>CM018680.1:38156881-38623566 GCA_009363875.1 Mikania micrantha | reverse complement strand
TTTGCCACCTGTGCGACCGGTAGATTTTGGTATTTATTGATTCCTGGAGCAACACCTGTTCTTAAATCTCCTTACAGGTCAGCACCTTCGAAATGCAGGAATTGTCGAATCAATACACGAGTTACTCGATAAAGGTTTCATCCGACCGAGCTACTCACTTGGGGAGCTCCGGTATTATTCGTGAAGAAGAAGGATGGATCTTTTCGTATGTGCATAGACTACAGGGAGCTAAACAAACTAACCATCAAGAATCGGTATCCATTACCGAGGATTGATGATTTGTTTGACCAACTGCAAGGAGCTCAGTACTTTTCGAAGATTGACTTACGGTCCGAATACCATCGGCTCAGATTTCAAGACGAGGACATACCAAAGACGGCGTTTCGTACCAGATACGGGCATTACGAGTTTATGGTGATGCCTTTTGGATTGACGAATGCACCCGCGGTTTTCATGGATCTCATGAACCGAGTGTGCAAGTCGTATCTAGATCAATTTGTTATTGTCTTCATTGACGACATACTGATCTATTCCAAAAGCATGGCAGAGCACTAGCAACACCTCAGAGCAATCTTGGAGTTGTTGCAAGAAGAGAAACTTTATGCCAAATTTTCTAAGTGTCAATTTTGGATAAGAGAAGTTCAATTCTTGGGTCATGTAGTCAACAGCGAGGGAATACATGTAGACCCTGCCAAGATCGAAGCAATAAAGAACTGGGATACTCCGAAGACACCGATGGAGATATGTTCCTTTCTAGGCTTAGCAGGCTATTATAGAAGGTTTATCTCAAACTTTTCTAAGAGAGCCATGCCGCTCACCAAGTTAACACAGAAAAGCGAGCCGTTTGTTTGGGAACAGAAGCAAGAAGATGCCTTTCAGACTTTGAAGCAAAAGCTATGTGATGCTCCAATCTTATCTCTCCCAGATGGTTGTGATGACTTTGTCGTGTACTGTGATGCATCCCATCAGGCACATGGTTATGTACTAATGCAACGGGACAAAGTCATTACGTATGCCTCAAGACAACTAAAGATTCATGATAAGAACTACACTACTCATGATCTGGAACTGGGAGCAGTCGTATTCAAGTTGAAGATTTGGAGACATTACTTATATGGCACCAAGTGTACCATATTACTGATCACAAGAGTCTGCAACACATATTTCATCAGAAGGACCTTAACATGAGACAGAGACGTTGGGTTGAGCTCTTGAACGATTACGATTGTGTGATCAAATACCATCCGGGCAAGGCAAACATTGTTATTTGCCTTGAAGCGGAAGGAATGGGTCAAACCCTTGCGTGTCAGAGCAATGGGGATGACTGTGCAGACAAGTTTACATGACAACATCATTCAAGCACAACAAGAGGCAGTTGAACGGGGAAACCTGAAGAAAGAACTAGATTTTGGAGCAGAAAAGCAATTTGATGAAGCACACAAGAACCAAAATACTCTGTGCACATCACAGTGCTGATAAAATGTATCAGGACATACGGACATATTATTGGTGGCCGGGTATGAAAAGACAGCAGCATGTTGTCGATGCCTCACGTGAGCCAAAAGTGAAGGCGGAACACTAGAAACCGTCAGATTTACTGGAACAGCCTGAAATTCCACTTTGGAAGTGGGAACAAATAGCTATGGACTTCATTACCAAGCTACCCCCACTTCCGCTTATATGATACTATTTGGGTTATCGTTGACTGATTAACCAAATCTAATCATTTCTTGCCAATGCGTGAGACTTACACGATGGATAAACTGGCAAGACTCTACAACAATGAGATAGTGATAGCAGATTCACATCAACATTCTGGCAATCATTGCAGAAATCTCTAGGGACACACTTAAACCTGAGTACAGTCTATCATCCACAAACGGACGGTCAGAGCGAACGTACTATACAGACCCTGGAGGACATGTTGAGAACCTATGTTTTAGACTTCGGTGGGAATAGGGACTCTTATTTACCACTGATCGAATTCTCCTACAACAACAGTTATCATAGTAGCATCGGATGTGCACCGTTCGAAGCTCTTTATGGTCGAAAATGTCGATCGCCGATCTGTTGGTCTGACGTGGGAGATAATCGAATAACCGGGCCAGAGCTTATTCAATAAACTACAGACAAGATTGCTTAGATTCAACAAAGGCTACAAGCAACCCGAAGCAGGCAAAAGAGCCACGCCGACAAACGACACAAGCCGTTAGAATTCCATGTGGGAGATGGCGTCATGTTAAAGGTATCCCCATGGAAAGGCGTAGTCCGTTTTGGAAAGAAAGGCAAAAGCACTACACCTTGCTGCACCGTTCGAGATCATCGAAAGTATTGGTCCTGTGGCGTATAGACTAAGTTACCTGTTAACTTACTTAGTGGTGTGCATGACGTGTTTCTCGTCTCAAACCTGAAGAAATGCCTGGCAGACGAATCACTCATCATACCAATTGAAGAAATTCAATTGGACGAACATTTCTTATTGAAGAACCTTCGGAGATATGGATCGCAAGGTTAAACAACTTAGGCGAAGCCGTATTCCAATTGTCAAGGTTCGATGGAACTCAAAGCGTGGACCAAAGTTTACTTGGGAACGCGAAGATCACATGAAGTTCAAGTATCCCCAGCTGTTTCAGAGGAAGCCGTACCGGATAATGATTCTTAAATTTCGGGACAAAATTTCTCTAACAAGGGGAGACTGTAACATTAGTGCCGACAACGTTACCGGAACAGTGATCTGCACAGTAACTCAGGTACAACTATGTAAATTATTGTATGCTATTGACATTGTGATGCTTAACACTAAACTATAATGCAAATGTTCCTAAAATCTGATTAAAACTAACGGTTTAACAGTCAGAAACACATCAGAAAACACTGAACTGAGACACGAATGCTTGATTTAATGCTATTATGTATAAACGTATGCAAGGTTAAACAGAACAAAACCAAAACGGATGTCATTACAGAATGCTAAACTGACGTATTATTCATATAGGTGACGATCTGTACAAATAAATCTGAAAGTTTAACGTTCTGAAATGATGACTGAAAAGTAGAAAACAAGAATCAGAAAGTGAAACCAACGTCGTGTTCGTTCGGGTGACGATTCGAACGAATACGCGCGAAGGTGACGCGTTCTGACGAAACGAAAACGAAAAACGACTCGAATGATAATAAAATAAAGAAAATAAATATAAACATTTATTAGGAATCACAACTGTAACATCAATGCCGGAAACGTCACCGGAACAGTCACCGGAACAGTGATACCAACAGTGCTACGAACAGTAATCAGGTTCGAACTTTACGTATTTCAATGTGTGTACATACTCATATCATATATCATTTTCATTTTGTGTTAACAAACAACAAGTTCAGAATCATTTCAGAGAAACATAACTCAATAATATGGTTCATCAGTCGGATATTTATCTGTCAACACGAAACCATCATGAGATTATTTGTTACGATTTTATTATGTAAACGTATGTGAGGCTTTACAGAACAAAACAACACAAATGTTGTTAACGTGAATGCTAAATCGATGGATTATTGGTATAGGTGACGATCTGTACTAATATATTTGAAAGTTTAACGTTCTGAATGATATCCGATAATTAGAAAACAATATTGAAGAGTATAGTTCTCGCCATGTTCATACGGGTGACGATTTGAATGAATACGCGCGACGACCGTACGATTCGATTTTAAACAATTAATTTAAATAATTCTGAAAATTTTAAAAAACGGAAGATATTTAGTTAATTTATTAGGAATTACAATTTAAAATAATTTGATAAATATTATTTTATAAATCGAATCGTTTCGTTACGAAAACCACGAGAAACCGACATATTACGCGAAACCGAGCGGAAACGAACGAACCGGCTATGTTGAGGCATTTATTATGGCATTTAATCGCCATAATCACCATCACCAGCCTCTTCCTCTCTCTCAAAATTCGTCTCCCTCTCTCACTAGAATCTCCACTCTCTCTCTAAATTTCTCCTTCAACATCTTCACCATTTCAAGCATCTTGGTGTCAGAACGACCACCATCCTCTGTAGATCAAGGAAGTACAAAGGAATCAAGTTTTTATCCGTCGATTTTGAGGTAAATCTCCATTTTATCTCAGTTTTTAGTGGGTATCACGAACCCTTTGTGTTTTTGATATTTTGATCGGCCTTAGCACTTAGAAACACTTAGATAAACACTTAGAAATAACTGGAAACTTTGGGAACTAACCTGTAACAGATTTGGGTCGAAAAGAAGATGATGATGCAGGATCGCGAACCAAATCGATCGGCCGACCATATCGCAGACAGGTAGCCGCGAACATGTGGTCAGGTGGCCGAACCTGTCGCCACTGATCAACAAACAGGGCCGAACCTATGTACTCTCCTGACTCACGAACTGCACTCAGGAGCACCGAGCCAACCCAGGCATAGCCGAGACCTTCTCTTGCCGAACACACAACATTGAGTACAAACCACAAGTGACCGAACGATGACCAACGATTGGGCCAAAACAGTCAGGTGAACCTATGCTGCCACGAACCTACACATGACCGAACCTGTGACCACAGCCGAACCCCAAAGGTTCGCCGAACCTATATTCAATGCCAATAGGTTCGCTGCCTCAATGATGATCGAACCTAAAGTGTAGGCTAATTATGGAAATTCTGGAACTAGGGCTGTTGAATTTAGTTTTAAGAACAAGGAAATGAATAGGCGAGTACTCAAAGCCTAGAACGAACTAAGGAACATGCATTTATGTATGTGTACATGCACTAGTGGATGTTATAGCATAAGGTTATGGTGTTAATTTCAACATTAACATCTAACGCTTAGAAATTTCATACGAATATATAACTAAATTAGATTGTTCAATTGAACACTCTACGTTAAGTTATACACACGGACGAACAAAGAACTATCGGAAACAAAGATCTAGTAATAGGTCTAAGGTTAATTGAATGTAATTAACCTAAGCCTAACTTGTTGATCATAATTTCTTAAATTAAATGGTAAGTTATAATTAAATTATTCTTCTTAAATTAAATAAAATGATTTCTAACTTAACAACGTAAAAATAAAGTGTTTTAAAATGTTCTAATTAAGAAATATTGAAGATGAAAATGTGAACCGTACAACACATACAAGGTGTAATGTGTATTGTTTTATAAGATTGGATTTATGATTGGGTATAAGTTAGACTAGTTAGAGTTAATTTTAGAATCACATTAGTAACATAGGACACTTAGTTGCACACACGAGACCAAACCTTAGATAAGACGACTATACGTATACTTATCGTATTCGAATCTCTTAAAAACAACCAGGAACTGATAAGTCTTAGTCTACAAACAAAGAGCGCGCATTTTTGTGGTAGTACATTACACAGCAACACACAGTTTGTTCATTGCCACTAAATGTTTTTGTTTTCAAATGTGGGGCTGAGAAGCATGCGTAAATTATTTTCGCAAGATTATCTTATATTTTACTTAACACTGTTTAACAATGTGGCATATGTTATATGTGGAATGTGTCTAAAATCTGTCTAAATTTTTACAGGATTTCAAGGTACTTTATATACTCAAACGGGTATATAACATAACCATAGTCAAAGTCATTTTCAAAGAACTATTTCCAAAGGTCTATTTCAAGAAGAACTAATGGACCAATCAATGAACTATTTTTGGGGTGTGTTGTCAAAGAACTAATGATCTATTTCAAAGAACTAAGTACAAAGAACTATTTCAAGGGTCTGACTGGGAAATATCAAAGATAGCATGTGCCATTCTCAGGTTTGAAAGATGTCCTAGCTAGACTGATCGAATATGAGATGCATGATTGATGATATTTATAGTAGTCCCTAACTGTTTTGATGAACATCTGGGAAATGCTCAAAGATAACATGTGCCGAAGAACTAAAGAACTATACGAACTATGGATGGTCTAAAGAACTACAAAAGCCTATATATCAAAAGATGTTCTACTAGACTAATTGATTATAGGTCACATGTTTGATGAGGTTTACAGATCTCCTTTACTACTAAGAACCCTGCTTGCTAGACTAGTCTACTCGAGTTGACCAGGCCCAATCAGTAGGTCTTAGATTTTAGTAAATGTTATTTTTATTTATTTAATTAAGAATTTATTTATTCTACAACAAATATGTGGTTGATCATAATTGTGTGATGAACTTAAGGAATCAATACAGATTCCCAACTTGTTGTATTTACATTAACAAAGAACTGAAGAACTAGTGAGTTAAGGGTAGGGGTAAAATGCTTAATTATCATTAATAGACTACTACCAGTTATTTAGTATGTCGGTGGGATGTTGGCTGGGCGGCGGGCGGTAAGTTCGACCCTACATATGCCCTATATATAAGCATACCGAATTGGATATTGCAGGTGGTGTTAATGAGATTAGGTTGTTACCCGAGGTTTTAACAAATGTTTTTTATTACTATTTGAAAAATGAAAAATGAATGGTTGGTAAAATTGCTTAATTATCATTAACAACAATGTCATATGTGGTTTAGTATGGGGTGGGATGGCGTCTGGGCAGGTTGGCTCGACCCTTTCGTATGCCCTATATATATAGCATACGAACTGGATATTACAGGTGAAGTTAATGAGGTTAGGGTTTTACCGAAAAAGGGTTTACAAAACTATTTTCAAATACTAAACTATATGAACTCACCAACCATGTGTTGATTTTATTTTTGCATGACTTCTCAGGTGACGAACAGGTTAATTAAAAAGCTAATGCTTTTGGACTAGGATTCCTAATAGAAGACCTAGTATTTTTGGACCTGCATACTTTTGGAACATCATTACACAATATATTTTGTATATCTTGTGCAGATACAAGATAGAAAACTTATGATGTTGATAATAGATTTACATTGTTAAATTATGAAAGATACTGATGTAATTTAACTTTGTAATTCTATTCTATTTAGCATTTCTCATTATTATCATGTGCAATGTATAGAATCTGATCATTATGAATATCACTCACGATATCGTGCCCCGAGAACCTTCTGTCCGATGGGAAATTCGATCCGTTCCCGCCGGCTCGGGGTGTGACAGATTGGTTTCAGAGACATGGTTATTGAGAAATATAGGTCACATAATTAAACGGTTTGGCCTAGACTATAACCTAGGGACCCTGCATGTAAAGAACCTAAGACTTAAGACTTTATTGCATTGTGTCTTCTGTATTCGATCATTGTACTAACCAATAACTTTATTGTTATGATCAGAATGCCACCGAGAAGACCTCCTTCTATTGTACCTCCACCACAGAATTCAGCACGACACTCATCGATGCCATCACCCGCTGACTCACCTCTACCACCGCCTCCTCCTCCTCCACTTAACCTACCTCCGGGTCCTAGCACGACCCTAATACTAGATCCTGCTACTGTTGCACTCATGACTCTACTGAGCAGTCAGCTGACTAATCAGCTGAAAGAAGTGATACCAGATATGCTCAATCGATTACGGAATGACAGCAGCAACACCAGGCATTCGTCAGGGGAAGCCAGTGGAAACACTGGTGGTGCTTCAAATCACTCTTATTAATCCTTTATGGAGTGTAAGCCGCCTATTTTTAGCGGTAATGATGATCCAATGGATAGAGAAGGTTGAAGCTACTCTGGACCTCTGTAGCTGTCCAGAGCACCACAAGGTTTGCTACTCCGCTGGAACGTTCAACAAGCGAGCCTTGACTTGGTGGAACGGCCAAATCAATGTAAGGGGAAGAGAAGAAGCGATGTCAATTACTTGGGAAGACTTCAAGACACTGCTGAAAACTGAATTCTGCCCCATGAACGAGCTGCAGAAATTGGAGGCTGAACTGTCAAACCATGTAATGAGAGGGGCAGACCACATGGGTTATACTACTCATTATCACAAGTTGATTTCTTTGGTGCCAAATATGGTACCAACTTTGGAGAAAAGAATTGATAGGTATGTGGGTGGACTCCCCGCCTGCATTCAGGGTTTAGTTGTCGCCACAAACCCTGTTACCTTGGAATCTGCTGTGAGTTTATCTGGGAAACTCATTGATCTGATGGTAGCCTCTGGAAGTTTAAAGAAAGAGGCTGACTCGGGAAAACACGAGGAGGAATAATCAAAGAAGCCCCACCATCACCCCAAGAAGAAGGAAAAGGTTATCAAGTACTACACGATGGCCACACCTCTCCAACAAGTAGGAGATGCACCACAAAACCCTAACAGAAGACCCTACACTGGCACATTTCCTATGTGTGCCAAGTGTCAATATCATCACGTTGCTAGTACTCCCTGCAAACACTGTACGGGATGTGGACGAAAGGGCCACTAGGTCCAACACTGTCGGATGACACCTAACCAAGCAGTCAACAATGCTACTTTGGCTCTCCCTCCACCAGCTAATCAGAACAACGGTGGATGCTATAACTGTGGCGAACAGGGCCACTTTGCAAAAAACTGCCCGAAGAAGGCACAACATGTAGTTCCAACACCCCGTGGAAGAGCCTTTGCCATCGGAGCACCAGCTGCACGCCAAGACCCGAATGTGGTCACTGGTACATTTCTCTTACATGAGTTTTATGCATCTGTTCTATTTGATACTGGTGCGGATCAGAGTTTTATCTCTTCCGATTTTGCATGCCAACTAGACTCTATACAGGAACAGTTAGATTCCCCTTACATCATAGAAGTAGCTAACGGGAAACAGATCACAGTTAGCACAGTATATAGGAATTGCCCATTGGCACTTAATGGTCATACATTCACCATCGACTTGATACCGATGGAGTTGGGTAGTTTCAACATCATTATAGGAATGGATTGGCTTTCTTCTAATCGAGTGGAAGTTGTCTGTTCTGAAAAGCTACTTCAAATTCCACTACTGGATGATCATGTGTTGGAAGTCAAAGGGGATAAAGCAAAACGAAGTGTCAAAATCATCTCTTGCATAAAGGCGCGTAAGTGTCTACAGAAGCGGTGCGTGGCATTCTTGGCTCATGTGTTGGAAACAGAGAAGGACAAGAAAATGATTCAAGACATACCAGTAGTGAAAGAATATCCGGAAGTATTTCCTGAAGATCTACCGGTGTGCCTCCTGTGCGACCGGTAGAGTTTCGTATCGACTTAGTTCCTGGAGCAACTCCTGTTGCTAAATCTCCTTACAGGTTAGCTCCTTCCGAGATGCAGGAGTTGTCAAACCAACTACAGGAGCTACTAGATAAGGGTCTTGTTCGTAAAGAATAAAGACGGATCGTTTCGGATGTGCATCGACTACCGAGAGTTGAACAAGCTGACTATCAAGAATCGGTATCCACTACCGAGGATTGATGATCTGTTTGATCAGTTGCAAGGAGCTCAGTACTTCTCGAAGATGGATCTATGGTCCGGATATCATCAAATCAGAGTTCAAGACGAGGATATATCGAAGACGGCGTTTCAAACCAGATACGGGCATAACAAATTCATGGTGATGCCTTTTGAATTTACGAATGCACCAGCGGTTTTCATGGATCTCAAGAACCGAGTGTGCAAACCGTATTTGGATCAGTTTGTCATTGTCTTTATTGATGACATACTGATTTATTCGAAGAGCAAAGCAGATCACAAGCAACATCTCAGAAAAATCATGGAGCGGTTGAAAGAAGAGAAACTGTACGCCAAATTATCTAAGTTTGAATTTTGGCTAAAGAGAAATTGTAGTCAACATCAAGGGAATAGACGTAGATCCCGCCAAGATTGAAGCAATAAAGAACTGGGATACTCCGAAGACACCGACGGAGATAGGTCATTTTTGGGATTGGCAGGTTATTACAGAAGGTTTATCTCAAACTTTTTTAAGATAGCCTTGCCTCTCACTAAGTTAACTCAGAAAAGTGAACCTTTTGTCTAGAAGCAGAAACAAGAAGATGCTTTCCAGACATTGAAACAGGAATTATGTGATGCTCCAATTTTATCACTCCCAGAAGGATGTGACGACTTTGTTGCTTACTGTGACGCCTTCCATCAGGGACTTGGTTGTGTACTGATGCAACAAGACAAAGTTATTGCTTATGCATCAAGACAGTTGAAGATTCATGAGAAGAACTACACTACTCATGATCTTGAACTAGGAGCTTTAATCTTCGCATTGAAGATTTGGAGACATTATTTATATGGCACCAAGTGTACCATATTTACCGATCACAAGAGTCTGCAACACAGCTTGATCAAAAGGAACTCAACATGGGATAGCGTCGTTGGGTTGAACTTTTGAATGATTACGATTGCGTGATCAAGTACCATTCGGGAAAGGCGAACGTTGTAGCTGATGCCATGAGCCGGAAGGAACGAGTCAAACCCTTGCGTGTCAGAGCAATGGGAATGACTGTGCAGACCAACTTACGTGACAAGATCATTCAGGCACAACAAGAGTCAGTTGATCGAGGAAATTTTAAGAAAGAACTTGACCGTGGAGCAGAGAAACAATTTGAGACTAAGCCTGATGGAGTGATCTACTACCAGGATCGCATATGGATTCCGGCGGTAGACGAATTGAGAAGACTTATTTTCAATGAAGCACACAAGACTAAATACTCCGTGCATCCAGGCGCTGATAAAATGTACCATGACTTGCATGGATTTTATTGGTGGCCGGGAATGAAGAAGGACATTGCCGGATACGTCGGCCAATGTCTTCCATGTGCGAAAGTAAAGGCGGAACACCAGAAACTGTCTGGCTTACTGGAACAACTTGAGATTCTGCTCTGGAAGTGGGAACAAGTAGCTATGGATTTCATTACCAAGATACTCCGCACTTCCAGTGGTCATGATACTATTTTGGTCATCATTGATCGTTTGACGAAATCTGCTCATTTCTTGCCAATGCGTGAGACCTTCACGATGGATAAACTGGCAAGATTATACATAAACAAGATAGTTGTACGCCACGGTGTTCCATTGTCCATTATTTATGATAGAGATAGCAGATTCACTTCAAGGTTCTGGCAATCATTACAGAAATCTCTAGGGACGCAGCTAAATCTGAGTACAGCTTACCATCCACAAACGGATAGTCAAAGCGAATGGACAATTCAAACCCTGGAGGACATGTTGAGAACCTGTGTGTTGGACTTCGGTGGGAATTGGGATTCTCATTTGCCACTGATTGAATTCTCCTACAACAACAGTTACCATAGTAGCATTGGATGTGCACCATTCGAGGCTTTGTATGGTCGAAAATGTCGATCACCGATCTGTTGGACTGAAGTTAGAGACAATCGAATCACTGGGCCAGAGCTTATTCAGGAAACCACTGACAAGATTGCCCAGATTCAATGAAGACTACAAGTTACTAGAAGCAGACAAAAGAGCTTTGCTGACAAACGGTGCAAGCCGTTGGAATTCCATGTGGGAGACCGTGTCATGTTGAAAGTATCCCCATGGAAAGGGGTAGTACATTTTGGGGAGAAAGGCAAGTTAGCACCACGATACATGGGACCGTTCGAGATCATCGAGCGCATTGGTGCTGTGGCGTATAAACTGAGATTACCAGATGAACTCAGTGGTGTGCATGGCGTGTTTCACGTCTCGAATTTAAACAAAAATGCCTTGCTGACGAATCACTTGTCATCCCGATCGAAAAAATTCAAGTGGACGAACATTTGCACTTTATTGAAGAACCTTCGGAGATTATGGATCGCAAGGTTAAACAACTGAGGCGAACCGTATTCCGATTGTCAAGGTTCGATTGAACTCAAAGCGCGAACCCGAGTTTACTTGGGAACGCGCAGATCACATGAAATTCAAGTATCCCCAGCTGTTTACAGAGGAAGCCATACCAGATAATGATTCTTAAATTTCGGGACGAAATTTCTCTAACAAGGGGAGACTATAAAATCAGTGCAGGAAACGTTACTGGAACAGTAATCTGCACAGTAACTTGCACAGTAACTCAGGTACAAACTATGTAAATTATTGTATGCTATTGACATTGAGATGCTTGACACTAAACTATTATGCAACTGTTCCTGAAATCAGATTAAATCTCCCGGTTTAACAGTCAGAAACACATCAGACAACACTGAACTGACAAACGAATGCTTGATTTAATGCTATTATGTATAAACGTATGCAAGGTTAAACAGAACAAAACCATAACGGATGTCGTTACAGAATGCTAAACCGACGAATTATTTGTATAGGTGACGATCTGTACGAATAAATCTGAAAGTTTAACGTTCTGAAATGATGACTGAAAAGTAGAAAACAAGAATCAGAAAGTGAAACCAACGTCGTGTTCGTTCGGGTGACGATTCTAACGAATACGCGCGAAGGTGACGCGTTCTGACGAAACGAAAACGAAAAACGACTCGAATGATAATAAAATAAAGAAAATAAATATAAAACATTTATTAGGAATCACAACTGTAACATCAATAATGGAAACGTCACCGGAACAGTGATATCAATAGTGCTACGAACAGTAATCGGGTACGAACTTTACGTATTTCAATGTGTGTACATACTCATATCATATATCATTTTTATTTTGTGTTAACAAACAACAAGTTCAGAATCATTTCAGAGAAACAAAACTTAGTAATATGGTTGGTCAGTCGGATATTTATCTCGCAACACAGAACAATCATGAGATTATTTGTTAGGATTTTATTATGTATAAACGTATGTGAGGCTTTACAGAACAAAACAACACGGATGTTGTTACGTGAATGCTAAATCGACGGATTATTCGTATATGTGACGATCTCTATGAATATATCCGAAAGTTTAATGTTCTGAATGATATCCGATAATTAGAAAACAATATTGAAGTGTATAGTTCTCTCCGTATTCGTACGGGTGACGATTCGAATGAATATGCGCGACGACCGTACGATTCGATTTTTAACAATTAATTTAAATAATTCTAAAAATTTTAAATAATAGAAGATATTTAGTTAATTTATTAGGAATCACAACTTAAAAGGATTTGATAAATCTTATTTTATAAATCGAATCGTTTCGTTACGAAAACCACGAGAAACCGACATATTACGCGAAAACGAGCGGAAACGAACGAACCGGGTATGTTGAGGCATTTATTATGGCATTTAATGGCCATAATCACCATCACCAACCTCTTTCTCTCTCTCAAAATTCGTCTCCCTCTCTCACTAGAATCTACACCTTCTCTCTAAGATTTCTCCTTCAAATCTCCACCATTTCAAGCATTCTTGGTGTCAAAACGACCACCATCGTCTGTAGATCAAGGAAGTACAAAGGAATCAAGTTTTTATCCGTCGATTTTGAGGTAAATCTCCATTTTATCTCGGTTTTTAGTGGGTATCTGTATCACCCCGACCGATGGCGGAAACGTCGGGATGCCACGAGGGTTGTGTAGATTGTTCATAAGCTCGTGGGCATCTAATATAAATCATCACAAATCAATTAATCAACCAAATTAATTACACAAAAATCATGTTCATCATGAATTAGTTGCATCAAAATATACAAAAGATATAGCTAAGTAACTAAATTCTAATGTCCAGAATTTTAGTTATTATAGCTAAGTCCAAGATCCTACGTGATGATGTCCAAAAGAATGTAGAGCTATCCTGTCCTACCTACTTCTCCTCGTTCCCGGAAACTTGTAAAAATCAAGTGTCAACTACGAAGTAGTTGGTGAGTAATCATAAGTTTTTATATTTAAAAATGTTTTGCAAAATGATTATAAAGGTTTATAGTTTTATGAGAAATTCCACATGAGCACCTGCGAGATAATCCAACAATTCCAAACCAATATACACAAACACAACAATCACATAATTCAAGTAATATCACATAACCATCCAAGTATAATCAACCAATTACAACCAAACTCATTCATACACATAACAAGTCCATAATCATCATTCATCAATATTATCTCAGTATAAGTTACCGCGGAGGACCTCAGTCAACTCAATCAACGGCGGAATCATAGCAGAGGACCGCAGTCAACTCAACCAACGATATTCCTCAATAGTAAAAGTGTCAATACGTGCACTGCGGAGGACCGCAGTCAACTCAACCAACAGTGGAATCACAGCAGAGGACCTTAGTCAACTCAATCAACGGCAATTCAATCATTTCGGAGGACTGAAGTCAACTCAATCAACAATGACTCACGAATAAGTAATAATCCATCTTATTCAATAATCAATAATAATCCATTAATATGAATATTATACTGATAATCCAGGTGTTACCCATGTGTTATCTAATAATATTTTAAATATTGGTATACATGTTCCACCTCAGAGTTTAAAACAATATAGTTTAGAAGGAGATTATGAGAACTCACCTGAGTCCTTAGATTTAGTGTTCTTGTAGAATGCGCGCTCGCGTATGTAAACTCAAAGACACTTAGTTTAGTCGATCAAAGTTAACTTGCAACACTCAAAATATTATTAATGATAATTATAAGAATATACTTTATCTTGCTACTTTATAATGATGATAATAAATTGTGAACCCCTACGCTTACCCCTCGTAGGTATGTATACTTAAAGATGTTAATCCTTTTCATACACATACCTATACCCATAATTGCATGCATGTTTTATTATCGTGACCACCATATCCTAAGTTATAAAACTTTAATCTAGCTTCAATAAACCATGCTCAAATTATTCATGAAAAATGTTCAATGTCCTCAACCCATACTTTTTAACTTATATTTATTATAGATAAGGTGGCATCTTAATAATCCCCCATGCATGCATGAATTTTAGATGAATTCCATGTTCCATGTATCTCTAATGTTCGTATATCCCTTCCATTAGCTCAATGAAATTTAGGTTCATCAGCCCTAGGACCAGCGAACCTTAAGGTTCGTGGCCCTTAGGGTTCGGCAGCCCTTGGTTCGATCCTCATACTAATTCGGTGAGGGAAAGTTCGGTTAACATGCAACAGGTTCGGTTCAAGAGGATGGCCTAGGTTCGGCTGTTGCTGGATCTAAGGTTCGCCCCATCTTGATCTCGCCCAAGGTTCGGCCACTCAAGACTTAAAGGTGAGGTTCGTGGCTAGGGTTTGCTGGGCCAAGGAGGACTCGGCCAGATGCTGGACCAAGAAGGGTTTGGCTAGGTCAAGAGCAAACCCTAGGTTCAGCCCCCGTATGCATTCATAAGGTTCGCAGCAGCCATCACCATGCTCCTAGGTTCGTGACAACTAGTTGGTTCGGCTAGGGTTCGCCGGCCAAGGGTGGTGCAGAGGGTTCGTGAGGCTGTGTATGTGTTCATAAGGTTGGTGACCTCACTGACGGTTCGGACGAACTAAGGTTCGGCCACCATGGTTTCTTGGGCAAGGTTCGGTTATACACAGGGTCGCCAACCTATGGGTCTCGATTCAGCAGCCATGTTCATCGCCAGCAGCAACCATCTATGGCTTCCCTCGTTCACAACAACTTGGTTTAACATAAAACAAAACCCTAATCTCGATCAAATGTTCAAAACACAACCACATTAAGTTTGTAGCAAAAACCGAAAAGTAGACTTTTGATTTACCTGAATTCGTTGGCCAAACTCGAGATTTCTTCATGGGCTTGTGTTCTCCTCGATCACGCGGTCGTGTAGGCGCCAAGATCTCGAGGAACCGTCAAGAATCGAGCAAGACAAGCTAGAGAGAAGTTGGGGAGAGGTGTAGGTGACGAATTTGAACTTATAGAGAGAAAGGGTTTGTGAATTATGGGGAAGAAAAAAGAAATCTTCCCCCTTATATCGCGTATCGTCCCTCGCGTGCTCGGTCTCGTTTTTATCGCGCACAATTACGGAAACGATAGGTTTTGCTTGTAAAATATATTTAAAACACAAGTCTTTTAAATAATTAGGTTTTGTTATAATAAAATGATTTTAAAGAAAATCGTTTAAATAAAATGTCCCCGTTTATTTTCATTAAATCAATTAATTCGTTCGTTTTCGTTTAAGGTTGTGATTCCTAATAAATATTTTTAGGTTTCATTTATTAATTTAATATCGTAAATTATTATTTCGTTATCTCGTCGAAACGCGTTACTCACGTGCGTATTCGTAAAGATCGTCACCTTTGCGAATCCGACGCTCGTATCGTATTTCGATTTGATTTACGAATTATGAAATATCGTTTGAGAACATTATTCTTCATAATTATATTCGTGTGAATCGTCATCCACGCGAATGCATTATTAAGTTAATATTTCTGAAATAACATTCGCGTTTAAGTTATGACCGTAACCTCACCATTTCGTAATAAATTCCAATTATACTTCCATAAATTCATTATCTTAAATATTATAACTTCCCAATCCAAATCCCACTAAACCATATCACTGACACATCCATGATAGACCGAAATATGCATATGTATAGGGCATATGTAGGGGCCAGTCGCAACCACCCCAGCCACCATCCCACCGCTATTTTGATAAACCATGACCATGTGTCCTTGACTATGTTTAGCAACCAAACCATAGCAACCCCTAATTTCTTTCCATTCCAATAATCCGTCATATGTGAATTTACTGCAACAAACTCTCTGGTTCTGTTTAGTTGGGTTACAACTAAACTTCCCATATCAGGTCGTAACAGTACAATCGTAGATAAGTACGGACAACCAGAAATACAGTGATGTTACAGTCTCCCCTAGTTAAAGGAATTTCGTCCCGAAATTCAACTTGGAGTAATTGTAGTGAATAAATGTGGGTACTTAAGCTTCATCTGATCTTCCCGTTCCCAGGTGAATTCCGGACCACGCTTCGACTCCCAACGTACTTTGACAATTGGAATTCTACTGCGTTTGAGCTTTTTAACCTCACGATCCATTATCTCAACTGGTTTTTCAACAAAATGCATGGTATCATTGACGCGAATGTCATCGAGTGGTACCTGAAGATCCTGATCAGTTAAGGACTTTCTGAAATTGGACACATGAAACGTTGGGTGCACGTTGCTAAGTTCGGGAGGAAGTTGCAACTTGTAGGCAACCTTCCCGATCCGTTCAAGAATCTTAAAATGGCCGACATATCGTGGAGCAAGCTTCCCTTTCTTCCCGAACTTTGAGTAATACCATATCATCAACTTCAAACTCTAAAGGTTTCCTTCGCTTATCCGCGTAACTTTTCTGTCGACTACGCGCAGCTAACAGATTGTCGCGAATCTGGCGGATCTTGTCAGTCGTCTCCTGAATAATATCGGGACCAGTGATCTACGATTCGCCGACCTCAGTCCAACAAATAGGTGACCGACATTTTCTGCCATAAAGAGCTTTAAACGGTGCCATACCAATGCTCCGTTGTCTCATGTTAAGTTCTTTTTGATTGAGAATATGTTGCAAACTCTTGTGATCTGTAAAGACTACACACTTTGTGCTATAAAGATAATGTCTCCATATCTTTAAAGCAAACACGACTGCACCAAGTTCCAAGTCGTGTGTAGTGTAGTTCTTCTCCTGAATTTTCAGCTGTCTTGATGCATATGCCACAACCTTTCCCCGTTGCATAAGGACACAACCGAGACCTAGGTTGGATGCATCAAAGTAAACCACGAAATCATCATTTCCATCAGGCAGTGTCAAGACAGGAGCATCACAAAGTTTCTGCTTCATAGTCTGAAACGCCTCTTCTTGCTTCGGTCCCCACTCGTAAGGTTTATTCTTTTGAGTCAAGGAAGTGAGAGGGACAGTAATCCTGGAGAAATTCGAAATAAACCGCCGATAGAAACCGGAAAGTCCAGGAAATGATCGAATCTCCGTCGGTGTCTTCGGTGTACTCCAATTCTTCACCGCATCAATCTTCACAGGATCCACGTGAACACCGTTTTCATTGGCTATGTGTCCCAAGAATTGAACTTCTTTAAGCCATAATTCACACTTAGAGAATTTGGCGTACAGTCGTTCTTTTCATAGAATCTCCAAGATCAACTTAAGATATTGCTCGTGTTCTTCTTTACTCTTTGAGTATATCAGAATATCATCAATGAATACAATCACAAACTTATCCAAGTATGGCCTGCAAACACGGTTCATGAGGTCCATGAAAACCACCGGTGCATTGGTAAGGCCGAAGGGCATTACCAGAAATTCGTAATGGTCATATCTTGTTCTGAAAGCCGTCTTGGGAATATCATCATCATGTACACGAAGCTAATGATACCCAAACCCAAGATCGATCTTCGAGAACCATGCCGAGCCTTGAAGTTGATCGATAAGATCATCGATGCGCGGCAGGGGATATCGATTCTTGATAGTCAACTTGTTCAACTCGCGGTAGTCGATGCACATTCGGAATGACCCATCCTTCTTCTTGACAAACAGGACCGGTGCACCCCATGGCGAATGGCTCGGACGAATGAATCCCTTGTCAGTTAGTTCTTATAGTTGACTCGCCAATTCTTGCAACTCTGAAGAAGCAAGTCAGTAAGGAGCTTTGGCAACTAGGTTCGCACCATGTATTAAGTCAATTCGAAATTCTACTTGACGTTCTAGTGGAAGACCCGGTAAGTCGTCTGGGAATACTTCAGGAAAATCTCTGATTACTGGAACATCTTCATTGCTCTTTCCTTTCTCCTTTTTCTCTACAATTTGTGCTAAACATGCTATACCCTTCTTCCTAAGGTACTTGTGTGCTTTAGTGCATGACATCAGCTTAAGACCTTTACTGAAAGTTTCCCCGAAAACTCTTAAAGTATCACCCGAAGGTAAGGGATTGCGAATGTATTTTTCATGACAAACAATCTCCGCTTTGTGGGTGGCTAACCAATCCATGCCTATGATAACATCAAAGCTACCAAGGTGCATAGGTATAAGATCAATTGGGAAAACGTGATCACTTAAGTTCACAGTACATCCAATAATAACAGTGTATATATCAATAGTGTTTCCGTCACCCAGCTCCACGTTAAACGGTTTATCTAAGTGTGTACGTGTTCTACCAAGCATGCATTCAGAATCATATGAAACGAAACTCCTATCGGCACCAGAATCAAATAAGACATATGCATAAGAGTTGTTGATCAGAAATGTACCGTTGACCACATCCTGGTTGGCTTGAGCAGCTGAAGCATTCAGTTGAAACGCTCTGCCACAAACCACCCGTTGATTGTTTCCTGTCAATCATGGGCACTTATTTCTAAAATGACCCACTTCACCACATTCGTAACAGGCTCTTGCCTGTACAGGTACCTGGCGAACATGTAATGCTTGAACCGGTTGCGCTTGCGGAGCAGGCAGTGAAAGCGGTGCATGTTGCATCCTTTGTGCTTGCGGTGCACTCCGAAAAACGTTAGAAAAATGGCCATACTTGCCACAATTGTTGCAGACACAACATGGCAAGTTAGGCATATGGTGATATCTGCAAGTATTGCATTGCGCAATGGCTCCAAAATTCCTAGTGTTCGAATTATTGGAGGACTGTTGAGTAACAGGAGTAGTAACAGCATAACTCATGGCCTTCCGCTTCCTGTTGCTGCTTTTGGATGAATTAGCAGCCTCGGTCTTGACTTCGGTCTTAGTTTCCTTTGCAGCAGCCTTCACTTCCGTCTTCTTTGTTCCCTTTCTAGTGAGTGTTCCAGCCTTAACATGATTATCAGTGAGTGTAGCAGATAAACGGATCGCAGCTTCCAGGGTCTTAGGGTTGCTTCCGTAGACGGTGTCTTGAATCTGCATAGGCAACCCGCCTATATACTTTTCAATAGCCCTCTCAAGTGGTGTAACAAGGTGAGGTACTAGCAGACTATACTCGTGGAAGCGAGTATTGTAGATAACATTCTCCTCACTGTCTTGCTTGAGTTCCCAGAACTCAGTTTCTAGCTTCCTCATCTCGCTACGCGGACAGAATTCAGTGGTCATCAGGTTCTTGACCTCCGTCCATGTCAGTTCTAGGGCAGCATCAACTCCCCTAGTTCGTTTTTCCCCATTCCACCAAGTTAGTGCTCTCTTTTGGAAAACACTAGTGGCATAACGAACTTTCAGATTCTCGGGGCAATCGCTATTGATGAAGGTATTCTCCATACTCTCGAACAACTGCAGCAGACCAGTGGCTGTCTCAGAACCTGTAAACTTCAGTGGATTACAGGGGTTGAAGTGTTTGAATGTGCAGACCGGTGGGTTTGCAACACCTCTGTTCTGATTGAGAGATTGATTGGCTTGAGTCAGTTGATTCACCAATCCAGAAATGAGGTTCGCTAACTCTTG
Organism: Mikania micrantha; assembly: GCA_009363875.1. Taxonomy (NCBI): domain Eukaryota; kingdom Viridiplantae; phylum Streptophyta; class Magnoliopsida; order Asterales; family Asteraceae; genus Mikania; species Mikania micrantha. Next base: position 38,603,357 of record CM018680.1, on the reverse strand, counting down.
TATGCCAGAGTTGGTATTACCGTTAGCATCTTCAGAGTTCGTATCATCTCCGTTGTGACGGCGTGGCGGCATGTTTCTGAGAAAATAGAAACATGTTACTACCGTTTTCAACGTAAGTCGTACAAACTATGGTCAAATGAGTTCATTTCATCAGTTAGGATTACATATAGGAACTATATTTTTCTCCTATCTGTCATTAAACTCATATCAAAGTATTAATTTCCTAATATTATACTAACGCGTCCTAGTTGGTCATATCTAATATTTACTAATTATTCCTAAGTATCAAACATTCCCCACCCTATACCAACACTGACAACCTCCTGATGCAATGCAACAAGCTTATATATAGGGCATATGCAGGGGTAGATCGCAACCTCCCCGACACCGTCCCACCACCGTTGCATTGTACCACGGTTATGCCCTTGTTAGAATTTACGGTGTATCATGTATTTTATCGATGTCTCACTTCACAAACCTTATCCTAGGTAGGATAATTTTGAACGAAGTGGTCTCTAGTTCCCTTGAACAATTAGGTTTGCCTAATGTCTAAGTTCACCTGACATGTAGGTTTACCTATTTCTAAGCTCACCTAATGTCTAAGTTCACCTGACATTACAGTTCCCCTAATGTCTAAGTTCACTAAAAATACAAACCATATTCCAATGTTCATAATTATCAACGAGGGTTCATATCATCACTGAGTGCTCTTATTGTCACTAAGTGTTCATATCCTCCCTATAATTTATTCTCATCAAGTGTCCATACCATCACTAAGTGTTAGTATCATCACTATGCGTTTATATTATCACCAAGTGTCTATATCATCTTCCAAGTCTTCAGTCTATCACTAAGTGTTCGTATTGTTTGTTGATCCTATACACCCCACGTGTCCAATATGTGTGTTCATAAGTGATTGTATATGTGTTCATCAAATATGATCATCCCCAGTGTCAATCCAAACCAAAACCACACAACACTCCATCAACAACTTTCCCAACACTTCCTAATAATATCCTAAGCTCCTGACACTGACAGACCCCCAATATACTACAAATGGTATATGTATAGGGCATATGTAGGGATCAGTCGCAACTGCCCCAGCCACCGTCCCACCACCTTTGTAGTATACCACGAGTGTGTCCTTGTCTGGTGATCAAAGAATGTCACACCCCGAGCCGGCGGGGTAGGATCGGGTTTCCCCGACGGGCGGAAGGTTCCCGAGGCGCGATATCGAAATGATAATCGGATTGATCAGATTGTTCACATTGCACATGATATATAAATGAGAAACTTTGCTAAAATAAAATAGGATTACAGAGTTAAATTATATTAGTTAAGTTTACAATTTAACAATGTAAACCCACTATCACATCATCAGTCTTCAATCTTGTAGTTGCACAAGATAAGTTAAACAAACTGTAAATGATGCTTCAAAATATGCAGGTCCAAAAAGCTAGGTCCTCTATCAGATAACCTAATCCAAAGAAATGACTCTTCAGTTGACCTGTTCGTCACCTGAGAAGTCATGCAAAAATAAAGTCAACACATGGTTGGTGAGTTCATATTGTTTAGTGTTTGAAAATGATTTGAAAATGTTTTGAAAATGATTTGAACCTCCTTTGGTAAAGACCCTAACCTCATTAACACCACATGTATCATCCAGATCGGTATGCTTATGTATAGGGCATACCCCTGAGTCGAGGCTACAACCCCGCCCAGACGCCGTCCCACCACATACTAATCCGCATAGGACATTGTTGTTAATGTTAATTAAGCATCTTTACCTATCACACACTCTTGTTCAAAATGACTCAAATGTTCTCACAAAACCTTTGTTTAACCCACGGGTAACAACCTTAATCTCATTAACATCACATGTATCATCCGGATCGGTATGCTTATGTATAGGGCATACCCCTGAGTCGAGGCTACAACCCCGCCCAGACGCCGTCCCACCACATACTAATCCGCATGGGACATTGGTGTTAATGAAAATTAAGCATTTTACCCCTACCTTTAACCCAATGATTCGTCAGTCCTTTGTTCCTGTCAATACAACAATTTGGAATCTATGTTGATTCCTTAGGTTCATCACAATAGTGATCAACCACAGAAATTGTAGAAACAGTTTAGTAAATGCTTAATTAAACAAGTAAATAAACATTTAATAAAATCTAAGTCCTTATGATTGGGGCCTATGGTCATACTCGAGTAGACTAGTCTGTCAATCTAGGTACTTAGTAGTTAGGGAAACTGTAAATATCCTCAAACATACGACCTACAAGTCAAACGGTCTAGCTAGGACTTCTTGAAATGCAGGATTTTATGTTTCGTCAATGTTTTGGCGTATGCTATCTCTGATATTTCCCAGACTTTCCCTTAAAATGATTTAATGATCGTCTGATTTTGTCACAAGATGTACCTGATGTGTTGATCGTAGAATACAAGATTCATTGATCGGTTGTACACTTGATTAATTGTTCAACAAACACTTGGTTTGTAGAACATTGAATGTTGTCTTTGCAAAGATTGTTTTGTTGATGTTTTGATGTCCCACACTTGTTTTGTCAAAATGTTTGATTTGATTCCTTGAATTCACCCACTTGATTTCCCAAAATGTTTGTTTTGACTTGTTTGAAATGTTTTGACTTATTGAAAAGTTTAGTTTAACTTGATTATTCACTTAATATATAAGTGAATCAGTTAATAAACCTGCATAAAATCTTCCTAGACATGGTCTAGGATAACATTCATATATATGTAAAACATATAAATTTAAAAGCATTAAAGTAAACAATTTAAGTAAACAGTTTACGCATGCTTCTCAGCCCCGCGTTTTAAAACGAAAATGTTTAGAAAAGGGGCAATGAACTCACCTGTGTTGCCGTGCAATAAACCACAAAAGATATGCGCACTCTTTGATTGTTGCCTAAGTATCTTTAACACCTGGGTTATTTTAAAGAATTCGAATACGATAAGTACCTACAGAAATTGTCGTATCTATGGTTTGGTCTCGATGTGCAACTACGTGTCCTAGATTACTAGTGTGTTTCTAGAATTTCCTCTATCTAAGTTAAACTATTACCCATTAGTAACCCAGATCCCACATTAATCGTTAAGGTATTTAAATAAAACATTTTCAATTTATTACATTTTAAGTAAATCATTTATTTAGGAAAAATCGTTTAATTATATTGATAAAGTTTATAATTTAATTTCCTTTATGAAAAGCATAATTAATTTAAGAAAATGTAATTTAAACATGATGGGCTTATATTAAACCCATTGGGCCATTCTTGGGCCCTTTAATGAACTTTGATTTTCAAATGATCTCTTGTTTGCTTATAAGGTCATTAACCTAGATGGTGTAAATAACCATTTAGATTAATCATGTGCCTTTGAAATTCCCAATGGTTTAGGTGTTAACATTTAAGTTAAACCATAACCTTTAGGTTCTTGTTTCCCATTCCAAATGTATTCCTCTCATGATATTGACATCCTAGCTTAGGAAGACTCATTTGTGTTTAGCCAAATGAATGATCGTCTCCTACACTGATTTCATACCATATATGTGCTAGAATTTCCCATGTTAAATCGATAGTTAATCCTAATATGGCTTTATTGAAATTTAGATCTGGTGGACCTTATGTTAGGTCTAACTTGTCCTTGTGACCCAATTGATTAATATTTAACTTAATCAAATGTACAACGGGTCAACCTTGGTTATTTAGCCCAACTAAGTGGTATTGGGCCTAATCATAGGGTTATTGGGCCTTAAAAACTATGTGGGCCGAATCAAATTAAACGGCTTAACGTGAGTTAAATCTCGGACCGATTTCATCCCCAATGAGCCAACTCGAAATTGTTGGGCCATCACAACTCATGGGCCGATTGAAAATTACTACCTAAGGGATTTGGGCCGAAAGGATAAATGTGTATGGCTACTATTGAACCGTATGTAAATGGGCTGCTTATGACGTGAATTGGATTAAAATGCTGCGATCGAGTTCTTTGATCAGCGAACCTTATTGCTTCTTATAAGGTTCGTTCACATATAGTTCGGCTGATGATGTTTTAGGTTCGACCCCTTCGCACTAGTGATGGTTCGGTGAAGCTAAAGGTTCATGGTTTAAGGCTTCCACTCACAGGTTCGCAGACCCTTGGTTTCAAGATGATTAGACTGCTGAGGGTTCGTTGCATGTGCATGGGTTCGTAGCTGTTAGAAGGTTCGGCAATTGGTTGCTGTTGCAGGTTCGTTAATGGAAACAAGGTTCGCCAAGGACAAAGGGTTCGGCTAGCTGGAAGGGTTCGCTAAAGATGCTAGGTTCGCAGCTCCCATGGTTCGTTCAGCCCTTTTCAGAAGGTTCGTCGGTTGCCAGTTGGGTCGACAGGGTTCGTCAGCCATGAAAGAAGGTTCGATGACTGATGATGGTTCGGCTACAAGTTTGGTAAGGTTCGACTAAACAGGCAAAGAAGGGTTCAGCTGATATACTGGTTCGCCTATGGGATGGTTCGCCAGTTAGAGTAGGGTTCGGTGGTTGGTGAAGCTTGACAGGGTTCGTGGTTCAAGAGTGCTTCGCCTCAGCCTAAGGAGGGTTCGGCCGTCTCCCTTTTCACGAACCTGTTACCGCATCATCCTCATCATCAAACCTAGACCTGTTGTATGCCGAGCCATGACTATACCGATACAAAGGTTTACTCTCGAAGGTGTTAGCTCGAACAAAGGGAGCCCACGATCGGTTGTGTGTGTGTGTATCATAACCTAATGAGAAAACCCTATTTTTACGAAAGTTTCGAGCTACATACCTTAAATTTCGGTGGCCAAAGCTTCCGATCGGTTGTACTACCTTGTAGAGCTCGTTCCTAGCTACGCGTGGACACCAAGAACACCCGATTTCATCTCCAAACGAGTGAGATCTTGAAGATTGAAGGTGATATTTTAGAGAGAGAGAGAGAAAACGGGAGAGTGAGCTAGAGAGAGAATAGAATGTGTAAAAATGAAAGAAAGGTGTTCTTTCAACGTTTATATACCCCGAGGGTATTCGGGTTCGTTTCGGTTGCACGGTTTTCGTCTCCGACGCGTTTCCGGATCGTAACGCGTGTAATTACGAAATTTAAATAAAAGGTTATATTTTATGTGTTGGGGAAGTGGTTATTTCTAGTAATGACGATAAATAATATTTTCCTAATTTATTTATCGAAACTCGTAAATATTACGCGTTTTATTAATTATTCGCGTGTTATGGTTTACGCGTATAAATTTAAAATAGTTTTGCTTTAATTTATTTATGATGAGTTTCAAAATTGTAAAACAGGAAATATTTTATTTCTTATAATTATTATCGTTCGAGTCGTCTTTCGTTTCGTCAGAAAACGTCACTTACGCGCGTCTTCGTACAGAGCGCTAACTGTACGAACACGATCGTACGTTTCACTTTCTGATTTTGTTGTCTAATTTACAATCATCGTTTCAGATCATTAAACTGTCAGATCCATTCGTACAGATCGTCACCTATACGAACAGTCCGTCGGTTTAACATTCCGTAACAACAACTGTTATTGTATTGTTTTGATTAGCCTCGCATACGTGCTATCCTAATAGATCCTAACAAATAAACCCATGATGGTTCAGTGTTGCCAGATAATTACCTGACTCAAGAACCATTGTTCTGTACTTAGTTCCTGCTAAATGTTTACGAATCTGCTGTTTGACAACATGAAATGACTTTAACTATCAATATGAACATGAATTAGAATGAACTGTGTATAGTTAGTGTCTGTTTATTGTTCAAGCTACTGTTGCGATCACTGTTCCGGCACCGATTTCGGCACTGTTGTTACAGTCTCCCCTTGTTAGAGAAATTTCGTCCCGAAATTTAAGAATAGTTATCGGTTACAGCTTTCTCTGCAAGTAGTTGGGGATGTCCTGAACATCGCGTGATCTTCGCCTTTTCCAAGTAAACTTGAGTTTTCGCTTTGAATTTCCAATGAACTTAGCAATGGAAATACGACTTTTCCTTAGTTGTTTAATCTAACGAGCCGTAAACTCTGAAGATTATTACCTAAGGTATACTGTCCGTCTAATTGAATTTCTTCAACTGTTATGACGAACGATTCGTTAGCACGACGTTTATTCAAGTTCGAGACGTGAAATACGTAACGCATCCAACTAAAGTCATATAATGACCTCAATCTTTGTGCCATGAAACAATTACATTGGATGATCTCGGATTATCCTACGTTTCGTGGTGCTTGTTCGTCCCTTTATTCTGGGATGGACTACGCCTTTAATCCGTCAGTCGGCGACTGACGTTGCCGACCTCAAGGAGCCTCGAAGGATGTGCATTCGATGCTTCTATATTGACGGTTGTTGTAGGAAGATGTAATCGGTGGTATTTGGGAGTCCAACTTTCCACTGTAGTTTGACATACAGATTCTCAACATAACCCCCAAGATTCGTGTCGTACTTTCGCTTCAACCGTCCTTTGGTGAACGGTGAGCTGTAATTATTTTTAAGTACATCTCTAACCAAATGTTAAACAATGGTATCACATAGAGTACCACTATCTCGTTGCTGTAAAATCCATCAGTTTACCTATCACCAGAGTCCACCCACTAATTTGGTAGTAAGTGTTACATCCGGTTTATCTTAAACTGTCTTTTGGTACTAAAATCTGACACACTTCTTAAAATCTTCGTAGGTGACTCTCACTACCTCTAGGTCTTGATCTTCAGATCGAGATCCTTAAGTCACCCATGGTGAATACTTAGGTTGTTTGACATAACCATACACATACTTCATCATTCGTTTAATCTATCCTTTGCTCGAAGGTTTTCGTTATACAGCGGGGAGGTCTACCTAAAATACGGCAGAGTTATTAAAATAAAGGTAAAGATTTACCTTCTCAGTACACTTATACCCACCCGTGTGATGGTGTATATCTATCTTACTCCTACCCTAAAGTCATGAGACTCGTGAAACCTATTGTAACTTTTGTTCCAACTATTTCTTATTCTCATCTGATTTCAATTTGGGAGAATTTAAGATGAAGTTGTTCTTTCCTTGACGGTTCCAAAATGTCCCTGAGATGTCGTTCGTGTTTTGTCGTGCTACTATAATAATTCAGTATGTCATCCTTAATAGTAATGACAAACTAACCAGTTACGGTTTGCACGCTCGATTCATGAGGTCCAAGAAACCATAGGTGCATTCTTCTATTCGAAGAACATCACCATAATTTGGAATGCCCATAATTCATTCGAAATATTTTCTCGAGCATACCCTCATCTTGTATTCTCACATGACTTCCCTTGATCTACTTATTTAGCCTACGTAAAGACTTGACACAGTTCTCATATTTACTTTTCCTAACATCCTAGAGTCAGAGTTCTCAAATTTAGGTAACTCAATTTCTAGGAGATCTACGTATAAAATGAAAGTCTACACACTAGTTTTGACATTTTTAATTTCTAAGGCTTTTAGTGTTCTAATTAAATAAAGTCCTATTCTAATTTACAGTAATTAAGCCGGCATTAATGATTACTCTATCCCTATTTAATCGTATAACCCTTATTTAACCTAAAGGTTCCTTCAATTATTATTCTGATTATCTTTTCGGCACTGACTTTGCTTTTGACTAACTTAAATTTATGGTTCCTAAAATTACAACAGACTATGCAGTCCTAATTAATACCCCAATAGATAATTTAAGGTATTAAGCAGAAATTTGCATACCCATGGAGTCATCGGACTCCGAGTGTTCCCCAGGAGCTGGTAAAGCGAGTAGTTCCTCAATGTCTGCTGGGTCTGCTGAAGACATTTTCCTAGAGCAGTCCCTTGCGAAATGTCCATGCATTCCGCACATGAAGCAATTGTTGTTATGTTGAGGGGAAGTAGAGATGCTCGCTTTTTGTTCCCTTCTCCCAGTGGAAATAAACCGACACCTTTGAATCCAGTGTCCGTATTTACCACAATTCAGATAATGTTTACAAGGTTTCTCCTCACCATGATTAAAACCACATCTGACACATTTAGGAAATGCACCAAAATATTGACGAGGAGTAGAGGCTATTGGTGGCCGACACTGTTGTATCCAGTGTCCCGTTATTCCACCACGCGTGCATTGTCGGCACGTAGGTTCAGCCAGATCATGGTAGTGACAAGACAAATAGAGGGAAGCTTTTCCCTTAGAAGGTGCAGGATTTGTAGAAGATATCCTCACAGGGCAGTCTCGAGCAGTGTGTTCGGACAACCCGCACACATAACAATCTTTACTGTATCGAGGAAGGGGATATGTAGTGTTTCCAGGATTCTGGTTATGAGTCGGAGGGTTATTACAATCACGACTCCAGTGTCCCTTTCCTCCACAGTTCAGACAATGTTTGCACAGTTTATTCTTAGCATGGTGGAGACCGCACGTGGCACATAAAGGAAATTTGCTAGCCTCTGGTTTGCATACTAATTCCATTGATGATTTGCATTGGTGATCCCAATGGTTCGTCTTGCCACAATGGATGCATTGCTTGCATGAGACTTCAGCACAGTGGTGATAGTGACAGTCAGTGCAAAGGGGTGATTTTCCAGTGTAACACCTACGATTCTCTGACTCCGGAGCAACGGCCATCTGACGAAGGGGAATGGCCTCGGTGTAGATCTCAGGATTTCTTGATTTCTTAGAATGACTTCGTTTCCGCTTTCTGCTTGTTTCTCCTTCTTCCGGTTCCTTCTTCTCTGCAGCAAGTAATGGGAAGTTCCTGGTAAATTCCTCACTGTTCCTGATCCGGGTGATGATTCCAGGGAGAATCGCCACCAACTGTTCAGTGAGCAGTGTTGCAAGAACCTCAACGGCTGGGTCCATCTCTTGTGGAGGTAGAGGCGGTGATGGTTGTCTTCTTGGTGACATTCTAATCATAACCAATAGAACATTGGTTAGTGCAATGATCGAATGCAGAAGACACAATGCAAGTAAATTCCTAATTCCTATGTTCTCTACATGCAGGGTCCCTAGGTTATAGTCTAGGCCAAACCGTTTAAATAAGTGACCTATATTTCTCTATAACCATGGCTCTGATACCAATCTGTCACACCCCGAGCCGGCGGGGTAGGATCGGGTTTCCCCGACGGGCGGAAGGTTCCCGAGGCGCGATATCGAAATGATAATCGGATTGATCAGATTGTTCACATTGCACATGATATATAAATGAGAAACTTTGCTAAAATAAAATAGGATTACAGAGTTAAATTATATTAGTTAAGTTTACAATTTAACAATGTAAACCCACTATCACATCATCAGTCTTCAATCTTGTAGTTGCACAAGATAAGTTAAACAAACTGTAAATGATGCTTCAAAATATGCAGGTCCAAAAAGCTAGGTCCTCTATCAGATAACCTAATCCAAAGAAATGACTCTTCAGTTGACCTGTTCGTCACCTGAGAAGTCATGCAAAAATAAAGTCAATACATGGTTGGTGAGTTCATATTGTTTAGTGTTTGAAAATGATTTGAAAATGTTTTGAAAATGATTTGAACCTCCTTTGGTAAAGACCCTAACCTCATTAACACCACATGTATCATCCAGATCGGTATGCTTATGTATAGGGCATACCCCTGAGTCGAGGCTACAACCCCGCCCAGACGCCGTCCCACCACATACTAATCCGCATAGGACATTGTTGTTAATGATAATTAAGCATCTTTACCTATCACACACTCTTGTTCAAAATGACTCAAATGTTCTCACAAAACCTTTGTTTAACCCACGGGTAACAACCTTAATCTCATTAACATCACATGTATCATCCGGATCGGTATGCTTATGTATAGGGCATACCCCTGAGTCGAGGCTACAACCCCGCCCAGACGCCGTCCCACCACATACTAATCCGCATGGGACATTGGTGTTAATGAAAATTAAGCATTTTACCCCTACCTTTAACCCAATGATTCGTCAGTCCTTTGTTCCTGTCAATACAACAATTTGGAATCTATGTTGATTCCTTAGGTTCATCACAATAGTGATCAACCACAGAAATTGTAGAAACAGTTTAGTAAATGCTTAATTAAACAAGTAAATAAACATTTAATAAAATCTAAGTCCTTATGATTGGGGCCTATGGTCATACTCGAGTAGACTAGTCTGTCAATCTAGGTACTTAGTAGTTAGGGAAACTGTAAATATCCTCAAACATACGACCTACAAGTCAAACGGTCTAGCTAGGACTTCTTGAAATGCAGGATTTTATGTTTCGTCAATGTTTTTGGCGTATGCTATCTCTGATATTTCCCAGACTTTCCCTTAAAATGATTTAATGATCGTCTGATTTTGTCACAAGATGTACCTGATGTGTTGATCGTAGAATACAAGATTCATTGATCGGTTGTACACTTGATTAATTGTTCAACAAACACTTGGTTTGTAGAACATTGAATGTTGTCTTTGCAAAGATTGTTTTGTTGATGTTTTGATGTCCCACACTTGTTTTGTCAAAATGTTTGATTTGATTCCTTGAATTCACCCACTTGATTTCCCAAAATGTTTGTTTTGACTTGTTTGAAATGTTTTGACTTATTGAAAAGTTTAGTTTAACTTGATTATTCACTTAATATATAAGTGAATCAGTTAATAAACCTGCATAAAATCTTCCTAGACATGGTCTAGGATAACATTCATATATATGTAAAACATATAAATTTAAAAGCATTAAAGTAAACAATTTAAGTAAACAGTTTACGCATGCTTCTCAGCCCCGCGTTTTAAAACGAAAATGTTTAGAAAAGGGGCAATGAACTCACCTGTGTTGCCGTGCAATAAACCACAAAAAATATGCGCACTCTTTGATTGTTGCCTAAGTATCTTTAACACCTGGGTTATTTTAAAGAATTCGAATACGATAAGTACCTACAGAAATTGTCGTATCTATGGTTTGGTCTCGATGTGCAACTACGTGTCCTAGATTACTAGTGTGTTTCTAGAATTTCCTCTATCTAAGTTAAACTATTACCCATTAGTAACCCAGATCCCACATTAATCGTTAAGGTATTTAAATAAAACATTTTCAATTTAGTACATTTTAAGTAAATCATTTATTTAGGAAAAATCGTTTAATTATATTGATAAAGTTTATAATTTAATTTCCTTTATGAAAAGCATAATTAATTTAAGAAAATGTAATTTAAACATGATGGGCTTATATTAAACCCATTGGGCCATTCTTGGGCCCTTTAATGAACTTTGATTTTCAAATGATCTCTTGTTTGCTTATAAGGTCATTAACCTAGATGGTGTAAATAACCATTTAGATTAATCATGTGCCTTTGAAATTCCCAATGGTTTAGGTGTTAACATTTAAGTTAAACCATAACCTTTAGGTTCTTGTTTCCCATTCCAAATGTATTCCTCTCATGATATTGACATCCTAGCTTAGGAAGACTCATTTGTGTTTAGCCAAATGAATGATCGTCTCCTACACTGATTTCATACCATATATGTGCTAGAATTTCCCATGTTAAATCGATAGTTAATCCTAATATGGCTTTATTGAAATTTAGATCTGGTGGACCTTATGTTAGGTCTAACTTGTCCTTGTGACCCAATTGATTAATATTTAACTTAATCAAATGTACAACGGGTCAACCTTGGTTATTTAGCCCAACTAAGTGGTATTGGGCCTAATCATAGGGTTATTGGGCCTTAAAAACTATGTGGGCCGAATCAAATTAAACGGCTTAACGTGAGTTAAATCTCGGACCGATTTCATCCCCAATGAGCCAACTCGAAATTGTTGGGCCATCACAACTCATGGGCCGATTGAAAATTACTACCTAAGGGATTTGGGCCGAAAGGATAAATGTGTATGGCTACTATTGAACCGTATGTAAATGGGCTGCTTATGACGTGAATTGGATTAAAATGCTGCGATCGAGTTCTTTGATCAGCGAACCTTATTGCTTCTTATAAGGTTCGTTCACATATAGTTCGGCTGATGATGTTTTAGGTTCGACCCCTTCGCACTAGTGATGGTTCGGTGAAGCTAAAGGTTCGTGGTTTAAGGCTTCCACTCACAGGTTCGCAGACCCTTGGTTTCAAGATGATTAGACTGCTGAGGGTTCGTTGCATGTGCATGGGTTCGTAGCTGTTAGAAGGTTCGGCAATTGGTTGCTGTTGCAGGTTCGTTAATGGAAACAAGGTTCGCCAAGGACAAAGGGTTCGGCTAGCTGGAAGGGTTCGCTAAAGATGCTAGGTTCGCAGCTCCCATGGTTCGTTCAGCCCTTTTCAGAAGGTTCGTCGGTTGCCAGTTGGGTCGACAGGGTTCGTCAGCCATGAAAGAAGGTTCGATGACTGATGATGGTTCGGCTACAAGTTTGGTAAGGTTCGACTAAACAGGCAAAGAAGGGTTCAGCTGATATACTGGTTCGCCTATGGGATGGTTCGCCAGTTAGAGTAGGGTTCGGTGGTTGGTGAAGCTTGACAGGGTTCGTGGTTCAAGAGTGCTTCGCCTCAGCCTAAGGAGGGTTCGGCCGTCTCCCTTTTCACGAACCTGTTACCGCATCATCCTCATCATCAAACCTAGACCTGTTGTATGCCGAGCCATGACTATACCGATGCAAAGGTTTACTCTCGAAGGTGTTAGCTCGAACAAAGGGAGCCCACGATCGGTTGTGTGTGTGTGTATCATAACCTAATGAGAAAACCCTATTTTTACGAAAGTTTCGAGCTACATACCTTAAATTTCGGTGGCCAAAGCTTCCGATCGGTTGTACTACCTTGTAGAGCTCGTTCCTAGCTACGCGTGGACACCAAGAACACCCGATTTCATCTCCAAACGAGTGAGATCTTGAAGATTGAAGGTGATATTTTAGAGAGAGAGAGAGAAAACGGGAGAGTGAGCTAGAGAGAGAATAGAATGTGTAAAAATGAAAGAAAGGTGTTCTTTCAACGTTTATATACCCCGAGGGTATTCGGGTTCGTTTCGGTTGCACGGTTTTCGTCTCCGACGCGTTTCCGGATCGTAACGCGTGTAATTACGAAATTTAAATAAAAGGTTATATTTTATGTGTTGGGGAAGTGGTTATTTCTAGTAATGACGATAAATAATATTTTCCTAATTTATTTATCGAAACTCGTAAATATTACGCGTTTTATTAATTATTCGCGTGTTATGGTTTACGCGTATAAATTTAAAATAGTTTTGCTTTAATTTATTTATGATGAGTTTCAAAATTGTAAAACAGGAAATATTTTATTTCTTATAATTATTATCGTTCGAGTCGTCTTTCGTTTCGTCAGAAAACGTCACTTACGCGCGTCTTCGTACAGAGCGCTAACTGTACGAACACGATCGTACGTTTCACTTTCTGATTTTGTTGTCTAATTTACAATCATCGTTTCAGATCATTAAACTGTCAGATCCATTCGTACAGATCGTCACCTATACGAACAGTCCGTCGGTTTAACATTCCGTAACAACAACTGTTATTGTATTGTTTTGATTAGCCTCGCATACGTGCTATCCTAATAGATCCTAACAAATAAACCCATGATGGTTCAGTGTTGCCAGATAATTACCTGACTCAAGAACCATTGTTCTGTACTTAGTTCCTGCTAAATGTTTACGAATCTGCTGTTTGACAACATGAAATGACTTTAACTATCAATATGAACATGAATTAGAATGAACTGTGTATAGTTAGTGTCTGTTTATTGTTCAAGCTACTGTTGCGATCACTGTTCCGGCACCGATTTCGGCACTGTTGTTACAAAGAACAATCAAATTGAAGGGTTTTTGTGATGTTCATCAAAGTCATATTAACCATTTTATATGAAAACGCAGCGGAGTTTATTCTTAAAACATTTTTAAGATTAGTGAGTTTATGTTTCATATGCACTTGTTAAAATAAAAACCCCAAGAACAATGGATCTAAATATGAAATAACATGCTATCAAATAACCATTCAAAACATCATATATTACCTCTTGTAACTCGTGTAATATAAGATGAAGATGATGATGTTTGAGAGTTGAATCTTCAAGCAAGAAGACCTCAAATCCGTGATACCCCAAGCCACCAACAAACACCTTGAATGCTAGGTTTCTAACACAAGATTTCAGCACTAAAACACACTTGTTTTCAGCTCTAAAAACAGCCTCTTAAAACCCTTTTTCTGCCGAAAATAATGAGAAAAAAAAGTAGAAGAAGCTTATATGTTCTTGAGAGAGAGAGAGATTTTTGCATGTGTGTGTAATGGTCAAATGAAGCCATTATAAAATAGGTGGGTGTGGCCTCCCAAGACCACATAATGGCCGAAAATTAAGGTCCAATGGGGTGGCTCCCTTTCAAATCTTCCCACCTAATTTATTTAACAAGATTTTAATTAAAACCCCTTTTAATTAAAACTTGTAACACATTACAAGTCATGTTACATTTTATAAACTTTAATAATGTTACTTAACCATTAAATAACAATTATAAAGTAATCTCTCATAAATAAATAAACCCATGTTATTTATTTATTTCTTAAGTGCATCTTATTTAGAAAACCATTTTTTTTCTAAATGTTCTTAGTGTTGTTATTTATTTAACTGATCAAATCAATAAATAAATATTGCAGGTGTTTGTCTAGCTTGTTATTGGGTATGACCCGACTTGGATCATATCACACTAGCCACATCAATTTAATATGTATCTTGGGCAGACCGAATCCTACACAAATAATTCCTAAAGCAGATAAGTTCCTAAGCTGGTTAATTTCCTAAGCAATTAGTTTCCCAAACAGGTAGTTCCCTTATTCTTCAATACTGACATCCACCTAATGTACCGTAAATGGTATATATAGGACATATGTAGGGGTCAGTCGCAACTGCCCCAGCCAACGTCCCACCACCTTTACGATACACCACGTCTATGTCCTTATCGAATCATGCGGGCACAGTCAATCAAATATAATCAACAAGTATCATATGCATGGCAGATATATATCAGGAGTTCAAAAAACTTGTAGTACACACATAAGCATGAAATCCTGAATATAATAACTAGTGTATGAAATATCTTCATACTAGGGTATCCTACGGTTATAGACTAGGTCAACCATTCTAGTAACCTAACTCCCTATAACCCAGGCTCTGATACCAATCAGTAACACCTCGACCGATGGCGGAAACGTTGGGATGCCACGAGGGATGTGTAGATTGTTCATAAGCTCGTGGGCATCTAATATAAATCATCACATATCAATTAATCAACCAAATTAATCACACAAAAATCATCTTCATCATGAATTAGTTACATCAAAGTATACAAAATATTTAGCTAACTAACTAATTTCTAATCTCCAGAATTTTAGCTAAGTCCAAGATCCTACGTGATGATGTCCAAAAGAATGTAGAGCTATCCTGCCCTACCTACTTCTCCTCGTTCCCTGAAACATGTAAAAATCAAGTGTTAACGACGAAGTAGTTGGTGAGTAATCATAAGTTTTTATATTTAAAAATGTTTTGCAAAATGATTATAAAAGTTTATAGTTTTCTGAGAAATTCCACATGAGCACCTGCGAGATAATCCAACAATTCCAAACCAATATACACAAACACAACAGTCACATAATTCAAGTAATCTCACATAACCATCCAAGTATAATCAACCAATCACAACCAAACTCATTTATGCACATAACAAGTCCATAATCATCATTCGTCAATATTATCTCAGTATAAGTTACCACGGAGGACCACAGTCAACTCAATCAATGGCGGAATCATTGCGGAGGACCGCAGACAACTCAACCAACGATATTCCTCAATACTATAAGGGCCAATACGTGCACTGCGGAGGACCGCAGTCAACTCAACCAACAGTGGAATCACAGCGGAGGACCTTAGTCAAGTCAATCAACTGCAATTCAATCATTTTCGGAGGACTGAAGTCACCTCAATCGACAATGACTCACGGATAAGTAATAATCCATCTTATTCAATGATCAATAATAATCAATTAATATGAATATTATACTAAAATCCAGGTGTTACCCATGTGTTATCTAATAATATTTTAAATATTGGTATACATGTCCCACCTCCGAGTGTAAAACAATTTAGTTTAGAAGGAGGTTATGAGAACTCACCTGAGTCCTTAGATTTAGTGTTGTTGTAGAATGCGCGCTCGCGTATGTAAACTCAAAGACACTTCAACTACCTGTATTTATCGTGTGTTTTATATCCATAAGTATGTGTGCTTCAGTTTCATCAAATGTTCATAAGTGTCTCCTTTTAAATCATTAAGTGTTTTGTCAACTTAGTTTAGTCGATCAAAGTTAACTTGCAACACTCAAAATATTATTAATGATCATTATAAGAATATACTTTATCTTGTTAGTTTTTAGTTATCTAATGATGATAATAAATTGTGAACCCGTACGCTTACCCCTAGTAGGTATGTATATTTAAAGATGCTAGTCCTTTTCATAAACATACCTATACCCATAATTGCATGCATGTTTTATTATCGTGACCACCATATCCTAAGTTATAAAACTTTAATCTAGCTTCAATAAACCATGCTCAAATTATTCATGAAAAATGTTCAATGTCCTCAACCCATAGTTTAAAACTTATATTTATTATAGATAAGGTGGCATCTTAATAATCCCCCATGCATGCATGAATTTTTGATGAATTCCATGTTCCATGTATCTCTAATGTTCATATATCCCTTCCATTAGCTCAATGAAATTTATGTTCATCAGCCCTAGGACCAGCGAACCTTAAGGTTCGTGGCCCTTAGGGTTCGGCAGCCCTTGGTTCGCTCCTCATGCTTATTCGGTGAGGGAAAGTTCGGTTAACATGCAACAGGATCTGCTCAAGAGGATGGCCTAGGTTCGGTTGTTGCTGGATCTAAGGTTAGCCCCATCTTGATCTCTCCCAAGGTTCGGCCACTCAAGACTTAAAGGTGAGGTTCGTGACAAGGGCTCGCTGGGCCAAGGAGGTTCGGCCAGATGCAGGACCAAGAAGGGTTCGGCTAGGTCAAGAGCAAACCCTAGGTTCGGCCCCCCGTATGTATTCATAAGGTTCACAGCAGCCATCACCACGCCCCTAGGTTCATGACAACTAGTTGGTTCGGCTAGGTTTCGCCGGCCAAGGGTGGTGCAGAGGGTTCGTGAGGCTGTGTATGTGTTCATAAGGTTCGTGACCTCACTGATGGTTCAGATGAACTAAGGTTTGGCCACCTGGGTTTCTTGGGCAACGTTCGGTTATACACAGGGTCGCCAACATGTGGGTCGCGATCCAGCAACCATGTTCATCGCCAGCAGCAGCCATCTATGGCTTCCCTCGTTCACAACAACTCGGTTTAACATAAAACAAAACCCTAATCTCGGTCAAATGTTCAAAACACAACCACATTAAGTTTGTAACAAAAACCGAAAAGTAAACTTTAGATTTACCTGAATTCGTTGGCCAAACTCGAGATTTCTTCGTGGGTTTGTGTTCTCCTCGATCACGCGGTCATGTAGGCGCCAAGATCTCGAGGAACCGTCAAGAATCGAGCAAGATAAGCTAGAGAGAAGTTGGGGAGATGTGTAGGTGGCGAATTTGAACTTAAAGAGAGAAAGGGTTTGTGAATTATGGGGAAGAAGAAAGAAATCTTCCCCCTTATATCGCGTATCGTCCCCCGCGTGCTCGGGCTCGTTTTTATCGCGCACTATTACGGAAACGCTCGGTTTTGCTCGTAAAATATATTTAAAACACAAGTCTTTTAAACAATTATGTTTTGTTATAATAAATTGATTTTAAAGAAAATTGTAAAAATAAAATGTCTCCATTTATTTTATTAAATCAATTAATTCGTTCGTTTTCGTTTAAAGTTATGATTCCTAATAAATATTTTTAGGTTTTATTTATTAATTTAATATCGTAAATTATTATTTCGTTAACTCGTCGAAACGCGTTACTCACGTACGTATTCGTAAATATCGCCACCTTTGCGAATCCGACGCTCGTATCGTATTTCGATTTGATTTACGATTTATGAAATATCGTTTCAGAACATTATTCTTCATAATTATATTCGTGTGAATCGTCATCCACGCGAATGCATTATTAAGTTAATAGTTCTGAAATAACATTCGCGTTTAAGTTATGACCGTAACCTCACCATTGCGTAATAAATTCCAATTATACTTCCATAAATTCATTATCTTAAATATTATAACTTCCCAATCCAAATCCCACTAAACCATATCACTGACACATCCATGATAGACCAAAATATGCATATGTATAGGGCATATGTAGGGGTCAGTCGCATCCGCCCCAGCCACCGTCCCACCGCTATTTCGATAAACCATGACCATGTGTCCTTGACTATGTTTAGCAACCAAACCATAGCAACCCCTAATTTCTTTCCATTCCAATAATCCTTCATATGTGAATTTACTGCAACAAACTCTCTGGTTCTGTTTAGTTGGGTTACAACTAAACTTCCAATGGTTTATGCATATCAATATATGTTCTCAATTTGTATACCAACACTAATAATGACAGTCAATAATACATAATCATTAATAATTAACATATTAGGTCATAACAGTACAATCGTACATATGTACGGACAACCTGAAATACAGTGATGTTACAGTATCACGAACCCTTTGTGTTTTTGATATATTGATCGGCCTAAACACTTAGAAACACTTAGATAAACATTTAGAAACAACTGGGAAAATTTGGGAACTAACCTGTAACAAATTTGGATCGAAAATGAAGATGATGATGCAGGTTCGCGAACCAAATCGATTGGCCAAACCTTTATGCAGGTAGCCGAACCTGTGGTCAGGTGGCCGAACCTGTGTACTCCTGACTCACGAACCTGGACCAGCTGAACCTACAGGCATAGCCGAACCTTCTCTTTGACCGAACCTGTAGGTGACACGAACCTAAGATGGATGAACCTTGACCAACGAACCAATTGGGCCGAACCCATGTCAGGTGAACCTATGCTGCCATGAACCTACTCATGACCGAACCTGTGACCACAGCCGAACCCGAAAGGTTTGCCGAACCTAATGTGCGAACCAAACCCTAAAGGTTTGCCGAACCTATATTCAATTCCAATAGGTTCGCTACCTCAATGATGATTTAACCTAAAGTGTTGGCTAATTATGGAAATTCTGGAACTAGGGCTGTTGAATTTCGTTTTAAGAACAAGGAAATGAATAGGAGAGTACTCAAAGCCTAAAACGAACTAAGGAACATGCATTTATGTATGTGTACATGCACTAGTGGATGTTATAGCATAAGGTTATGGTGTTAATTTCAACATTAACATCTAACGCTTAGAAATTTCATACGAATATATAACTAAATTAGATTGTTCAATTGAACACTCTAAGTTAAGTTATACACACGGACGAACAAAGAACTATCGGAAACAAAGATCTAGTAATAGGTCTAAGGTTAATTGAATGTAATTAACCTAAGCCTAACTTGTTGATCATAATTTCTTAAATTAAATGGTAAGTTTTAATTAAGATATTCTTTAAATTAAATAAAATGATTTCTAACTTAACAATGTAAAAATAAAGTGTTTAAAATGTTCTAATTCAGAAATATTGAAGATGAAAATGTGAACCATACATCACTATGGTGTAATGGTCATTATTTATGAGATTGGGTTTATGATTGGGTAATAAGTTAGACTAGTTAGATTTAATTTTAGAATCACATTAGTAACATAGGACACTTAGTTGCAAACCGAGACCAAACCTTAGATAAGACGACTAATACGTATATTTATCGTATTCGAAATCTCTTAAAACAACCCAGGAACTGAAGATACTTAGTCTACAAACAAAGAGCGCGCATTTTGTGGTAGTACATTACACAGCAACACAGGTGAGTTCATTGCCCCTTTTTTAAATGTTTTGTTTTCAAACGTGGGGCTGAGAAGGATGCGTAAAATATTTTCGCAAGATTATATTTACTTAAATGGTTTTACTTAACATATGTTTTATATATGGAATTGTTATCCTAAAATCTATCTAGGTATACTTTTTACAGGATTTCAATGTAATTTATATACTCAATACGGCTATATAACTGTGTCAAATCAAAGAACTATTTTTAAAGAACTATTTTCAAAGAACTATTTTCAAAGGTCTATTTCAAAGAACTAACGGACCAATCAAAGAACTATTTTTGGGGTGTGTTGTCAAAGAACTAACAATCTATTTCAAAGAACTAAGTACAAAGAACTATTTCAAGGGTCTGACTGGGAAATATCAAAGATAGCATGTGCCATTCTCAGGTTTGAAAGATGTCCTAGCTAGACTGATCGAATATGAGACGTATGCTTGATGATATTTACAGTATTCCCTAATTGTTTTCAGGAACATCTGGGAAATGCTCAAAGATAACATGTGCCAAAGAACTAAAGAACTATACGAACTATGGATGGTCTAAAGAATTACAAAAGCTTATATATCAAAAGATGTTCTAGCTAGATTGATTGATTATAGGTCACATGTTTGATGAGGTTTACAGATCTCCTTTACTACTAAGAACCCTGATTGCTAGACTAGTCTACTCGAGTTGACCAAGGCCCAATCAGTAGGTCTTAGATTTTTAGTAAATGTTTATTTATTTATTTAAGCATTTATTTAATTGTTTCTACAAATGTTGTGGTTGATCATAATTGTGTGATGAACTTAAGGAATCAATAGAGATTCCCAACTTGTTGTATTTACAAGAACAAAGAACTGAAGAACTAGTGAGTTAAGGGTAGGGGTAAAATGCTTAATTATCATTAATATCACTGCCATATGTGATTTAGTATGTGGTGGGATGTTGGCTGGGCGGGCGGTAAGTTCGACCCTACATATGCCCTATATATAAGCATACCGAATTGGATATTGCAGGTGGTGTTAATGAGATTAAGGTTGTTACCCGAGGGTTTAACAAATGTTTTGTGTTTACATTAGAACTATGGTTTAAAGGAAGTGAATGGTGGGTAAAATTGTTTAATTATCATTAAGAACAATGTCATATAGGGTTTAGTATGTGGTGGGATGGCGTCTGGGCGGGTTGTAGGCTCGACCTTTTCGTATGCCCTATATATAAGCATACCGAACTGGATATTACAGGTGAAGTTAATGAGATTAGGGTTTTTACCGAAAAAGGGTTTACAAAACTATTTTCAAATACTAAACAATATGTACTCACCAACCATGTGTTGATTTCATTTTTGCATGACTTCTCACGTGACGAACTGGTCAATTAAAAAGCTAATGCTTTTGGACTAGGATTCCTGATAGAAGACCTAGTATTTTTGGACCTGCATACTTTTGGAACATCATTACACAATATATTTTGTATATCTTGTGCAGATACAAGATAGAAAACTTATGATGTTGATGATAGATTTACATTGTTAAATTATGAATGATACTGATGTAATTTAACTTTGTAATTCTATTATATTTAGTATTTCTCATTATTATCATGTGCAATTTATACAATCTGATCACTACAATTATCACTCACGATATCGCGCCCGAGAACCTTCCAATCGACGGGAAATTCGATCCATTCCCGCCGGCTCGGGGTGTGACAACAACCTTGTAAAAACTTAAAAATAAATTCATTTCATTTAAAATAAGTATAATACGCGTTACGTTCCAGAAACGCAACAAAAACGCTAACCGATCAACAAAAATAAATCCGAACACGCGCGGGGTATATAAGGCCTAAATGAGGCAATTTCTTCATTTAATTCACTCCCTCTCTCTCTAAAACCCTCTCAACCGTTTTCCTCTCTCTCTCTAAGATTCAAGGCTTCAAATCACCATATCTTGCTCGTTTCTTGGTGAAATCTCGTGTTCTTGGTGTCCACACGTAGCTACAATCGTCGTCTACCCAGAAGTACAACCGATCTGAAGAATTATCCGCTAAAACTCGAGGTATGGAGCTATGAAAATCTAAAAAACTAGGGTTTTCTTCACCTTTGATCAACCACACTTGCAACCGGTCCAAAACCTTGATCTACTCGACTTTAGGATTTTATTCGAACACCAAGAAGGTTAGATCCAACCAATAGGAGGGTGAGAATGACCTAGAGCAGCTAGCTTTGGTCAAGGTGATGGTGAACAGTTACTGATCGCGAAGGAACCAGGCTGGCCGAACCTACGACCAGCCGAACCTAGGGGAGCTGAGCACAAAGGGTGGCTGAGCCTAGGACCAGCAAACCTAGTAGACTGCGAACCACCCATCCATGCTAAGCTGTGTGATGGCACGAACCCCCGGCTACGAACCCTGATGCCCGAACCTAAGGAGCCACGACCTAGCATCATGTCACTGCGAACCTGGAAGCCGGTCGAACCACGGACACACGAACCACCTAGCTGAACCTTGAGCATGGCCGCACGTGCAAGTAGCCGAACCCTTAGTGGACCGAACCTATTCCTGGCCGAGCCTGCTACCATCCCCGAACCATTGTTGTGAACCTCCATATCCACGAACCTTACTTGAACGAACCATTAGGTTCGCTGGGACCATGGTCAAGTCAAGATTCAAAGGAAGCCGAACCCTAGGGTTCATTGGGCTGGGCCATGTCCATTCGGCCGAGACATCTTGCAGCCAACACCATTCACTAGGCCCATGTCACTTGACCCAGTTCAATATTTTGGCCCATGTGACTACCTTGGCCCACTCCTTGCTCGGCCCAACCTATCATTCAGCCCACATGCATTAAATGGAAACAATTACATAAACCAACTCATTGATAATAACATATATGGATGATAATATGCATGGGATATACAAATGAAAACTACAAAGGTGGTGGGATTGATTGGGTTTACATACTAAGTCTCATATCAAAACAAATAGCACACAATGACAAAGTTTTGAGATTTCAATAATGATTTAAATCTAAACATATAACATAAAGGCTTGTCATAATAACAACGTAAATGGTTAAGTGGGAGTACATGCTTAACTAGCAAACGAGGCCGAATGATGACCAACACCACTAAGTGTTAGCCAACTCTAGGGCTAACATATACACGTACACAAAGCACTATAACTTATACTTATAGATCACATACATTGTGAAATCAATACAGGACCTTGAAAACAACCACATGTACAACAACAAGCGTGTGCATTCTTGTTTATACTTAGTCAACCACATCAACAGCAAGGTAAGTTCATTGTCCCCTTTCAAACCATTTTGGATTTTACATCGGGACTGAGAAGCATGTTAAATATTTTAAACAAATGTTTAAATGTTTTGTAAATGCTAATATTAGTGCTATATGCTACATGCTAAACTAAATGCTAATGCTAATGCTATAAACTACATGCTACTACTACATGCTAATGCCATAAGCTACAAGCTAAATTACATGCTAAACTATATGCTAATGCTAATGCTGTGAACTATATGGTCAAACTACTAGCTAATACTAGAAGCTAAATGCTACAAGCTATGATTATATACTAAATGTAAAGCTTGTATCTATGCATGAGATATGTGAATGCCAAACTATGCAAATGCAAAGCTGGTATCTATGCATGAGATACGTGAACGCTAAACTATGTCAATGCGAAGCTTGTATCTATATGTGAGATACGTGAATGCTAAACTATGCTAAAGAAAAGCTTGTATCTACATATATGAGATACGTGAATGCTAAACTACGATAATGCAAAGCTAGAATCAATTCATGAAA
Organism: Mikania micrantha; assembly: GCA_009363875.1. NCBI lineage: Eukaryota > Viridiplantae > Streptophyta > Magnoliopsida > Asterales > Asteraceae > Mikania > Mikania micrantha. Next base: position 38,579,629 of record CM018680.1, on the reverse strand, counting down.
TACGTAACGGCTCAACTATGCTAGAGCAAAGCTTGTATCTAATCATGGGCTACGTAAATGCTAAACTATGCTAGTGCAAAGCTTGTACCCATGCGTGAGATTCGTAAATGCTAAACTACTTTACTGTGAAGCAATTGTTTGTGTACATTACACGTAAAGGCCAAGCTATTTGAATGCTATAAACTCATGAATTTTTAAACAGTATGCTAAAGCTATGATGGAAACGGGATTGGGGTGTAGATAAAATGCTTAACTATCATTAACAACTGTGTCATATGTGGATTAGTATGTGGTGGGATGGCGTCCTGGCGGGTTGTAGGCTCGACCCTTTCGTATGCCCTGTATATAAGCAAACCGATCTGGATATTACATGTGATGTTAATGAGGTTAAGGTTATTACCAAAAGGGTTTGTAAATGCTATTGGGTGCATATCTTAAACTTCTAAACATGATGCTTGAAACTATGATGGAATTGGATGGTAGGTAAAACGATTAATTATCATTAACAACAGTGTCATATGTGGATTAGTATGTGGTGGGATGGCGTCTAGGCGGGTTGTAGGCTCGACCCTTTCGTATGCCCTATATATAAGCATACCGATCTGGATATTACATGTGATGTTAATGAGGTTAAGGTTGTTACCGAAAATGTCGCACCCCGAGAAATCCCGTCCCTTCCGGGGGCGCGAGCATCAACAGATTGTCAGGATCGCAGTCTCCGGTCACACAACATGCGAGACCTACATGTCTGGTTATATACGTACATCCAATTACATGGATAAATCGATTTGCAAAATCAGAGTTGCGGAAGTTATACAATCTCAAGACAAATACAGTTCGTAAGTTGCGGAAGCGTTATTTTAAAACAGTTTTCAGAACATCATAAATTTAAAGTTTGCGGAAGCGATTGAAAGTTGTTTATCAATACAAGACATAACCAAGTAAAAATGTTAAATGTTATCGATGATCTAAGACACTAAAGCCGATGCATGGGACTCCATCCTAGCATCCTATCCTTGTGCGCGTGCCTTAGCTACCTGAGAAAACATGCGAGTAAAAGGTCATCACAAAGGTTGGTGAGAGCACAGGTTTTTCATAAGCAGTAAACATCAAAACGTTTAAAGTAAGAGTTTTGCATATTTACATATCATTACAATGCAGTATCGATTGATAGCTAGTCAATACAGTTATATTATATTGTGGATGGTACCGAAGCTGACAGATTGTGCCTCCCGCCATGTTATCACGAGACAATGGCAAAGTGTTGGTCAATATTGCACTGTTCCGACCTCCAGTCGGGTGTAGTGGGGCTTGTCAGGCCCAAATAGTACTATTCAAGATTACCACGCTAGGCGTTATGCTATTAACGGTCCGAGGAGTATCGCGAGGACTTTTAGTTGTGATAGGGGCCCACACATATACATATAATGATAAAGCATGTTCATAAAATGAGTTGTTGTTCAAAAACAGTTGTAGTGCAGTGTTTTCTCCCCCAAAGGTAGAAAAGATAAAAAGGGGCCGTGAACTCACCTGGTAGTGCAGTTTCCGGTTTTCGTGTGTTCGCGTCTGCGAAAGCTAGCACCTGCTAGTAAGCACCTATGATCATATAGGTGTAAGTATGTGTTTTGTGATGCGTTGTATTCCATACAACTCCAAGTGTCGGTGTGCTCAACCGAGTATGTGTGTGTTGACTTGTGTTGACTTGACGAATCGTTGGTGACACGATTGTTGTGTCTATGTGCCTTGATGCGCATAAGACACCAAATGCATCCTATGACTCTAACCACATAAGTTGCCATTTTTAGAAAGTTTCCAATTTAGGAAAGTGTGGTTATGAAATTCCACTTCATAAAGCTAATAGCTCTAGTATGTTTGTAAAAACATGTTTATACACTTAAAACACATCGTTTGCGCATAAACCATCATTTATGCCGTTTTGCCTAAATAAAGTTTCCTAAAATAGTAAGTACTTGTTTAAAAGCTCGTTTTCACAAATCAAGGTTTCCAAATATGTTAGAAATCATTTATAAACATGTTTCAACAATCAAAGTTAATCAAAACTCTTTAAAACATCAAAAGCCCTCTTTTAATTTATAAAAGTTTCCATTTTTAGTAAGTTTCTATAAAACCAAGTTTTTGACAAAATCAAATATCCCAATGTGTTTCTAAACACTTCAATACACATTTAACAATATCTAGACATGTCTAACATGTCTAGATCATCACAAATCGAAGACTTGCAACATAAAAGTTTCCTTTTATGGCAAGTGCACCAAAACGTTATCAAATCGAATCTAGCTTAACCAAAACTCAATCCTAACATTTCTAAGCATTAAAATCAGTAAATCTACAACAAGTATCCATCGAATCACCAACAATTTCAAGTACAATAACTACATGGAGTTGCATGTGGGTTATAACCCGTTGCATGTACGATCTAGCTACTAAAAATCATATTAAAACTACCTTAAAGCTTCTTGATGATTAGGTTCAGTAGTAACAGCCTCTTATGATGAAGTTCCAACCGTTGATGATGGTTTCTTGCTCCCTAGCTCCTTCTCCAAGCTTTAAGGACTTCAAGAACACCTCAAGTTGTAAGGAATGGCTTCAATGATTATTCCAGAGGGTTTGAAGGCTTGATTTCGGAGGTTTGGGTCGAGAGCTGGTGAAGAAAGTCGGAGAAAGGGAAAGGAAATCGACTGAAATGAATTGGGGTTGATTATAAAGAAAATTCTGATCTGCATGGCCTTCGCGTACCGCGGAGGCCGATCAAAAGTTTTCATCGCGTACCGCGATGTAATTCGGGAGTCTCGACTCCCGGTTTTCTTCGCGTACCGCGAAGATTTTCGCCGAAGGGGGTATCGCGTACCGCGATGGTCCTTCTTCATTGTTTTTCGATTTCGTTGATACGATTTCGCTCGTACTCGATTCCTAACGTTTATCCTAAGCATCTAATGCACGTTTAAGCACATAATACAAATAGTACACAAGTTTGATTGATCACCAACGTTCGTGAGTCTCGTGTGTGTGTTTCGATAATTCCTTGAATTATCTTCGATAGTTTGTGTTCGTGTTCTACGAAGTGTTTGCACGCTTGATTAATCCTAACCAACGTGTAATGCACAATAATAGTCCAAGCTATTGTTTTGTGTTTGTGTTTAGCTCATCTAATTATACATAATTAAATGAAATACAACAAGTATGAATGTGAAATACGTAGAGTTTAAGAGTTGCAATTTACGTGAAATTGCCGGGTGTCACATCATCCCCTTGTTGAAAGAAATTTCGTCCCGAAATTTGTTTGTTGTCGATAGTGTTTGAGAAGCAAGAGTGGTTGAGAAACAAAAATTTTCTGGTTGTCACATCATCCCCTTGTTGAAAGGAATTTCGTCCCGAAATTTATTCGTTGTTGTCGGTGTTCGACGTTGTTTGGAGAGATGGGGATATTTGCGCATCATCTGATCTTCACGTTTCCACGTGAATTCAGGTCCGCGTTTCGAGTTCCATCGGACTCCGACAATCGGAATCCGACTTTGCTTTAGTTGTTTGACCTTTCGGTCCAGGATCGCTACCGGCTCTTCTATGAACCGTAGTTGTTCATCCACCTGGATTTCATCTGGTGGAATTACGAGTGTCTCATCAGATAAACACTTCTTTAAGTTTGAGGCATGAAACATGTTGTGAACTCCATCGAGTTCCGCTGGAAGGTTGAGTTGGTATGCTACCGGACCAATCCTCTTCAGGATCTCGAATGGTCCAATATACCGTGGGTTCAGTTTGCCTCGTTTACCGAAATGAATGACGCTCTTCCAAGGTGAAACTTTCAGAAGGACTTTGTCTCCTACCTGAAATTCCGGTGGCTTTCGGCGTTTGTCGGCATAGTTCTTCTGACGGTCCCGAGCTGCTGCCATGCGATTTCTCCGTTGTTTCGTGTACGAGTTCCGGGCCTGTGAGCTGACTGTCGCCCACTTTCGCCCAACAGATAGGTGATCGGCATTTCCTGCCATAGAGGGCCTCAAAAGGCACCGCCTTGATACTTGTGTGGTAGCTGTTATTGTAGGAGAACTCCACCAACGGTAGGTGAGTTTCCCCGCTATCGTCGAAGTCTACTACGCACGCTCGTAGCATGTCTTCAGGAGTTTATATGGTGTGTTCGCTCTGGCCATCAGTTTGTGGGTGGTATGCTGTACTCATGTCCAACCGAGTGTCAAGCGACTTTGGCAGTGAATTCCAGGAATTAGAAGTGAATCTAGCGTCTCGATCCGAAATGATGGGGATCAGCACTCCGTGTCGCAAGGTCACTTCCTTGACATAGATTCTGGCTAGCCCTTCCAATCTTATCGTTTTCCTTAATCGCAAGGAAGTTTGCTGACTTAGTTAGTCGTTCCATGATTACCCAGATAGTGTCACCTCCACAAGGAGTACGGGTTAATTTGGTAATGACGTCCCTGGAGATTTGTTCCCACTTCCACATGGGGGCAGAGGAGTGTTGCTCCATTCACCGTTGATGTCTAAGGTTTCTCCACTAGGGAGAGGTATGCGCACAACCTTGTCGTGGCAAACGATTTTAGCTTAGTTTTTAGACAATCATTCCATGTCCACTATTATCTCAAAAATACCTAATGTAACTGGCATGAGGTCGTTCTTAAGATTTATGGTTTGCTATCTTTAAAGTGCATTCTGTTTGAATGTGCTCAGTTACAATCAGTTTAGCATCATCTAATTCCACGGTGTATTTAGCCTTTAAGGATATTGGGGTTATGACAAGTATTTACTAAGGTACTTAAATATAAGACTTTCCTCAGTTTCAGTATCACACAATACAAAAGTGCAATGACCGTTTAAGAGATACGTACCCGTTTCAAGGTTAAGATCATTTCTGGATTCAGTAGTCCCAATCACGAGGGTTTGTCCCATCGGACCATTGTTGTTCTCGTTATTGTTGTTGTTCCTCAGATGCGGGCAGTCCTTTTTGATGTGACCTGGATTTCCACATTCGAAGCAACTCTTCGGTACTTCGTCACCACTGTTTTTCACATGGGGGCAGTCCCTCTTAAAGTGCCCTGGCTCTCCACATCCGAAGCATCCTTTTGGTGCTTTGTATTGCTGCTGTTGTGGCCGTGGGATTTTGGTCACTAGTTCACCCCTGCAGTTCTCAGCTGTGTGACCTAACTTTCCACAACGTTGGTACCGGTATCTTTCACACGGTCCTCGTTGATGATGATAATCACAGGTGTTGCACTTTGGATTTTTGCCAGCATAGGTACCCTTACGTCGTTTGGGTGATTGTAGAGTGGGGGTTTCGTTTTGAGAGTTATCCCATTTGCGTTTGTTGTCGGTGGTTTTGATTACTGATCCAGGTGGAGGCAATAATCCTTGAATAACTGCCGTATCAGTCAGTTCATGGGCTAAGTAAACGGCTTGTCGCAAGGTGGTGGGGTCAGCGGATAGCACCATATCCCGAACCTCTGGTGTCAATCCCTCAATGTATCTTTCGAGATGTCTGTAGGCTGGGGTCACCATTTCTGGGCACATGCGTGCCAACTCATAAGATCGGGAAGTGTATGCCTCGATCTCAGAACCGATCATCCGGTGGTTCCGGAATTCCATTTCTAATTTCTGAACTTTGTCGTGAGGGGAATATTCGTGGTTCATCATTCTTTTAAACTCTTCCCAGGGTAGAGCATTACATGTTTCCCATCCTATGGTTTGAACATTTGTGTCCCACCAAGTGAGGGCCGCTCCCTCTAAGGTTCCTGTTGCGTACCTCACACGATCATTGACCCTACAATTGCTCAGGATGAAAGCCGATTCCAATTTCTCAATCCATCGGAGGAGACCGGCAGCACCCTCCGTTCCATTGAAAGGATGTGGTTTGTAGTCTAAGAATGTTCTGAATGTGCAGTGGGGTGGTTTAGGATTTGCTCCTTGGTTCGGTGGGTTTTGGTTACGATTATTCTCTCGTGCCGCTAGTGCTTCATCAACTCGCTCGTTGATGAGTGCATTCAATTCTGTTGCAGTGAGGTTAATATTTCCTCGTCCTACTGCGTTCCTGCGTCCTTCGTGTCTTCCAGCCATGACCTTCATAGCGAGACTGAGTGTTAGTATAGATCTGATGACTAATGTAGCGTGTGATTGATACGGTAGGAAAACATGTATTGATTGGCATAGACAGGATTTTCAATAACAGTTACTAGTCTTGATATATAATAAGTCGTACTGGTTACAATTCATTTAATACCCAAGACACTAGTATTCCAAAGTTTCGAGTAAAGAGACGCAACTCGAAACTCGTCTCTACCAGGCCTATGCTAGGTTAATCGGAGGCATTATCGATAGTGGAATCAGAATCAGCATCCGACACTGGTTCCTCTTCCTTAGTGTCAGGTTCTTCTGGGACTGGATCGACGACCTTGTTTTCCAGTTCTTCGATTCTAGCTTTAGCGATGGCAGCCCGGTCTTCGGCTGCCTGGAATATTGAAATCAACTGGGTTATATCCCGCCCCAGCTTGTTGACTATGCTACAAGGTCCTGCTTATTGGGAATTCGTATATCTCAGTTCCTTTGCAAGACACTCGATTCGGTTGTTTGCCCAGGTCAGGTCACAAGTCAATCAACTCAAGACACTGCCTCTCAGGCTCAAGTGAGTCTAGTATGAGAAATGTATTGTCGGGTGGCTCTTCCAAGGGGTCCTCCTCAGGATCCTTGTCATGGTCCTTATCAAAAATTTGATACATTACTTCATGTGAAGTGTAAAGTCGTAACATGAGGTCTTCGGGGATACATGGTAATTCGAACTATGGCTGGGAATTTGATGAATGTTATGTTGAGATCTTGATTCGTTGTTTGAATTCGGTTGCAACCATCAGAGTGAGGGATAAGCGAATATCAATGTATGTGTTTTCAGAAATAGACTCATAATAGAATTTGCCAGAATTCATGCGTACCTGTAAATTCACGATTATGTTGCGCACCATGATCGTCAATTTACCTTACATAGGAATTCTAGTTCCTCCTTCTTAGAGCTACTAGGTTTTACTGGATTCAGAGTTTATTCATGACATCAAGATTCAAACAAGAGTCATATGAGGTATGGCTGAATAGCCTATCGAAACTAATACTTGGGATAGTTACGTGAGTTGAATGATATTATAGGATCTTTCGGAAGTCCTATAAGGATATCTATGTGGCTTGTGTGCGTTTTCCTTATGTCACTGAGTGTTGGACACTCATTGTGTGAATGTTAGGATGACTGATTGTAGATGACCTCATAACAGTCAGGGAGTTTCGTATGCACCGGTAGTGAAATCTTTCGCCATGGACCCTCTAGTTTTTCCTAACTCGGGCGACCATGTTATCTTGGTGATATTCTATGAGTGACAAGGAGTTGAGTTTGGAATTTTCTCATATGGTCCTTGTAAACAGTATGTGTAGAAGTACTAAAGGGTTACAAGAATGTTGTTTAGGAGTTGGAAAGAGGATCAATGTCTTTCCAATCGAGGTTGAGCCACAGGGCCTACTTCATCCCTTGACTTGCTGTGGTTTTCATCCCTGATCAGCTTTTGTCATTGCCTCTTCGATTCAGGCACCGGTGATGTGGTATATGTGTACCGGCTGCTCCTCCTGCGATGGCTCAGACGTGCTGCCTTTGGGTGATAGTTGATTCGTTTCGGTAACTCAACTGCTACCGATAATGTTGATACTGAGGGTGTAGGAACAATCTGTTCCCTCTCGTCGAAAGCGTGCATAGGTGGTGATGACATTAATGCCACAACTAAATGAGTGAGTTGTGTATATGTACGATAATGTATACAAGTAGTACTAATACTACGCACTATGTGTTGTGTGGAGACTAGTGGTTATAGACTAAGTTCACTAAATGCAAACCTAATTCGCAATAACCGGAGGCTCTGATACCAATCTGTCGCACCCCGAGAAATCCCGTCCCTTCCGGGGGCGCGAGCATCAACAGGTTGTCAGGATCGCAGTCTCCGGTCACACAACATGCGAGACCTACATGTCTGGTTATATACGTACATCCAATTACATGGATAAATCGATTTGCAAAATCAGAGTTGCGGAAGTTATACAATCTCAAGACAAATACAGTTCGTAAGTTGCGGAAGCGTTATTTTAAAACAGTTTTCAGAACATCATAAATTTAAAGTTTGCGGAAGCGATTGAAAGTTGTTTATCAATACAAGACATAACCAAGTAAAAATGTTAAATGTTATCGATGATCTAAGACACTAAAGCCGATGCATGGGACTCCATCCTAGCATCCTATCCTTGTGCGCGTGCCTTAGCTACCTGAGAAAACATGCGAGTAAAAAGGTCATCACAAAGGTTGGTGAGAGCACAGGTTTTTCATAAGCAGTAAACATCAAAACGTTTAAAGTAAGAGTTTTGCATATTTACATATCATTACAATGCAGTATCGATTGATAGCTAGTCAATACAGTTATATTATATTGTGGATGGTACCGAAGCTGACAGATTGTGCCTCCCGCCATGTTATCACGAGACAATGGCAAAGTGTTGGTCAATATTGCACTGTTCCGACCTCCAGTCGGGTGTAGTGGGGCTTGTCAGGCCCAAATAGTACTATTCAAGATTACCACGCTAGGCGTTATGCTATTAACGGTCCGAGGAGTATCGCGAGGACTTTTAGTTGTGATAGGGGCCCACACATATACATATAATGATAAAGCATGTTCATAAAATGAGTTGTTGTTCAAAAACAGTTGTAGTGCAGTGTTTTCTCCCCCAAAGGTAGAAAAGATAAAAAGGGGCCGTGAACTCACCTGGTAGTGCAGTTTCCGGTTTTCGTGTGTTCGCGTCTGCGAAAGCTAGCACCTGCTAGTAAGCACCTATGATCATATAGGTGTAAGTATGTGTTTTGTGATGCGTTGTATTCCATACAACTCCAAGTGTCGGTGTGCTCAACCGAGTATGTGTGTGTTGACTTGTGTTGACTTGACGAATCGTTGGTGACACGATTGTTGTGTCTATGTGCCTTGATGCGCATAAGACACCAAATGCATCCTATGACTCTAACCACATAAGTTGCCATTTTTAGAAAGTTTCCAATTTAGGAAAGTGTGGTTATGAAATTCCACTTCATAAAGCTAATAGCTCTAGTATGTTTGTAAAAACACGTTTATACACTTAAAACACATCGTTTGCGCATAAACCATCATTTATGCCGTTTTGCCTAAATAAAGTTTCCTAAAATAGTAAGTACTTGTTTAAAAGCTCGTTTTCACAAATCAAGGTTTCCAAATATGTTAGAAATCATTTATAAACATGTTTCAACAATCAAAGTTAATCAAAACTCTTTAAAACATCAAAAGCCCTCTTTTAATTTATAAAAGTTTCCATTTTTAGTAAGTTTCTATAAAACCAAGTTTTTGACAAAATCAAATATCCCAATGTGTTTCTAAACACTTCAATACACATTTAACAATATCTAGACATGTCTAACATGTCTAGATCATCACAAATCGAAGACTTGCAACATAAAAGTTTCCTTTTATGGCAAGTGCACCAAAACGTTATCAAATCGAATCTAGCTTAACCAAAACTCAATCCTAACATTTCTAAGCATTAAAATCAGTAAATCTACAACAAGTATCCATCGAATCACCAACAATTTCAAGTACAATAACTACATGGAGTTGCATGTGGGTTATAACCCGTTGCATGTACGATCTAGCTACTAAAAATCATATTATAACTACCTTAAAGCTTCTTGATGATTAGGTTCAGTAGTAACAGCCTCTTATGATGAAGTTCCAACCGTTGATGATGGTTTCTTGCTCCCTAGCTCCTTCTCCAAGCTTTAAGGACTTCAGGAACACCTCAAGTTTTAAGGAATGGCTTCAATGATTATTCCAGAGGGTTTGAAGGCTTGATTTCGGAGGTTTGGGTCGAGAGCTGGTGAAGAAAGTCGGAGAAAGGGAAAGGAAATCGACTGAAATGAATTGGGGTTGATTATAAAGAAAATTCTGATCTGCATGGCCTTCGCGTACCGCGGAGGCCGATCAAAAGTTTTCATCGCGTACCGCGATGTAATTCGGGAGTCTCGACTCCCGGTTTTCTTCGCGTACCGCGAAGATTTTCGCCGAAGGGGGTATCGCGTACCGCGATGGTCCTTCTTCATTGTTTTTCGATTTCGTTGATACGATTTCGCTCGTACTCGATTCCTAACGTTTATCCTAAGCATCTAATGCACGTTTAAGCACATAATACAAATAGTACACAAGTTTGATTGATCACCAACGTTCGTGAGTCTCGTGTGTGTGTTTCGATAATTCCTTGAATTATCTTCGATAGTTTGTGTTCGTGTTCTACGAAGTGTTTGCACGCTTGATTAATCCTAATCAACGTGTAATGCACAATAATAGTCCAAGCTATTGTTTTGTGTTTGTGTTTAGCTCATCTAATTATACATAATTAAATGAAATACAACAAGTATGAATGTGAAATACGTAGAGTTTAAGAGTTGCAATTTACCTGAAATTGCCGGGTGTCACAGAAAAGGTTTGCTTAAGCTATTTTTCAACTACTAAACTATATGAACTCACCAACCAGTGTGTTGACTTTTTTTTCTTACATGCTTTCTCAGGTGACGTACAGGAAGAAGCTAAGGTTAAGGAATGCATACTAGGATGCCCAGTTAGAGGACCTAGTAGATTTTGAAAAGCACATGTTTTGATGAACGTTGTGAAGCTATTTTGATATCTTGTACAAATACAAGATAGAAAACATTTGATTCTTTTGATAGGTTTACTTAGTTAAATTATCAAACACTAACAGTTGTAATTTAACTTTGTAATCCTAGTTAAATGTTATTTGTGCTTTAGTTATTCTCAATGTTGATGCTATGTAAACAATCTGATCATCACGTTTATCACTCATGATATCGCGCCCCGAGAACCTTCAGCCCAGCGAGGAAGTCGATCCGTCCCGCCGGCTCGTGGTGTGACAAGATCGGCGAATGACATTTTCGACCATAAAGAGCCTCGAATGGTGCGCATCCGTTGCTACTTTGGTAATTGTTGTTATAGGAGAATTCGATCAGTGGTAAATGAGAGTCCCAATTTCCACCGAAATCCAAAACACATGTTCTCAACATGTCTTCTAGGGTCTATATCGTACGTTTTCTTTGACCGTCCGTTTGAGGATGGTGAGTTGTACTCAGATTTAAGTGTGTCCCTAGAGATTTCTTCAATGATTGCCAGAACCTTGATGTGAATCTGCTGTCTCGATCCGAAATGATAGACAATGGTATACCGTGATGTACCACTATCTCCTTGATGTACAATCTTGCTAATTTATCCATCGTGAAGGTTTCACGCATCGGCAAGAAGTGAGCAGATTTGGTTAATCGATCACTGATAACCCAAATTGTATCATGACCACTGGAAGTGCGGGGTAGCTTGGTAATGAAATCCATAGCTATTTGTTCCCACTTCCAGAGCGGAATTTCAAGTTGTTCCAGTAATCCTGATGGCTTCTGGTGTTCCGCCTTTACTTTCGCACACATAAGACATCGGCCGACGTACTCGGCTATGTCTTTCTTCATTCCCGGCCACCAATAAAATCCCCATAAATCTTGGTACATTTTATTGGCGCCTGGATGTACTGAATACTTGGTCTTGTGTGCTTCATCAAAGATGAGTTTCCTCAATTCATCTACCGCAGGAATCCACACACGATCCTGGTAGTAGATAATCACGTCAGTTTTTGTTTCAAAATGTCGCTCTACTCCACAACCAAGTTCTTTCTTCAGATTTCCTAGTCCTACTAATTCCTGTTGTACCTGTATAATCTTGTCACGTAGACTTGTCTACACAGTCTTCCCCATTGCTCTGACGTGCAAGGGTTTGACTCGTTCCTTCCGGCTCAAGGCATCAGCTACAACATTCGCCTTACCTGGATGGTACTTGATTACACAGTCGTAATCATTTAGAAGCTCGACCCAACGATGTTGTCTCATGTTGAGTTCCTTCTAATAAAAGATATGCTCTAAACTCTTGTGATCAGTAAATATGGTACACTTAGTGCCATATAAGTAGTGTCTCTGAATCTTCAGTGCAAAGATTACTTCTCCCAGTTCAAGATCATGAGTTTTGTAGTTCTTCTCATGAATCTTTAACTGTCTTGATGCATACGCAATAACTTTGTCTCGTTGCATTAACACACCACCGAGCCCCTTATGGGAGGCATCACAGTATACTACAAAGTCATCACAGCCTTCTGGGAGAGTTAAGATTGGAGCATCACATAACTTCCTTTTCAATGTCTGGAAAGCATCTTCTTGTTTCTGCTCCCAAACAAATGATTCACTTTTATGATTTAACTTGGTGAGAGGCAGGGATATCTTAGAAACATTTGAGATAAACCTTCTATAATTACCTGCCAGTCCTAGAAAAGACCGTATCTCCATCGGTGTCTTTGGAGTATCCCAGTTCTTGATCACCTTGATCTTGGCAGGGTCTACATGTATTCCTTCACTGTTGACTACATGACCCAAAAATTAAACTTCCCTTAGCCAAAATTCACACTTTGAGAATTTAGCATAGAGTTGGTCCTTCTTCAATAGCTCCAAGATTTTCCTGAGATGTTGCTCATGTTCTACTTTGCTCTTGGAATAAATCAGTATGTCATCAATAAAGACAATGACAAATTGATCCAAATATGGCTTGCACACTCGGTTCATGAGAGCCATGAAAACCGCAGGTGCATTTGTCAATCCGAAAGGCATCACCATAAACTCTTAATGCCCATACCTGGTTCGGAACGCTGTCTTCGGTATGTCTTCGTCATGAACTCTGAGTTGATGATATCCGGAGCGTAAATCAATCTTTGAGAAGTACTGTGCTCCTTGTAGTTGGCTAAACAAATCATCAATCCTTGGCAATGGATACCGATTCTTGATGGTTAATTTGTTCAGCTCCTTATAATCTATGCACATTCGAAAGGATCCATCCTTTTTTTTCACGAACAAAACCGGAGCTCCCCACGATGAGTAGCTCGGTCTGATGAAACCTTTATCAAGTAGCTCCTGTAGTTGGTTTGAAAATTCCTGCATCTCGGAGGGTGCTAACCTATAAAGAGATTTAGTAACAGGAGTTGCTCCAGGAACTAAGTCAATACGGAATTCTATCGGTCGTGAGGCTGGCAAACCCGGTAGGTCTTCAAGAAATACTTCCGGATATTCTTTTACTACTGGCACATCTTGAATATTGATCTTGTCTTTCTCTTTCTCCACCACATGAGCCAGAAAAGCTACACACTGATTCTGTAGACACTTACGCGCCTTTATACACTATATGATTTTGACACTACGTTTTGCTTGATCCCCTCGAACTTCCAACACATGATCGTTTGTCAATGGAATTCGAAGCAACTTTTCAGAACTTATGACTTCCACTTTATTGAGAGATAACCAATCCATCCCTACAATGATGTCAAAGCTACCCAACTCCATCGGTATCAAATAGATGGTGAATGTTTGACCATTAAGTGTTAATGGGCAGTGTCTATATACTGTACTAACTGTGATTTGTTTCCCATTCGCTACTTCTATAATGTAAGGGGAATCTAAAAGTTCCTCAACCTGGTTAAGTTGGCATGCAAAGTCGGTCAAGATAATACTCTGATCTGCACCAGTTTCAAACAGAATAAATGCATAAAAGTCATGTATGAGAAATGTACCAGTGACCACGTTCGGGTCTTGACGAGCAGCTGGAGCTCCTATAGCAAAAGCTCTTCCACGTGGTGCTCGGACTGCCATTTGTACTTTCTTTGGGAAGTTCTTTGAAAAGTGGCCAATTTCACCACAGTTATAGCAACCACCGTTGTGCTGCTTCTGATTGTTGGGTGGAGGGAGAGCTAAAGCAGCATTGTTGACTGCTTGGTTTGGTGTCATCCTGCATTGTTGGACCCAATAGCCCTTCCTTCCACACCCCACGCAGTGTCTTCAAGGAGTGTTTACCGCATGATGGTACTGATATTTGGCACACAGAGGATGTGGGCCAGTGTATGGTTTCTTGTGAAGGTTCTGCGGTGCAACAGCTACTTGGTTTAGTGGAGTAGCCATCATATAGTTCTTGATAACCTTTTGCTTCTTCTTGGGATGATGATGGGGTTTCTTGGATGACTCTTCTTTGTTCTTGCCAATGTCAGCTTCCCTCTTTAGAGTTCCAGAGGCTACCATCAAGTTAGTGAGCTTCCCTGACAGACTAACAGATTACTCTAATGTGACAGGGTTTGCTGAAATAACTAGCCCCTGTATGCAGGCAGGGAGTCCACCTACATACCTGTCAATCTGTTTCTCCAGAGTTGGTACCATGTCTGGTACCAATGCTACCAACTCATGATAGCGAGTAGTATACCCCAAGTGATCTGCTCCTTTCATCACTTAGTTTGACAACTCAGTCTCCATCCTCTGCCGCTCATTCTTCGGACATAATTCATTTCTAAGTTATGTCTTGAAATCTTCCCATGACATCGACATGGCTTATTCTCTGCCTCTAGCATGAATCTATGAGTTCCACCAAGTTAAGGCTCGCTTGCTGAATGATACCGCAGAGTAACGAACCTTGTGATGCTATGGACAACTGCAGAGGTCCAGAGTAGCCTCAATCTTCTCAATCCATTGGATTAATCCAACGGCTCCCTCATTTCCTCTAAAGTTAGGCAGCTTACATCCTACAAATGACTTGTAGGAGTAATTAGGTGGATTGCCAATGTTACCGCTGGCCTCTCCTGATGAATTCCCAGAATTTTTGCTGTCGTTCCGAATACGGTTGATCATATCCGGTATCACCTCCTTCAGCTGATTAGTCAGCTGACTGCTCAGTAAAGTAGCCAAGGCAACAGTAGCAGGATCCAGATTCGGATTTGCGTTCGGATCAGTAGGTGGAGTGTGTGGGGGAGGAGGAGGTGGTGGTTGTGGAGGCATAAGAGGAGGTGGTCTTCGAGGCGGCATTCTGATCACAACCAATAAAACATCAGTTTGTGCAATAATCGAATGCAAAAGATACAATGCAAGTAATTTCCTAAGTTCTATGTTTTCTTCATGAAGGGTCCTTAGGTTATAGTCTAGGCCAAACCGTTTAAATAAATGACCTATATTTATCTATAACCATGGGTCTGATACTGTAGGACCAATTTGGAGCATGGAAACAACCCGGTTCCAATGGAGATCTGCTCTACAGCCTCTGGAATAGTGCGGAATCCTATTCCAGGGTTTTCCAATCGAAACCAACAGCAACCGTGGTGATTCGAAGGTAAGAGATGAACGTTTGAATGAGAATCGAACACCACGAGCTATGAATCGAACTTGGACAGCAAGAAACTCTCAAATCTTCAGGGGTTTGACACTGGAGCACACAGAGAAGAATGAGGGTTCTTAGAAGTTAGGGTTGAAATGATTTTGAACTTGTATATATAGGTAGCTGACATTCGGCCGAATGAGAGGCCGAAACAACTCATTCGGCGAATGACTTCTGTCGAATAGGTAATTCAGTCGAATGAGTCATTCGGCGAATGACTCATTCACTGAAAATAGTCATACTCTATTCTCATTCAGCGAATGACTTCATACTCTAGAGTCATTCGGCCGAATGAGCAATACTCATACTCAAATATATAATAAATCAAATCAACCAATAACATAATCATATAAACAATATTAAACATTAAGAACAATATAGAAAGACAACTTCCATTAATATAACTTGAATTTTACATGATGAATGATACAAAATAGAACTAGGGACATTAAATGCATCTACAAACTCCCCCTTGGACCTAGTTCAACTCTTGGAAGCATCCTTCTTGAAATACTTTGCAGAGATAGCTTTCCAGTCAGCTCCAGCGTGGATCTTGAAAATGCTGCAGAGACGGATCACTCTCATAAACTGTAATGCTTGCACCATGTCTTGAACATCAAAGAAAATCTGGTGCCTAAACAAAACTTGGACGTCTTTGTGGGTTAGGTTGGTCAACCACATTGGCTCAAAAATCCTTACAGTCTCCCACTGTTTGTCATTGTAGAGTACAATCACTGCTTCTCCAGTACGACCATCATAATACCACCATCGGAAGCCTTCCATAAAATCTTGTCGCATCTTCTTTAGAGGAATCTTCTTCAAGACTTTAGGGGGAAGCCACTTCAGGATAACTTTGTGTTTCCGGGTGTCTCCATCAATCTCAGGAAGATAATAACGTTCAGGCTGTTGAGGTTGGAAGTTCACCCATCGCTTACGGTACTCGTACCGGATCTGTCTAGAAAACCAAGCAGACATCCCTGAATCTTCACTATAGAGCATCTTCAGACGAGCTAATTGATTTACTTCAAACCCAGGCAACGTCTTGAAGTCATGGGGATGCTTGAAGTAGTCTATTCCCTTTTCTCTTTTCACTGCATAACATCCGAGGTCGTGGAAGTATGCCCAGCTAAGAATCTGACCTCCAGCTTTATAGCCTTTGGTCCTATAAACCTTCTTATGAGTAGCTGGCATCTTCTCAGTGCTCTGTCTCTTTAAGACTTCCCAATAAGCCTCCCACTCCTCTTTCCTTTTTCTCTGTTCATCGGCTTCAGACTTGCTGACTTCGACCTGTTCTTCCAAGTATCTGACAGAAGATCTTCTGTTTCTTGACCAAATGGTTCAGTGAATGTAGGCAGCTCATCTTCAGCCGATGCATATTTAGGATACTCCTCATCCGTAATATCCTCCAGAATAACCTCATCTATATCATCAAAAGGTTCTGGCTCTGGCTCATCAAAAACAGGAACAGAGGTATCGTCAGTGATCACCTCATTAGGATTTAACCTGAATAGCTCAGCTATTTGTTCCTTTGAAAGGCAGTGAATGATTTCTCCCTCCTCCTTGTCGTTGCTGATTGAGTGCTGTATAATGCCTTGAGCGTCCAGAATCATAGTAAGAGTCTCGTCTAACTGACGTCTCGCAGGCACAGCTTCTACTTCCTTAGTCGCTTCAGGTTCGGCTGTCTTTGAGGGAGACGAAGGAGGAGGAGCCTGTGACTTCTTGTCATTGGCCTTCTTGGACCGGATCTCAGAAGATGGAGGGGCTTGATCATCATCGTCATCATCATCATCAGTACTGGATGACCCAGAAGACCCACTCCCAGATCCGTCCTTGTCTTCATCATCAGATTCAGCATCTTTCTCTGAATCCTCATAATCTACATGTTCCTCCTCAGACTCTTCTTCTTCTTCTTCATCTTCCTCCTTGTCTGATTCATCGGAACGTGCTACAGAGCCTTCAATCCGAGGAGTACTATCCTTGAGACTGTCGATCTGATCTGCTAATCGAGCATTTTCAGTCTCTAAGGACAGTATCCTATCACTGAAATTTGTGACTGTCAGGGCTAGCTGATGATGCTCATCAATGTATTTCAGCAGTTGCTGCTCCTGTTGAGCAGACCTAGCCCTCAGATCAGCCCTTTGATCTGCAGCTTGAATCAGCAGAGTGTCCTGCTCCTCCACTCTCTTGGTGAGTTGAGCAATAACAAGCTCTTGCTCCCTATTCTTCTTTTCCTGTTCCATACTCCTCTCCATCAATCTGAGTACCATACTGTTCAGTGTGCTCAACTGATCAACAACTGACACAGTAGGTATAGACATATCAGCACGTGAAATGGAGGGGCCAGAGGATGCAGCAGTAAATATGGGGGCCTGAGTCACCGAGGTGGTCAGATGGGGTGGTAGTGGTACGAACATGAGTTGCCCTTGACCTGGTCAGTGAAGAAACTGAAACAGCTGCTACTGATGTAACAGTAGTTGTAGCAGCCGTTATCAGTTCTGACCTTCTCTGGAATGAGAACCTCGACCTCTTTCCTCTCCTGGCTCTAGAAGATGTAGACAGAACAGCAGCAGTAGTAGCAGGAGCAGAAGACCGAGGAGGTGAGGGTACATCAAACTCTGGAATAAAGGAAGGATCAGCAATCTCCTCTATCTCTACTTCACTCCTCTTTCTCTTTCTCTTTCTCATCTCCGTTCTTCCTCCTTCCATCATCATGCTCACACTTACTGAGCTAGCACCACCACCAACCATAACATCATCAGCAACCCCAGCATCACTACCACTTGCACCAACACCAACATCACCCTCAAAATCATCATCTCCACCATCATCATCTCCACCATCATCTGGTACAACAATATCCTCAACATCTGAGTCAGACTCATCATGTCTCCATCTTCGACCAGCTGGTGCTCTGTAATCATGCCTAGAGAGATGACCAAATAAAGATCTGGAAGCTGGCTTCCTCTCTTTGCCCCTGTATGACATCACCCTGTTGAGAGTGAGATCATTCATGTGCTCCAGCTTGATAATGTCAGCATTGATCTTCGGTAGATCAGGTAACTGAGCATCGATCAACTGCTGCAGAAACCTCGGGTACATCATAAATTTCTTGTCCCCCTTCAAAGTAACATTCTTCTTCATGTGAGTGAAGACCATCTCAGAGAAGTTGAATGGTCTGTTCAGCACAAGAGCAACAAAGGCACCTTGAATCGTCTCTCGCATGTCGTCAAATCCACCTCTCCTGGATCCTAGACAATGAATCAAAACATGCGCTAGATACTTGAACTGATGAGACATGAAGGCTTTGTTGAGAATCCCAGCTCCAACATCTCCCTCATACTTGCATCTCATGAAGCATCCACGGACCAAGTAACGATCTAACAGATAGGGCTGATCCGGAGAATCCTGAAAGCCACAGACTCTCCTGATGTGTTCTGCTGAGATAACCACATCATGTCCAAGAACCTTTCCTCGGATAACGGTAGGCTCAGCCTCACAGTCTATGTCAGCAGAGTCCCAGAAGTCTTGCTGATGCGAACGGTACGGGGTATGGACAGTAGAAATAGCCGTAAAAATCCTCGAACGCCTGAGAAAGGTAATGATCCCAGTGTAGTGTTTGGCGTTCGGAGTGTCAAGATCCAAATGAGCGCATATGTTGTTCTTCGTCACGGACATGTATCCAGCCATTCTGAAAAACATATTAGAACATGTTAGAACCATTCAGATAGCTTGAAAAGATTGGATCAGATAAAAATTTGAACTTAGAAACAGTTCAGGCAGATTAGCCAAATGACAGTCAATTTTGGCGAATGAACACATTCGC
Source organism: Mikania micrantha (assembly GCA_009363875.1). NCBI lineage: Eukaryota > Viridiplantae > Streptophyta > Magnoliopsida > Asterales > Asteraceae > Mikania > Mikania micrantha. The sequence goes on along the minus strand of CM018680.1, from coordinate 38,560,462 downwards.
CGAATGAGTCATCGCCGAATGAATTCCATTTGGCGAATAGAGTTCATTCGCCGAATGAGCTTCATCAACTAAGACATTCGTCGAATGAGTGTCATTCGCCGAATGAGCTTCAACGAATGAGACATTCGTCGAATGAGAGTCATTCGCCGAATGAGACATTCGCCGAATGGCGTCATTCGGCTGAATTTTGAAATTCAAACCCTTATTTATAAGAAGATCAAATCAGTTCATAAAACTTGTATCTACACTCTTAGAAACGACCGACTAACAAGTTTAAAACATGTCAAAGTTCGTTTTAAGTTCTTTTTGACCATTTATTTTAGGGGCGAATCTGTAAACCCTAAAATCCTAACAGAGGTTCGGAAATCGATGATTTCATGGCTGAAAATTGACGATATTTGTTCCCCAAGTACCTGAAATGATAGTGAACAAGATTATCAGAGGCTGAGTTCGTGGAAATCAAGAACAAATGATCGACTGAGTAAAAGGTGTATCGGGCGAATGTGAACACACAGTTACGGCGAAAGAGCTTTTGATCGAATGAGCTCTTTCGGCCGATAGAACACTTATATAGGTTCATTCATTCGCCGAATGAGTCAGACGAAAGGGCGGTTGAAAATTCAAACACATTCGCCGAATGTAATTGGCGAATAAGACATTCGTCACAACTCATTCGCCGAATGAGAATGTCGAATGAGTCATTCGACACACATCATTCGCCGAATGAGATATACTCTATCACAATTGATTCAGTCGAATGACTCATTCGCAGAATGAAGTCATTCGGCCGAATGAAAGAATTTCAAACTTCATTCGGGCGAATAGATGTTTTAAATCCCAAAACATAAACTTTTTCAGATTTTACATTTTGAACATCAAAATTGTGACAATTATGAAGATATGTCATATGAAAATATGTCTGGTTGGTTTAGGATTCAAAGGTGACAGACATCTGAATCTACAAATGATCATCTAAACTGAAATTAAAAATAGAAAATCTTTTTGTATTTTTCTGAAACAAAGATTACAACTGTACAACTAACAACTAAAAACAAATAAGCACATATTTTTGTGAGAAGTCTACTGCTAAAATAACATATAACTCTAATCACATCACATCAGCTTTATTGAATGTTTCACCTCAAACACAATTGTATTATGATACAATTACTGATATGTTTGTCCAGTTTTAAACCATACAATACACAACTACTAAACAAACTTTATGATCACTCATGTTTTCTGATCGAGTTCCCCATTTCATTTTACCATTAACGATCAAAATCAGTTTATAACTCATTTCTGCATATCTTAATACCAGTCATCATAAATTCAATAAGATTTCAAATTTATTATCTTTTTGTATTTTTCTTGTTCTATCCAAATGGACGGCTTCAGCTAGGTTCGTCCCAGCAATATGGCACGTGTATGGAATCGAACTTAATTTGTTCAAGTATTTCTCAAGCTTAATACCAGCTTGCATTTATTTTTCTTCAAGCTTAATACCAGCTTGCTTTTCTTTTTCTTCAAGATTAATACCAGCTTGTTTTTCTTTTTCTTTAATTGAAGTCTCATTTGATTCCATGATGACCGGTGTATGCTTGATTTGAGTCAAAAACTATTTCTCACATAAATGGTGTTATAAAACAGATTCCACAAATCAGACTTTCTAAGTTATCACAAGCTGTTTATTCATTTGTAGAGTTGGCCTATCAGTACATCACATCACAATTTTCTTGTGTGTTCAGCTTACACATTCAATTCAGCTTCTATATCATGATAGATTAATGTGTCACTTTTTCAAAGAAAGACCATCTCAATTTTAACTTTTTCAAATGTTTTTGGTTTTTCAATTAACACCTATCTCCCCCTAAAAACCTAAAACAAAAAATCTTTTTGAGTTTTTTTTTTTTTAATTTAAGAAAAGAAACTATACAAGAAAACTGAAATAAAGTAAAATAGACGAAACAAAAATTATCTAAGAAAGACGATGATCATTTGTTAGATTCAGATGAAGGACCAATTTGGAGCACGGAAACAACCCGGTTCCAATGGAGATCTGCTCTACAGCCTCTGGAATAGTGCGGAATCCTATTCCAGGGTTTTCCAATCGAAACCAACAGCAACCGTGGTGATTCGAAGGTAAGAGATGAACGTTTGAATGAGAATCGAACACCACGAGCTATGAATCGAACTTGGACAGCAAGAAACTCTCAAATCTTCAGGGGTTTGACACTGGAGCACATAGAGAAGAATGAGGGTTCTCAGAAGTTAGGGTTGAAATGATTTTGAACTTGTATATATAGGCAGCTGACATTCGGCCGAATGAGAGGCCGAAACAACTCATTCGGCGAATGACTTCTGTCGAATAGGTAATTCAGTCGAATGAGTCATTGGGCGAATGACTCATTCGCTGAAAATAGTCATACTCTATTCTCATTCGGCGAATGACTCATACTCTTGAGTCATTCGGCCGAATGAGCAATACTCATACTCAAATATATAATAAATCAAATCAACCAATAACATAATCATATAAACAATATTAAACATTAAGAACAATATAGAAAGACAACTTCCATTAATATAACTTGAATTTTACATGATGAATGTTACAAAATAGAACTAGGGACATTAAATGCATCTACAGATACCAATCTGTCACACCCCAAGCCGGCAGGCCGGATCGTGTGTCCCATCGGGCGGAAAGTTCCCGGGGCGTGATATCGGGAATGATAATCGTGATGATTAGATTGTTTACATTGCACATGATAAAAATGAGAAATGCTAAATATAATAGAATTACAAAGTTAAATTACATCAGTTTTGTTCATAATTTAACAATGTAAATCTACTATCAACGTCATAATTCTTCTATCTTGTATATGCACAAGATATTCAAAATTCAAAATATGCAAGTCCAAAATACTAGGTCCTCTATCTGGCATCCTAGTCCAAAAGCATAAACTTCTTAAGCAGACATATTCTTCACCTGAGAAGTCATGCAAAAAGATCAAGTCAACACATTGTTGATGAGTTCATATTGTTTTATTTTAAAATGAATTTGAATAAACCTGTCCGAATGGCAACTTTAACCTCACCATTAACCACCTATACCTTCTAGTTCAGTATGCTTATATATAGGGCTTATGTAGTGTAACACCCCGACCGATGGCGGAAACGTCGGGATGCCACGAGGGATGTGTAGATTGTTCATAAGCTCTTGGGCATCTAATTAAATCATCACATATAAATTTATCAACCAAATTAATTACATCAAAATCATGTTCATCATGAGATAGTTACACAATTACACAAAAGATTTAGCTAAACTAACTAAACTCTAGTCTTCAGAATTTCAGTTACTTTAGGTAAGTCCAAGACCCTAAGTGATGATGTACAAAAGATGTAGAGCTATCCTACTCTACTGACTTCTCCTCGTTCCCTGAAACATGTAGAAAATCAAGTGTCAACTACGAAGTAGTTGGTGAGTAATCATAAGTTTTTATGCTTCCAAAAATGTTTATAAAATGGTTATGAAAGCTTATAATTTTTCGAGAAAATCCACATGTGCACCTGCGAGTTAATCCAACACTGCCAACACACAAATACAAACACAACAATCACGTAATTCAAATAATCACAAAAAATCAAACACATATGTTAAACCAATCTAAACAAATCACAAATCAATCCATAATCCATGTTCACCATAATTAACTCAATATAAGTTACCGCGGAGGACCTCAGTCAACTCAATCAACGGCGGAATCATCGCGGAGGACCTCAGTCAACTCAACCAATGATATTCCTATAAGTGTCAATACATGCACTGTGGAGGACCGTAGTCAACTCAACCAACAGTGGAATCACAGCGGAGGACCTTACTTAACTCAATCAACGGCAATTCAATCATTGCGGAGGACCGAAGTCTACTCAACCAACAATGACTCACGGAATATGAAATCATCCATAACAATCCACAATCAATAATAATTCAATAATGTGAATATCATATTGATAAACCAGGTGTCACCCATGTGTTATCAAAATAATATTTTAAATCTGGTATACATGTTCCACCTCCGAGTTTAAAATAAAAATTATTTAAAAAGGAGGTTATGAGAATTCACCTGAATTCCTTAGAATCATTGTTCCTGTAGTATGCGCACTCACGTATAAGAAGTCAAAACAACTCAACAACCTGGAATTATCGTATGTTCGTGTTCATAAGTATAAGCATTTTATTTCAATTAAAAGTGTTTACTTTTAACTCGCTAAATGTCTCGTTAACTTAGTTTATTTGCCCTAAGTTAAGTTGTAACACTCAAGGCTTTATATGATTATCATATATTGTACTTTAAACTTGAGAATTTTAATTATCCTATATAGAATAACTTTTTAATAATGTATCCAATGTATACAAAGTGTAAAGGTAATAACCTTATACACTTATATATACTCTTGTAACATCTGTGCCGGAATCGTTACCGGAACAGTAATTTGCGCAGTAAAGTGCACAGTAACTCAGGTACACATTACGCGAAATTATGTTCATACTATTTATACTTGAGGCTTAACACTAGACTATTATGCGGTTGTCTGAAATCTGATTTAAAACCTTATGGTTTAACAATCAGACACAGCTCAGACAACACAGAACTAACTCATAGATACTTGATTTGATGCTAGTATGTATAAACGTATGCGAGGATAAACAGAACAAAACTATAACAGTTGTTGTTACAGAATGCTAAACCAACGAATTATTCGTACAGGTGACGATCTGTACAAATAACTCTGAAAGTTTAACGATCTGAAATGATGATTGAACAGTAGAAAACAAAAGCAGAAAGTGAAACATACGATCGTGTTCGTACAGTTAGCGCTCTGTACGAAAACGCGCGTAAGTGACGTTTTCTGACGAAACGAAACGAAGACGATTCGAACGATAATAAATATAAGGAAATATAATATTTCCTGTTTTACAATTTTGAAACTCATCAGAAATAAATTAAAAAGAAACTATTTCCAATTAAAATACGTAAAATTCGCGAAGGAAATAACGAAACGCGAGAATTAATAAATTACGATAAATAATTCAAGAAAATAATAATTAAACTATTTACTATAAAATAACCACCTTCCAAATATTTAAAACAAAGTCTTTTGTTTTTATCTTACTAAAAACGCGCGTTACGATCCGGAAACGCAACGGAGACAAAAACCGAGCAACCGAAACGAACCCGAACATCCCCGGGGTATATAAACCCCAAATGAAACCATTTTCTTCATTACTTATATTCTCTCTCTACACCTCCCAACTCGTCTCACTCTCTCTCACTAAAGATTTCACCTTCAAATCCTCATAACTTGCTTGTTTGTGGGTGAAATCTCGTGTTCTCGGTGTCCACGCGTAGCTATCATCGAGCTCTACCTGGAAGTACAGCAGATCGAAGCGATTATCCAGCCAAATTCGAGGTATATATGCTTGAAAACTCACAAAGACAGGGTTTTCACAACCCTAGATCGAACCATACTCTCAATCAGTTAGAACTTATATACTCACACACACCCTACATTTTCGAAAACTCTTTATCACTAAACAGCTTCATGAAGATAGCTTTAGGATTTTTTTTTATACCGAAGAAGATGATGGCAAAGGTGAAGGTTCGTAGGGAAGAAGCCGGCCGAACCTTGGGTTGAGCGACTAAGCTGGCCGAACCTTCAACCTCGCTTACCTGTGGGCTGTCACGACTTCTTCTGTTGCGAACCTCTGGCTTGTCACGAACCTGTACATTGGAACCCTGCTGTTAGACGAACCTTGGGTCTTAGTCGAACCATGCATGCCAACTCTCGAACCTTGTTGTGTTAGACTCAAATGTTCACGAACAATCTATAATCGAAACTCAACAGCCGAACCCTTGTACGCGTACCATGGCCAAACCTTGACGAAACCTACGCGCCACGAACCTCTCCCACGAACCTTGGGGCGATCATTATACCCACTCGGTCGAATCTTGGTAGCACCGAACCTACATCTTGGCCGAACTCTCCATGAGTCAGCCGAACCCTAGCTGTGCAAACCATTAGGTTCGTTGGATATGTGCCGAACCTTGGCCGTTAAACCAATAGGTTCGCTGATGTCAAGGGAACCGCAACTATGGATCGGCAACCCTCTTTACCATGGCCGAAGAATAATCATTGAATCCGTAGCCCAACGAAAGATATTCAGCCCAAATCTTTTGCCCAAAATCCAGTTGTTTTAGCCCACCTTCTATTCGGCTAGGGAGCTTCGGCCCAAACGAATATATCGGCCCAACAACCTTGGTTTGGTCCATGAGTTTAGCTAAGCCCACACACACAATTAAAACCGGCCCAAGAGTTGAGAATTAGGACCACCTATGTATTAATCGGCCCAAAGGGTGTTTGTCTAGCCTATGGATGTTTCATTGGCCTAATAGCCTAGTTCACACACCCTCCCTCGGCCCGTTGTAGTAAAATCACCCCACATGACTCAAATGGCCCAATTAAATGGCCCACTTAACCAGTTTTAGTCCATGGGATCCACCCACGACCCATGTACTACCCGGCCCATATATTTACACTGCTATACACAATTGGGTCCACTAAGACTCATTTGGCCCAAGGAAACAAATAATGAGAAAACGCTTTAACACAATACTAATGCTCACTTACTAGGGGACTACAACTTAAATTACTAAAAAGACGATAGTATTCTGAAGACGATGGATTTTATAAAGTTTTAAACCTTTAAAACAATAACTTAAGGCCAAATGAGGGTTTAGACCCACAAGTGTTAGCCAATTTAGGGCTAACACTTACACGTACCCAATTTATCCAGAACTTATGCTTATGAACTACATACAACGTGAAATCAATACAGGATCTTGAACACAACAACGAATACTACAACGAGAACGTGCATTCTAGTTAAGATAAGTCAACCACTGCAAACACAAAGTGAGTTCATCTGTCCCCTTTCAAAGATATTCGGTTTTCTAACTCGGGACTGAGAAGCATGATATACATTTTAAACAAATATTGAAATGTTTTAATAAAGACTTTTATACTTTTTCATGATGATTAAACTTTATGCTTGACGTTTATGACATAAACTTGATGCTTAAACTTTACACTTCACGCTTATGACGTAAACTTGAAAACTTAAACTTTATGCTTGACACTTATGACTTTATGCTGATATCTAAACTTTATGCTTAATACTTATGCTACGAAACATTAGGCTTAAACTTTACACTCGATGATTGTGCTACAAACTTTACTCTCAAACTTTAGGCTAAATGCTTATGCTAAAAGCTAAGTGTTTAAACTATACGCTTAATGTTTAAATTATAAACTCTATGCTTAAACTACATACCCGATCCTAAGGCTTTGAAAACACTTACACTAAACGCTAATACTTGATACACTTGTTTCGAAAGCTAAAAACTATAAATGCTTATTCTAAATACTAATACTTTATGTAATTATTTTAGAAGATAAGATTTTACACTTGTAAACTAGATGATTATCTGTTTTACACTTACACTTAATTGCTTAAACTTAAACTTATAAACTTAAACTTAGAAAGACTTGATATATTTGGAATTCTTGAAACATGTGAATGCCTGATATACTTGATATGCTTGGAGAACAAGAATGCTTGATATACTTGGAAGACTTAAAACACTTGAATGCTTGACATATTCGAAATGCTTGAAAACATGTGAATACTTGATATACTTGGAATGCTCAGAAAACAGGCTGATTGACTGCCGAGTCTTGACATTGGTCAAGCCATACTAGTCATCAGTGAAACTATGTGAATGCTTTAAACTTGAATGCTTAAGTTATAGGACATCGTAAGACAGACTGTTGGCTGCCGAGTCTTGACATTGGTCAAGCCATACTAGTCATCAGTGTTCTTCTTTGTCAGACATCGTAAGATCGACTGTTGACCGCCGAGTCTTGACATTGGTCAAGCCATACTAGTCATCAGTGCTCTTCATTGTCAGAGTCATGTAAGACAGACTGATTGGCCGCCGAGTCTTGACAGTGGTCAAGCCATACTAGCCATTCAGTGTTCTTCTTGATTCTTCCATGGTTATGACAAGTGACTACAATGATTTGGACCGTTATGGATGGATGCTGAACTCCTTAGGGTGTCAAGCTGTCCATAATGGTGCCTCATAAACTTGATACTCAGATGCTACTTTGTGCGTGTTGAAGGGTAGGTAAGACGCTTAATTATCAATAACAGCAATGTCCTATGTGACTTAGTATATGGTGGGATGGCGTCTAGGCGGGTTGTAGGCTCGACTCAGGGGTATGCCCTATATATAAGTATACCGAGTTGGATGATACAGGTGGTGTTAATGAGATTAAGGTTGTTACCTAGGGGATTCGTGAACACTTTTGGGTTGGTATCATAAACTTATAAACAGGAAGCTTGAATCAATATGGAATTGAATGGTAGGTAAATGCTTAATTATCATTAACAACAATGTCCTATGTGACTTAGTATGTGGTGGGAGAGCGTCTGGGCGGGTTGTAGGCTCGACTCAGGGGTATGCCCTATATATAAGCATACCGAGTTGAATGATACAGGTGTTGTTAATGAGGTTAACGTTTTACTGATGGGGAAATCCGATCTAACCCCGCCGGCTCGGGGTGTAACAGATTGGTATCAGAGCTAAAGGTTATAGAGAATAATAGGTCATTTATTTAAACGGTTTGGCCTAGACTATAACTTAAGGACCCTTCATGTAGAGAACATAGGAACTAGGAATTAACTTGCATCATGTCTTCTGCATTCGATCATTGCACTAACTGATATTCTATTGGTTACGATCAGAATGCCACCGAGAAGACAACCATCACCGTCTCTCCCTTCACATGAGATGGATCCAGTATTCGATGCACTCGCAACTCTGATCACTGAAGAGTTGATGGCGGTTCTTCCAGGAATAATCACTCGGATCAGGAACAATGAGGAGTTTGCTAGGACTTCCTACTACTTTCTGCAGAGAAGAAGGAACTTGAAGAAGGAGAAACCAGCAAGAAACCTAAACATTGTTCACCAAAACGACGAAAGAGAACTGTGAACAACACTGAAGCTGTACCTATCAGTCAAATTATGTCAGATTCAACTACAGGAGTTAGTGCTCACTATGAGGGAAAAACCCCTCTCTGTTTAGCTTGTCACTACTATCATCAGGCTGAACTTCCATGTGTACGATGCACACGCTGTGGGAAGGCGGGCCACTGGATGCAACAATGCAGGACACCAATGACCCGTATTCCCCGTCAATATGTTGGTACATATCCTAAATGTGCCAAATGTGGGTTTCATCATGACGAGACGAAACCTTGTAGACACTGTCTGAATTGTGGGAAATACGGACACTGGATCCAACAGTGTCGGTTTAATTCCACTAGGAAACAGGAAAAAAGAGCAAGTACCTCTGCTCCCTCACAACATAACCACAACTGCTACACATGCGGAATTGTCACACCCCCTGCGCCGCGTGCGGAATCCACGGCGCGGTGTCGATAAATGGTTGAATCATGCACAAGTATTGAATAAGAACAACCACAATGCATTACTAGATTTTAAAATGTTTAGACCATTGTTTAGTTACAGACATTCTATCTATCTATCAAGAGAATGACAACTACAGACCCAAAATATAGTTTACAAAATAAGACTTCAAACAAGACAATTAAACAATCAGGATTTAGTGTGTATCTAATCCATCCTAGCTTGTTTCTTCATCTTGTTCTATCTTAAACGGTCTCCTTAGTTGTCCTTTAGAATGTCTTAAACCTGATTACCTGAAACACGTGAAAAGTAACTATCAACTACAAAAGTAGTTGGTGAGAACAATAGGTTTAACAGTTGTAAATATGAATTTGCATTGAAAGGCATATGAATAAACAATGATTTAAAAGACATGGATGGTTGCAACCCAAACTAACATCAAGTATGTAAAACGTGTCCAAACAGTCATCAGACTGTTTGCTAGAGAACCAACATATAATCAAGTCCCAAACTATGTTTGGGGTTAGAAAATCTGTCAGCAACATTGATAAAACCATTCGTAACCAAAACCTGCAGTTGGCTTATAAAACCAATTTAAAAGCTAACTGCAGAATTAGGTCTGCCCAATTGTGTCCGCTTTCCCTTGTTGTGATCACCCAGTACTAACGCTAATGAATATGTAACCTGATGTATGTATAACTTTGTTCACAACGATGAACACCATGCTTTTGAAAACTTGAATTGAAACCCTTTGATTTAATGCCTTGTTTGAATACCATGATTTGAAAACCTTGCTCGAATACCATGAATTGAAATCCTTTGATATAATACCACTATGAAAACCATTGGTTGAAAACCTTGCATTGAAACCATTGATGAAATACCAAAGATAGTATCCTTGTGTAATAACAAGGTTTATAAAGTATCCTTTTATTGAAAACACAAGATTCTAATAAAAGAGTTTATAAAACTTATTCTTTAAAAAGGGTTTGACATTTATAAAACTATTTGTGACAAACAGATATAAAACAGTTTAAGGGAACCATTTATAAAACCTTTTTAGTAAAATATGTTTAACAGTATATAAAATCCTTTAAGACAGTTGATAAATCCTTTAAAACAGTTGATGAATCCGTTGAATTTGTACTATGAACCTATAATGACTGTAAAGTAACATAAATCCTGAATAATGAAATATGTTTGTAAACAAAGTGTTTGATCACATGTTCCACCCCAAAACAGTTGTAAAACAGTAAAAGAGGGGCTAAATTTCTCACCTGTCTGCAGTAGACTCTGAACTATAACAAATAGCAAGTAGCAAACAGGACTTCTAACTGGTTCCTATATCATTGTAATCATACATAAGATATAAGATTTATGATTTTATAGACTTTGACTTATTGATTGACTTGTGTTATCATGATCTTGATAGATTCTTGAATACTTGTTCTCATGATTAAGAGTGTTGTGTGAATTTGAATATCATGATTGAGTCACTTGTTTCATAATTGATAAATGAAACGAATGTGTCATGTTCTTTTGTGCACAAACTTGTTTTGCATAAAGTAACACGTGTTTGCGAATTTGATAAACATTGCTTAACATGAAGTTTGATAAAAATGTTTGAATTGTTTTCATGTCTTTGGGATTATGAATTGATCTCATAATTATGTCGAGTTATAAACTTAACCTGATTAAGATCAATTCACAATTACTTTAAGTCGTGGGCCTAACATTGGGCCTTAAGCCCATGAAACCATGGTATCCATATCAATGGCCATGGGCCTTTTAGCTAGACATGGGCCAAGGTGATTGTTATCGGTCCGGTTAAGGGTTTGTTGGGCCGAGATATAATCCTAGGAGTCGAATGTTCGGTCCAAATGATTGTGGGCTAAGCCTAGTTCGAACCATGCATGGGCTGTACAAGTAAACAATACCGAGGTCTTGGGCCCATCTATTGAGCCGAACAATAGTGAATTTGGGCCAACGCAATGGATACAGTTGCATGTTATGTCTCGGCTGAACAAAATGGCAGCGAACCCTTAGGTTTGCCATGCATGGTCCAACATGGTTCGTCTTTTGATATGGAGGGTTCGGCTGTCTTTGGTGGCATCAAGGTTCGCTCGTATAAGATGGTTCGTTGGCCACTGTAATGGTTCGCCACATGGAAGCTTCGGCTGGGTTAGGTGAGCTGAAAGGTTCGGTGATGGTTCGCGGAAACCAAAAGGTTCGGCACTTGGGTGATAGTTCGGCTGGTTCCTACATGGTAGGTTTGTCTATGGACCAAGGGTTCGCCCACCTAGGGTTCGTGGCATGCATGAAAGGCTCGTGCAGGTTCGTGAAACCCATTAGGGTTCGGCTGGCTGTGATCAACGAACCTTAGGTTCGTTCCTGATATTTGTTCGCCGAGAGAAGGTTCGGCCGTAGTTGAGCCTCACGAACCCTGGTTCAAGCCATCTTCTTCATCGAACCAATTCATACCAGATCACTTTTCTAGGTTTGTACCCTGCTATGAGAGGTTGCTATTGGTGCGAGAGTCGAAATGGTGGTGCAAGAACCGGCTAGGTGTCGGGTTTGAACAACACACACACACACACAAAACCCTATTTTCTTGAATATTCAAGCATCAATACCTCGATTTTGGTCGGACAATTCTCCAGATCAGTTGTACTTTTGTGTAAGGAATGTCGAGAGCTTTGTGTAGGTTCAAGAACCACTCAAATCCGCCAAGAAACGAAGGAGATATGAAGATTTTTGTGATGTTTTCTAGAGAGAGAATGGGATTTCCGAAAATCTAGAGAAAGAGAGGGTTTGGGCTGGAATAAATGAGAGGGAACACCTCATTTGGTGTGTATATACCCTCGTGCTATTCGGGTTCGTTTCGGTTGCTCGGTTCGCGCTTTCTTCGCGTAACGCGCATTTTACGCGGTTTTAAATTAAAATAAATATTATTCTCATCATTTTGATGAGTTTCAAAATTGTAAAAATGTAAAATAATTTATTTTACTTATTTTTTTTTACTCTTCGTTCGTTGTCAGATCGTTAAACAATTAAAATTACGTGTATACCCGCAATCGCGTACGTTTTCCGATCGTATTAATTATTTATAGTCGTTTAATCATAATTATAAGTTCAACATTCGTATCATTATGGATCGTCACCCATAACTATACTCAGTCTCGCTTACGTATTACGATTTTTGTTTAATTAATTGTTTGTCATAATATTCGTCTAAACACTACGCACTAACACTATCCCATTACACCGAACGCAGTATATGTATAGGGCATACCCCAGAGTCCAGCTACCTGCCTTATCTGACGCCGTCCCACCACTGTTTCGATATAATACGATATTGTTCTTGCCTAGCGAAGTCGACTGTAAATAAATAATACATACTTGTTCCTAAATAATCAAGATCCTAACACACAAGCACATTATGAACAGATGAATCACATTGACTAATTGGATATGAATACACATTGTTCTAACACTGTTTACGACTACCATGACTAAAAGTACAGATGCTACAGTCTCCCCTAGTTAAGGGAATTTTGTTCCGAAATTAACTAGTCGAAGGTACTGTAAAAAGATGAGGGTACTTAAGCTTCATCTGGTCTTCACGTTCCCAGGTGAACTCAGCACCACGTTTGCCCTCCCATCGTACCTTTACGATTGGGATACGGCTACGTTTAAGTTTCTTGACTCCATGATCCATGATTTCAACCGGACGTTCTATGAATTGCATGTTGTTTTGAATCTGAATGTCTTCCAGTGGAATCTGAACATCATGAATTGCATTGCTTGGCACCACCAGAAGTTTGAGTTTGTAGGCTACGGGACCAATCCGTTCCAGGATCTCAAAAGGTCCAACGTACCTTGGTGCAAGTTTCCCTTTCTTCCCAAATCGGACAACGCCTTTCCAGGGAGAAAATTTGAGTAGGACTCGGTCACCGACTTGAAACTCAAGCGGTTTCCGACGTCGATCGGCATAACTCTTTTGCCGATCTCGTGCGGCCTTAAGCCTTGATTGAATGACTTTGATCTTGTCTGTGGTTTCTTGAATGAGTTCAAGTCCTACGACCTGGGAGTCACCAACCTCGGTCCAACAAACCGGTGATCAGCACTTCCTACCATATAAAGCTTCGAATGGTGCACATTGAATGCTTGTATGGTAGCTGTTATTGTATGAAAACTCGATAAGCGGAAGATGAGTATCCCAACTCCCACCAAAATCGATCACACAAGAACGAAGCATGTCCTTGAGTGTTTGGATAGTCCTATCGCTTTGACCATCGGTTTGGGGATGATACGCCGTGCTAAGATTAACACGGGTTCCCAAAGCCTTTTGCAATGTTTGCCAAAAGCGAGAAGTGAAACGACTATCACGATCAGAAATGATTGATGTTGGAGTACCGTGACGAGTGATGATTTCGTTGATGTACAAGGTAGCTAACTTCTCCATTTTGTAATCCTCTCGGATTGGGAGAAAGTGAGCATATTTGGTGAGTCGATCGACGATCACCCAAATCGAATCATAACCTCGTGGAGTTCTCGGCAACTTTGTTATGAAATCCATGGAAATCTGTTCCCATTTCCATTGAGGAATTTCAGGTTGTTGCAGAAGTCCCGAAGGCTTTTGATGTTCTGCTTTGACTTTGGAACATGTTAGACATTTTCTCACATACAATGCTATGTCTTTCTTCATTCCGGGCCACCAGTAAGATGTCTTCAAGTCTTGGTACATCTTATCGGCTCCTGGATGAACTGAGTATCGCGACTTATGAGCCTCATCACAGATGAGTGTGCGCAATTCTTCTGACTTTGGAATCCAAATGCGGCCGTTGAGATATAACATACCATCATATCGAGATTCTACTTTCTTCTCAATTCCGCAGTCTAAGTCTGTTTTCAGCTGATTGTCTGTCACCACTTGTTGTTCTGCAATACGAATCAAGTCCTTCAAGTTTGGTTGTGTGTTGATCTCCATGGCTCTTACACGAATTGGTTTGACTGGTTCCTTACGACTAAGAGCATCCGCCACCACATTGGCTTTACCCGGATGGTAACGAATCTCACAGTCGTAATCAGTTAGAAGCTCAACCCAACGTCGTTGTCTCTTGTTGAGTTCTTTCTGATTGAGAATGTGTTGCAGGCTCTTGTGGTCTGTATAGATGACACATTTAGTACCGTAAAGGTAGTGCCTCCAAATCTTTAATGCAAAGACCACAGCCCCTAACTCAAGGTCATGAGTAGTATAATTCTTCTCGTGAACCTTAAGATGTCTTGAAGCATATGAAATCACCTTGTCCCGCTGCATAAGTACACAACCAAGACCAAGGTTTGAAGCATCACAATAGACAATGAAATCATCACTGCCCTCTGGAAGACTAAGGATAGGGGAGTTGCATAACTTCTATTTAAGAAGTTGGAATGCATCCTCTTGTTTCTGTCCCCATATAAACGCTTGACTTTTCTGGGTTAATGTGGTAAGTGGCAGGGCTATCTTTGAAAAATTCGCGATGAATCTCCGGTAATAGCCTGCCAATCCCAGAAATGAACGAATCTCTGTTGGAGTAGATGGGGTAGTCCAGTTCTTAATTGCCTCAATCTTCGCCAGATCTACGTGTATCCCATCCCTGTTAATGACATGCCCTAAGAAGTGAACTTCTTTTAGCCAAAACTCACACTTTGAGAATTTAGCATAAAGCTGTTAAGCTCTTAGTAGCTCTAAGACATTCCTCAAATGATCATCATGTTCTTGCTCAGTCTTTGAATAAATCAGTATATCATCAATGAAGACGATAACGAACTAATCTAAGTATGGCCTGCAGACTCGATTCATCAAATCCATGAACCTGCAGGTGCGTTGATCAGCCCAAATGGCATAACCACAAACTCGTAGTGTCCATATCGAGTCCTAAATGCTGTCTTTGGTATATCCTCATCATTTACTCGTAACTGATGATACACGGATCGTAGATCAATTTTTGAAAAGCAAGTCGCTCCCTGTAATTGATCAAACATATCATCGATCCTAGGTAGAGGATATATGTTCTTAATTGTCAACTTGTTTAGTTCACAATAATCGATGCACATACGAAATGAACCATCTTTCTTCTTGACAAATAGAACCGGAGCTCCCCAAGGAGAGAAACTCAGTCTTATGAAACCTTTGTCTAGAAGTTCTTGGAGTTGACTAGACAGTTCCTGCATTTCAGACGGTGCTAATCGATATGGTGACTTCGCCACTGGATTTGCTCCAGGGACAGGATCGATTCTAAACTCCACTTGCCGAATCGGCGGTAATCCAGGCAAATCTTCTGGGAATACGTCCGGATAATATCTGATGACCGGAACGTCTCCAACCGCTTTCTTCTCAGGTTTCTTCTCTACCACGTGAGCCAGGAACGCAAAGTATTTCTTCTTCAGGTATTTCCTAGCCTTGATACACGACACAATCTTCAATCCGCGGCAGGGTTTCTCACCGTAAACTTGCATCATTTCGCCGGACGGTAAGGGAAGTCGAATAAGTTTCTCCGAGTATACCATCTCGGCGTGGTTTTTGGATAACCAATCCATTCCTACTACAACTACGAAGCTTCCGAGTGTCATAGGAATGAGATCGATAATGAGAAGTGTTGGTTCTATCTGCCCAAGAGACATAATAAATTGATGTGGCTAGTATGTTATGATCCAAGTCGGGTCATACCCAATAACAAACTAGACAGACACCTACTATATTTATTTGATTGATAAATATTCCAATTTTGCATGTTTAATCCATGAATATGTTAATTATTCTAAATGTCCGTAGTCATTCATACTTGTGGGAACAAGCATGAGGGTAAGACTATTATGAACCTGGATTGGTGAATATCCATAAGGTATGAATATAAAGCAAGGGTTGCTACCAATGTTCATAGATATTTGTGAGGTACAAATATTGGACTGACCCACTCTCAAACATTACTGCATGGAATATTAATGATTTGATCATAAGTAATTTTGAGTAAAGGTGAATATCGTTTGTATCCTCAGACCTGAGATACATATTGGGTCTTGATGTTCATCAAGTGTTATACCTTGACTTAGTTCTTCGCTGTTCTGAAACATGGCAGTACATAAGGCTAAGCTCAGGTGTGGTACAAGCTGATAGTGAGAGACGTATGTAGTCAAGATGGAATTTGTCCCTCTTATTCGTTGAGAGTAAGATGTCTAAGGCCTGTTAAAGTCAAATCATAGGAGAATGATCACTCTATGTCTCTAGATTTTGACATGACATCTGTGACAAAAGGATAAGTGATTGATTCATCTAAAACATTACAAGTAAGGAACTTGACGAAGATGATGTTATTGAATGGCACTTAGTCATACGTATTAGGGGTAGTAAACCGTTGCTAGGCGGTATTTACTGCTTGCATCAATTTTCTATTTATCATGTGCAAGTGGGAGATTGTTGGTTCTATCTGCCCAAGAGACATAATAAATTGATGTGGCTAGTATGTTATGATCCAAGTCGGGTCATACCCAATAACAAACTAGACAGACACCTACTATATTTATTTGATTGATATGACCAATTAATTAAATAACAACACTTAGAAAAAATTGTGTTTTCTAAATAGAAGCACTTGTGAAATTAATAGATTACTTGGGTAATTTATTTATGAGAGATAACTTTATTTTGTTATTAATTGGTTAAATAACATTTATAAAGTTTAAATAAAATGTAGCAAGTAACTAATTAAATGTCACTAGTTAAAATAGTTTTTACTATGACTAAGTTAGTTAAAAGTGAAATGGTAAAAGTGAAATGGTAAAAGATAAAGTGGAAAGTATCTCATTGGTGAAGAGATGCATGGCCCATGAGTGGTCAATCCCACACATGCTTTACTGCCTTTTTCACTAACCAATCATAAGACATGCAATTACACATTTTTCCATATAAGTATCTCTCACACAATAAAAATGAACTCTCTCATCCTCTCTCCTTGAAATTTTCGGCCAAGAGCAAGAGCAAGAGAAAAAAAGAGTTTTGTGTTGTTCAATCCTAGCACATCTTGGTGTTTGTTGTAGGTTTGTGGGTATACAAGCTTGTGGTCTTCATCCTTTGGAGATTTCATTCAAGAATCATCATCTATTTCAAGAATCACATCCTCTAGAGGAGGAGGTAGTTTTCTTGTTTCTAACTATGTTTGTTTGTAAGCATGAACATCCTCATATGGATCCTTTGATTCGGGTTAATCATAAAATGGTTTATGAACATTTTAAAACAAGTTTTAAATTTCTAATATCCGCTGCGTTTTTACATTTTAAATGGTTAAAATGGCTTTGATAAACTTGTTAAAAACCCAACAATGGCATCTAGAGCCACTTATGTGGATGCATGCTTCAAAAATCCAAGAAAAAAAGGTGATTTTTGACACAGTTGAGCCTAGGGGCTGATGTGTTTTGATAAAATGGTTAAACCCTTGTCTTTCAAAGTTTACAATATGCATGTGGAAATATTGAAAGATTAGTCATTTGGATGATAGTTAATTTGGACAAAATCGGTTTTGTTGAATTTTTTTTGTGTTTGGCCGTAAGTTTCAACACAAAAAAGGGACCATTTTTTTTCTTGAATACTTGTATGATTGTATATTTGGTGTTCATAACCTAGCCATGACCTTGTGGATGTGTTTGGTTGATTTGGTTGTTTTTGGCATTTGACTATTCAACGGATTGTAATAATTATTTTATTCATTTGGGTATGTAATTTATTTATTTCATTTGGTATGTAATAAATAGATTAGTTGTATTTTGGTTTCATTTACTAGATAAAAATGTATTAGGATATTTTTTTGTAATTGTAAATGGAAGACACAAAATGGTGTTTTTGGTTTGGGCAAATTTGGGTCCAAAAGGACTTCATAGTCCATAATGGGATTCAAGCCCAAAACCAAATAACACCTTGGAGGCCCAACTAGATTTTGGAGCTGAAAAATGAAGCCCAATTGAAGCCCAAAGCACCATGGAGAAATCACAACACAAATGGACACTTGAAGCATTTGGATGCAAGATCAAGTGGGAGTTCATGGACACAACACTTGTGTCATTTTCACCCTTAGGAAAGACCTTTTGGCACACTTGTTTTGGCTAACAAGTGTGACAAGATTAGTTGGCTATGGTTATGCACTTATTTAGTTTATGTTTATTTGGTGGTTGTTTTGTATTATATTTGGATATGCATGACTAACAAACAAATAAACGCGACAAACTAAAACCGGTTCTTTAAAATCATTAAAATTGGTAAAATACTTTGATTTTATTAAACATAATTATTTAATAATAAAATGGGTTTTATTATAAAAGAACCTAAGGGTACCACTCATTTGGATGCATACAAATGCAAGGTACACAAAGTTTTCTAAACTAGAATTAAGAAAACTAAGAAAAATTCCCTTTTTAAAACAAGTTTAACACCATCCTTTTACGCAACACTTGAATCATTTAGAAAATCTTTGTGGGATAAAGGTCACCTAACCACTTGGAGGAAACTTGTGTTTTAAGGTGGGAATACTATACTTGTGGGATAAAGGTCACCTAACCACTTGTGTAAGTAAACTCACACGAGTGTGTAAGTAGGACAACTTAATTTGCAAACCGTGTGGAATGGATCACCTAACACATGGGTTTCCAAATGGTGTTGATGGGATAAACATGCCAACTAAATATATGATATTTAATCGATCCCATACACTAGAAGTTGCAAAGGTTGCAATTGTCAAATGTTGACTACCTTGTTAATTTAAAAATGGGATAAAGGTCACCTAACCATTATTTGAATGTAACATTGGATTCTAGATTTATTTATTTATTAATTTTCATTAAGACACAAAGGGTATTAATAATTAAAACGTAATAAAGTAAGTACTAAAATCAAACTTTGTTAAATTCTTGTAGATAGCCGCAAACGATGCTAGTAACGATAACCCAACCGGTAATAGTCAATCACTAAGAGCAATTCTCCAAAGAGAACGTCTAAATCACACAAACTTTATGGATTGGTATCGAAACTTGAGAATTGTTCTCAAGCAAGAGAAACGATCCTACATTTTAGACGATCCCATCCCCGATGAACCCAACGAGGATGATGAGGATGCCTATCTCGAACGGGTTAAATATGTCGAGGATTCCGTACAAGTCTCTTGCCTAATGTTGGCAAGTATGACTACCGAACTCCAAAAGGAGTATGAGCTCCACGGGGCTTATGACATGTTTACCCAATTGAAGGAAACGTTCCTTCAGCAAGCAAGGGTAGAAAGGTTCGAAACGGTTCGAGCACTTCATGCATGTCGTATGGAAGAAACCCAATCGGTTTCATCTTATGTACTTAAGATGAAAAGCCACATTGATCGCCTCGAAAGGCTAAATTGTCCCGTCTCCAAAGAGTTGGCAACATATTTGATCCTCAACTCTTTGTCAAAAAGGTTTGACAACTTTGTCATGAACTATAACATGAACGGATGGGACAAGAGCGTTGGTGAACTTCACTCAATGCTCAAAACTGCCGAGGCTGCAATGGGTAAAAAGGTTTTACCCGTTCTCAATATCAATGAAGGGGCTAACAAGAAAAGGCAGCATCCCGAACCTAAGGCAAATGTTGCCAAAGGTAAAGGGTACTCAAAGGGAAAAGGGAAGGGTAAGGCCAAAGTGGAACCACCAAAACCCAAAGAAAAGACGCAAAAGGTTGCTACAAATGACCCATGCTTTAAGTGTGGTGAGATAGGACATTGGATGAGGAATTGTCCAGTCTATCTCAAAGAGTTGAAAGAAAAGAGGGATGCAGGGCAAACCTCAGGTACAACTTATATGATTCATATTGATCTTAATGTTATTTCCTCTAACACATGGGTACTGGATACCGGATGTGGAACTCATATTTGCAATTTGTTGCAGGGGGTCAAAAGAAGTAAGGACTTCAAGAAAGGAGATGTTAGCCTCTTCATGGGCAATGGAGCAACAGTTCAAGTTGAAGCCCGAGGAGACTATACATTAAAAGTTCCAAGTGGTTTGGAAGTAATTTTGAGAAATGTTTTGTATGCTCCTAGTTTGACTAGAAACATTATTTCTGTTTCCATTTTAAGACAATATGGTTATGGTTTTAAATTTATTGAAAATGATATTCATGTTTCTTTAAATGATGTGTTTTATTTCAAAGCTATTCCTTTAAATGGTATTTATGAATTGGTTCATGATAATGCATTGAATGATAGCTCATTGTACCAAGCAACCACCAAGAAACTCAAAATGGATTTGAGTGAGACCTATTTATGGCATTGTCGCCTTGGACATATAAACAAGAAACGTATAGAAACACTTCAAGTGAATGGTCTCTTGAAAACGAATCAAAATGATTCTTTTGATATATGTGAATCTTGTTTACAAGGCAAAATGACCAAAGCCCCCTTTAATAGAATTAATGAAACGGCCAAGGATTTATTAGGAATCATACATTCGGATGTATGCGGTCCTTTTAAACCAATAAGTAGGAATGGTAAAAGAGACTTCATTACCTTTACCGATGGCTATAGTCGTTATGGGTATGTGTACTTGTTAAGACACAAAGATGAAGCTTTTGAAACGTTCAAAATCTTTAAGAATGAAGTAGAAAATCAACTCAACAAGTCAATTTAAATTCTTCGAACCGATAGAGGAGGTGAATACCTAAGTGATGCCTTTCAAGAGCATCAAAGAAGTTGTGGGATCATCTCACAACTCTCTCCACCTGGAACACCGCAACATAACGGTGTGTCTGAAAGGAGAAACCAAACCTTATTGGATATGGTTCGTTCTATGATGGCTAGAAGCACACTACCTTTATCATTTTGGGGTTTCGCTTTGCTCTCTGCAGCCCGTATTTTAAATATGGCACCAACCAAGAAAGTTGAAAGGACACCTTATGAAATATGGCATGGAAAGGCTCCATCGCTATCATATTTAAGGGTATGGGGTTGTGAGGTTTATGTTAAACAACATGTTCCAAACAAACTAGAAGCCCGATCCGCTAAGTGTATCTTTGTTGGATATCCTAGAGATTCTATGGGATATTATTTCTATGATCCAACAGAGCAAAGAGTATTCATTGCTCGAAAAGGGGAGTTCATGGAAACTAAGTTTCTCATGGAAGAAACTAGTTGTAGAACAGTGGAACTTGAGGAGGATCAAGAACCGCAACCCGATACACGTTTGGTTGATACTAGCACTCAACAAAAGGTTGTTGAAAATGATCAAATGGTTGATCAACGTACACAAAACGTTCGTACATCTGGTAGAATAAGCAATCCACCTGAAAGATATGGATTTTTCATGGATGGATGCTATTGGTAGATTCGGATGAACCGACCACATACCGAGATGCAATGTCCAATCCAGATTGTGACAAATGGCTCGAAGCCATGAACGTTGAGATGCAATCTATGTATGACAACCAAGTTTGGGAACTGGTTGTACCACCTCTTAACTCTAAATTAGTTGGAAGTAAGTGGGTTTTCAAGAAGAAAACGGACATGCATGGAAACTTGGATACTTATAAAGCTTGACTTGTAGCAAAAGGTTTCACTCAAACTCAAGGGGTTGATTATGATGAAACTTTTTCGCCTGTGGTGATGCTAAAGTCTATTGGGATATTATTTGCCATAGCTGCACATTATGATTATGAGGTATGGCAAATGGATGTTAAAACGGCTTTCCTAAATGTACATCTTGAGGAAGATGTCTATATGGCTCAGCCTGTTGGTTTTGTCGATCCTAAACATCCCAATAAGGTATGCAAGTTAAAGAAGTCAATCTATGGATTGAAACAAGCATCAAGGAGATGGAATCAACGTTTTGATGAGGAAATACAAAAGTATGGATTCATCAAGAATGCTGATGAAGCATGTGTATATAAGAAAGCTAGTGGGAGCATCATTACCTTCCTAGTATTATATGTCGATGACATTTTACTATTTGGGAATGACATTCCGACCATGGAAAGTGTAAAAACCTGGCTTGGAAGTCGTTTTTCCATTAAGGATCTTGGAGAAGCCGCCTATATTTTGGGAATAAAGATCTATAGGGATAGATCTAGGCGGTTGATAGGCTTAAACCAAAGTGCATACATTGACAAAATCTTGAAAAGGTTCAAGATGGAAAACTCTAAGAAAGGTTTGGTACCTATTCAAAGAGGGACAATATTGAGTGCTTCTCAATGTCCAAACTCAAAGGATGAGCAAGAGAAAATGAAAGGAATCCCATATGCTTCGGCTATAGGATCCATCATGTATGCAATGATATGCACTAGGCCGGACGTGTCATGCGCTTTGAGCATGACAAGTATATACCAGCAAAATCCTAGTGATAGTCATTGGATGGCTGTCAAAAGCATACTAAAGTACCTGAAAAGGACTAGAGATATGTTTCTTATCTATGGATCTGGTGAAGAGGAACTCGTTGTAAAGGGTTACACGGATGCGAGTTTTCAAACCGATAGAGATGATTCTTGATCGCAATCGGGTTATGTCTTCATTCTAAATGGAGGAGCTGTTTCCTGGAAAAGCTCAAAACAAGACGTCGTAGCATTGTACACTACAGAATCGGAATACATCGCTGCTTCAATAGCAGCACAGGAAGTTGCTTGGTTGAAGAAGTTCATATCCGATCTCGGGGTTGTTCTGTCCATTCAGGATCCCCTAGAGATCTTTTCTGATAACGAGGGTGCGATTGCTCAAATCAAGGAACCTCGTAGCCATCAAAAGACGAGGCACATTGAACGTAGATTCAACTACATAAGGGATGAAGTTGAAAAAGGAATGATATGTATTCGCAAAGTTCACACCGATCAAAACATTGCGGATCCACTCACGAAGCTCTTTGAAAGGCCAAAGCATGAGGGTCATACTTGTGGCATGGGACTTCGATATTCTAGTGATTGGATTTGATCATATGTTGTACTTAAATGTTGGAAACTTTTGATTATTTGAATAAATTATTTGGTTATAATGTTTCATATAATATTCCAATTTTGCATGTTTAATCCGAGAATAAGTTAATTATTCTAAATGTCCGTAGTCATTCATACTTGTGGGAACAAGCATGAGGGTAAGACTATTATGAACCTGGATTGGTGGATATCCATAAGGTATGAATATAAAGCAAGGGTTGCTACCAATGTTCATAGATATTTGTGAGGTACAAATATTGGACTGACCCGCTCTCAAACATTACTGCATGGAATCTTAATGATTTGATCATAAGTAATTTTGAGTAAAGGTGAATATCGTTTGTATCCTCAGACCTGAGATACATATTGGGTCTTGATATTCATCAAGTATTATACCTTGACTTAGTTCTTCGTTGTTCTGAAACATGGCAGTACATAAGGCTAAGCTCAGGTGTGGTACAAGGTGATAGTGAGAGACGTATGTAGTCAAGATGGAATTTGTCCCTCTTATTCGTTGAGAGTAAGATGTCTAAGGCCTGTTAAAGTCAAATCATTGGAGAATGATCACTCTATGTCTCTAGATTTTGACATGACATCTGTGACAAAAGGATAAATGATTGATTCATCTAAAACATTAAAAGTAAGGAACTTGAAGAAGATGATGTTATTGAATGGAACTTAGTCATACGTATTAGGGGTAGTAAACCGTTGCTAGGCAGTATTTACTGCTTGCATCAATTTTCTATGTATCATGTGCAAGTGGGAGATTGTTGGTTCTATCTGCCCAAGAGACATAATAAATTGATGTGGCTAGTATGTTATGATCCAAGTCGGGTCATTCCCAATAACAAACTAGACAGATACCTACTATATTTATTTGATTGATATGATCAATTAATTAAATAACAACACTTAGATAAAATTGTGTTTTCTAAATAGAAGCACTTGTGAAATTAATAGATTACTTGGGTAATTTATTTATGAGAGATAACTTTATTTTGTTATTTAATTGGTTAAATAACATTTATAAAGTTTAAATAAAATGTAGCAAGTAACTAATTAAATGTCACTAGTTAAAGTAGTTTTTACTATGACTAAGTTAGTTAAAAGTGAAATGGTAAAAGTGAAATGGTAAAAGATAAAGTGGAAAGTATCTCATTGGTGAAGAGATGCATGGCCCATGAGTGGTCAATCCCACACATGTTTTACTACCTTTTTCACTAACCAATCATAAGACATGCAATTACACATTTTTCCATATAAGTATCTCTCACACAATAAAAATGAACTCTCTCATCCTCTCTCCTTGAAATTTTCGGCCAAGAGCAAGAGCAAGAGAAAAAAAGAGTTTTGTGTTGTTCAATCCTAGCACATCTTGGTGTTTGTTGTAGGTTTGTGGGTATACAAGCTTGTGGTCTTCATCCTTTGGTGATTTCATTCAAGAATCATCATCTATTTCAAGAATCACATCCTCTAGAGGAGGAGGTAGTTTTCTTGTTTCTAACTATGTTTGTTTGTCAGCATGAACATCCTCATATGGATCCTTTGATTCGGGTTAATCATAAAATGGTTTATGAACATTTTAAAACAAGTTTTAAATTACTAATATCCGCTGCGTTTTTACATTTTAAATGGTTAAAATGGCTTTGATAAACTTGTTAAAAACCCAACAGTTTGCACCACCCCTGTTTTGATTGAGAGTTTGGTTGGCTTGATTCAATTGAGTCACCAACCTAGATATAAGATTTGCTAACTCTTGCAAGCCATTGTGGGCATTACTATTGTTAGCCTCTCCATCGTGTGGGTTTGCAGTATCTTTGTTGTGACGGAGCGGTGGCATGTTTCTGAAGATATTAGAAACATGTTCCTACCGTTTACACAGTAAGTCATACAAACTATGGTCAAATGAGTTCATTACAACATTAGGATTATATTCAGGAACTATATTTTTCTCCTATCTGTCATTAACCCATAATAAAGAAATAATTTCCTAGTATTATACTAAAGCATCTTAATTGGTCATATCTATATACTTCTCTATCCTGCGGGATAGAGGAGTAACCAGATGTGGCACCAAAATACACAACTCATGGAAACGGGTTGTATATTTCGCATTCTCGCCACTGTCCAGAACTAAATTCCACATTTCCACTTCGAGTTTCTTCAGTTCATGGCGTGGACTGAACTATTCCACAAGTAACTTCTTGAAATCCTCCCAGGATAAGGCCAAAGCAACCTCTCGTCCTCTGGTGTTCTTCTCAGAATTCCACCAAGTGAGTGCGCCTTTGTGAAAAGCGCTTGAGGCCATCTTGACCTTCAGATTTTCAGGACATCCTGTGAAGTCAAGGATATCCTCAACGCTCTCCAGCCATTGTAGTAAACTGGTAGCTCCCTCAGTACCAGTATACTTAGGAGGCTTAGCGTCATTGAACTGCTTGAAAGTGAAAGTAGCAGTTCCGGCGTTGTTGGCGTTTGAATTGTGTGCTGAGTCACTGGTACTTCCCCGAAGGTTCTGGGTGATATCAGTGACCATACTCGGAATAACATCCTTCATATGTACAGCAATGGCACGGGCAATTTTGTTAATCTCATCATCTTGGGCACTTGTTTAACCCCCTCCGTTACCCTCCGTTAGGGTCACGTCGAGGAGGCATTCTACGAATAGAAGCCACAAGTGGTTCGGTAATGAGAAGGATACAATTGAATTTACATGATAAAGTTAGTAATATATCCATACTACTAATATTATCATTCAATTGTAATATGAGCAAATACACGTATAAGCAATCAACTTATTGGCATACTTCTCATATGATGGTTTATGATGTCTCCTGATTTCACTACACCAAACCTACACACTGACACTTTCCCAGTATACCGAAGATAGCTTATATATAAGGAATACAAAAGGGTCAAGCAAACTGCCAGCCCAGTCGCCAGCCCATGACCACTTCGATATACCACGATCATGCCCTTGCTAGCATTTGGCAATACGATTGTATTGATTTCCATGTATGTTTCATTGATTAAGAATCCCATGATCTTTGATTACTGAAATGTGATTGAATCTATGATTGAATCTGTGATTGATTTACGATTGACTTCTGTGTGCACCTACTAACAATCGTTAACATGTAGAACTAAATCATATGTGTGCTCTACATTTTTCCCGTTAACCTATGTCAGTAAGTACTAAGCATGTAATCACTTAAGAATTTCACTTAAGGTTTACATTTAAAGATTGTTCACAACTTGATTGATACATCTATGATTGAATAACATAATGGTTGTATCTCATTTGTTTGACTTAATGTTCAATGATTCCATTTGCTCCCGGATCTTTACTTCAAATACGAATGCCGAATTCCCCCTGCCATACTGAAGATAGCTTATATATAGGGCATACGTAGGGTCAAGCAAACTGCCCGCCCAGCCGACATCCCACCACCACTTCAGTATGCCAGAGCTTGGTCGCCATTTGTATTTGAAACTAAGATCCCAACTCTTGATTGATTCTGATTGATTCATGATCGTCTCTTGAACTATGTATATGTTTATGATTGTGTAACCCGTGGTTCCTGATTTACTTGAAATCAAGACCTTAAGTTTTAGCATATGTTTCCTAGGTAAATTAACCTAGGTTCTCAATACTTACAGTGTTGAGTATAATGATCTCCTTGCGTGAACTTCAACTAAAGAATTCTGTTACACATATTCTAAGTTATGAAGTCCTAATGATAATGAATACATGATGATAATAACATGATTAGAATTTCAGATCAAAGATACTAAGAATACAGATCTTCGCCTCTAAAATTATGTAATGAATTCTGATTGAGAATTTCAGATCAAGGAAACTAAGAATACAGATCCTTGCCTCTAAAATTCTTTAATGAACTCTGATTGAGAATTTCAGATCAAGGATACTAAGAATACAGATCCTTGCCTCTGAAATCCTGTAATGAATATGTGTTGAGAAATTTAATTCGGTTTCTAAAATTATAGAATTCCGATTCATATTCCTTGACTCGATACTAAATCTTAGAAATGTATCCCTAAGATCTTTCAAGCTTAATTTAGACTTAATGCTTACTTAAGTTTACTTAGTTCCTAAGTATCCTCAAGCCTATAGCACTTAGTCCTATTGGGTAGCTTAGGTTATAGTCTAGGTCATTAATTATTGGGTTTTTCCAAGTTCTCTACAACCTTGGCTCTGATACCAACCTGTCACACCCCCTGCGCCGCGTGCGGAATCCACGGCGCGGTGACGATAAATGGTTGAATCATGCACAAGTATTGAATAAGAACAACCACAATGCATTAATAGATTTCAAAATGTTTAGACCATTGTTTAGATACAGACATTCTATCTATCTATCTATCAAGAGAATGACAACTACAGACCCAAAATATAGTTTTCAAAATAAGACTTCAAACAAGACAATTAAACAATCAGGATTTAGTGTGTATCTAATCCATCCTGGCTTGTTTCTTCATCTTGTTCTATCTTAAACGGTCTCCTTAGTTGTCCTTTAGAATGTCTTAAACCTGATTACCTGAAACACGTGAAAAGTAACTGTCAACTACAAAAGTAGTTGGTGAGAACAATAGGTTTAACAGTTGTAAATATGAATTTGCATTGTAAGGCATATGAATAAACAATGATTTAAAAGACATGGATGGTTGCAACCCAAACTAACATCAAGTATGTAAAACGTGTCCAAACAGTCATCAGACTGTTTGCTAGAGAACCAACATATAATCAAGTCCCAAACTACGTTTGGGGTTAGAAAATTTGTCAGCAACATTGATAAAACCATTCGTAACCAAAACCTGCAGTTGGCTTATAAAACCAATTTAAAAGCTAACTGCAGAATTAGGTCTGCCCAATTGTGTCCGCTTTCCCTTGTTGTGATCACCCAGTACTAACGCTAATGAATATGTAACCTGATGTATGTATAAGTTTGTTCATAACGATGAACACCATGCTTTTGAAAACTTGAATTGAAACCCTTTCATTTAATGCCTTGTTTGAATACCATGATTTGAAAACCTTGCTTGAATACCATGAATTGAAATCCTTTGATATAATACCACTATGAAAACCATTGGTTGAAAACCTTGTATTGAAACCATTGATAGAATACCAAAGATAGTGTCCTTGTGTAATAACAAGGTTTATAAAGTATCCTTTTATTGAAAACACAAGATTCTAATAAAAGAGTTTATAAAACTTATTCTTTAAAAAGGGTTTGACATTTACAAAACTATTTGTGACAAACAGATATAAAACAGTTTAAGGGAATTATTTATAAAACCTTTTTAGTAAAATATGTTTAACAGTATATAAAATCCTTTAAGACAGTTGATAAATCCTTTAAAACAGTTGATGAATCCGTTGAATTTGTACTATGAACCTATAATGACTGTAAAGTAACATAAATCCTGAATAATGAAATATGTTTGTAAACAAAGTGTTTGATCATGTGTTCCACCCCGAAACAGTTGTAAAACAGTAAAAGAGGGGCTAAAGTTCTCACCTGTCTGCAGTAGACTCTGAACTATAACAAATAGCAAGTAGCAAACAGGACTTCTAACTGGTTCCTATATCATTGTAATCATACATAAGATATAAGATTTATGATTTTATAGACTTTGACTTATTGATTGACTTGTGTTATCATGATCTTGATAGATTCTTGAATACTTGTTCTCATGATTAAGAGTGTTGTGTGAATTTGAATATCATGATTGAGTCACTTGTTTGATAATTGATAAATGAAACGAATGTGTCATGTTCTTTTGTGGACAAGCTTGTTTTGCATAAAGTAACACGTGTTTGCGAATTTGATAAATATTGCTTAACATGAAGTTTGAAAAAAATGTTTGAATTGTTTTCATGTCTTTGGGATTATGAATTGATCTCATAATTATGTCGAGTTATAAACTTAACCCGATTAAGATCAATTCACAATTACTTTAAGTCGTGGGCCTAACACTGGGCCTTAAGCCCATGAAACCATGGTATCCCTCTCAATGGCCATGGGCCTCTTAGCTAGACATGGGCCAAGGTGATTGTTATCGGTCCGGTTAAGGGTTTGTTGGGCCGAGATATAATCCTAGGAGTCGAATGTTTGGTCCAAATGATTGTGGGCTAAGCCTAGTTCGAACCGTGCATGGGCTGTACAAGTAAACAATACCTTGGTCTTGGGCCCATCTATTGGGCCGAACAATAGTGAATTTGGGCCAACGCAATGGATAAAGTTGCATGTTATGTCTCGGCTGAACAAAATGGCAGCGAACCCTTAGGTTCGCCATGCATGGTCCAACATGGTTCGTCTTTTGATATGGAGGGTTCGGCTGTCTTTGGTGGCATCAAGGTTCGCTCGTATAAGATGGTTCGTTGGCCACTGTAATGGTTTGCCACATGGAAGCTTCGGCTGGGTTAGGTGAGCTGAAAGGTTCGGTGATGGTTCGCGGCAACCAAAAGGTTCGGCACTTGGGTGATAGTTCGGCTGGTTCCTGCATGGTAGGTTCGTCTATGGACCAAGGGTTCGGCCACCTAGGGTTCGTGGGATGCATGAAAGGCTCGTGCAGGTTCATGAAACCCATTAGGGTTCGGCTGGCTGTGATCAACAAACCTTAGGTTCGTTCCTGATATTTGTTCGCCGAGAGAAGGTTCGGCCGTAGTTGAGCCTCACGAACCCTGGTTCAAGCCATCTTCTTCATCGAACCAATTCATACCAGATCACTTTTCTAGGTTTGTACCCTGTTGTGAGAGGTTGCTATTGGTGCGAGAGTCGAAATGGTGGTGCAAGAACCGGCTAGGTGTCGGGTTTGAACAACACACACACACAAAACCCTATTTTCTTGAATATTCAAGCATCAATACCTCGATTTTGGTCGGACAATTCTCCAGATCAGTTGTACTTTTGTGTAAGGAATGTCGAGAGCTTTGCATAGGTTCAAGAATTACTCAAATCCGCCAAGAAACGAAGGAGATAGTGATGTTTTCTAGAGAGAGAATGGGATTTCCGAAAATCTAGAGAGAGAGAGGGTTTGGGCTGGAATAAATGAGAGGGAACACCTCATTTGGTGCTTATATACCCTCGTGGTATTCGGGTTCATTTCGGTTGCTCGGTTCGCGCTTTCGTCACGTAACGCGCATTTTACGCGGTTTTAAATTAAAATAAATATTACTCTCATCATTTTGATGAGTTTCAAAATTGTAAAAATGTAAAATAATTTATTTTACTTATTTTTTTTACTCTTCGTTCGTTGTCAGATCGTTAAACAATTACAATTACGTGTATACCCGCAATCGCGTACATTTTCCGATCGTATTAATTATTTATAGTCGTTTAATCATAATTATAAGCTCAACATTCGTATCATTATGGATCGTCACCCATAACTATACTCAGTCTCGCTTACGTATTACGATTTTTGTTTAATTAATTGTTTGTCATAATATTCGTCTAAACACTACGCACTAACACTATCCGATTACACCGAACGCAGTATATGTATAGGGCATACCCCAGAGTCCAGCTACCTGCCTTATCTGACGCCGTCCCACCACTGTTTCGATATAATACGATATTGTTCTTGCCTAGCGAACTCGGCTGTAAATAAATAATACATACTTGTTCCTAAATAATCAAGATCCTAACACACAAGCACATTATGAACACATGAATCACATTGACTGATTGGATATGAATACACATTGTTCTAACACTGTTTACGACTACCATGACTAAAAGTACAGATGTTACAGTCTCCCCTAGTTAAGGGAATTTCGTCCCGAAATTAACTAGTCGAAGGTACTGTAAAAAGATGAGGGTACTTAAGCTTCATCTGGTCTTCACGTTCCCAGGTGAACTCAGCACCACGTTTGCCCTCCCATCGTACCTTTACGATCGGGATACGGCTACGTTTAAGTTTCCTTACTCCATGATCCATGATTTCAACCGGACGTTCTATGAATTGCATGTTGTTTTGAATCTGAATGTCTTCCAGTGGAATCTGAACATCATGATCTGCCAAGCATTTCTTAAGATTCGATACATGAAATGTATCGTGAACATTGCTTAGCTCCACCGGAAGTTTGAGTTTGTAGGCTACGGGACCAATCCGTTCCAGGATCTCAAAAGGTCCAACGTACCTTGGTGCAAGTTTCCCTTTCTTCCCAAATCGGACAACGCCTTTACAGGGAGAAACTTTGAGTAGGACTCGGTCACCGACTTGAAACTCAAGCGGTTTCCGACGTCGATCGGCATAACTCTTTTGCCGATCTCGTGCGGCCTTAAGCCTTGATTGAATGACTTTGATCTTGTCTGTGGTTTCTTGAATGAGTTCAGGTCCTACGACCTGGGAGTAACCAACCTCGGTCCAACAAACTGGTGATCGGCACTTCCTACCATATAAAACTTCGAATGGTGCACATTGAATGCTTGTATGGTAGCTGTTATTGTATGAAAACTCAATAAGTGGAAGATGAGTATCCCAACTCCCACCAAAATCGATCACACAAGAACGAAGCATGTCCTCGAGTGTTTGGATAGTCCTTTCACTTTGACCATCGGTTTGGGGATGACGCCGTCCCACCACTGTTTCGATATAATATGATATTGTTCTTGCCTAGCGAACTCGACTATAAATTAATAATACATACTTGTTCCTAAATAATCAAGATCCTAAAACACAAGCACATTATGAACACATGAATCACATTGACTGATTGGATATGAATACACATTGTTCTAACACTGTTTACGACTACCATGACTAAAAGTACAGATGTTACAGGAATGCTCGGACATTTAGCGAGGGACTGCCCTAGGAGGATGCCTCCAGCTGACCCACCAATCACTGAGGAATTACTTGCTTCACCAGCTCCTGGAGATCACTCGGAGTCCGATGACTCCATAGGTATGCAAATTTCTTCATGTTACGATGAATTATTTATTGATGTATTAATTAGAAATGCATGATCTGTTATGATTTTGGAAACAATAAATCTAAGGTAACTGTAAGCAAACTCGGTGCCAATAAGATAATCGGAATAGTAACTTAAGAAATTCTTAGGTCAAATAAGCATTAAATGATTAAATAAAGATGGGGTAATTCTTGATTATAGTTTAGTTACTATAATTAGAAAGAGGACGTTATCTAATTAGAAAACTGAAAACCGTAGAAAGTCAAAATGCTAAGACTAGTGGGTAAGCTGTCACTTTCCACTTAGACCTCATAGAACTCGAATTACTAAATTTGGGGAAACTTTGGTTCTAGGATGTTAATAAAGGATGAATGTTAGAACTGTGCTGAAATCATAGTTAAACTACATAAGTAGACCGGGAGAATCAGTTGTGTATACAAGACAAAGATATGCCGAAGATGGGTACTAGTATGTGATAGGCTTTAAACCATAAGTGCTAGTTTCATTTTGATACTAGTATGCACAAGAAGTTAAACTTGTTCCTATTAGTATAACCACATAAGTAAATCCATGAAAAACTTAAGAATTCTTTTATTGCGATAGAAACAATGAAAGAAGCCTTGATTGATGCACATAATACACGTAGGAAACCATAGTTAACACTAAGATTGTATAACAATTGATGCTCATAGCATCAGTTAGTTTTGAACAATAAGGTGTTAGAGTCATACAGAGATATAGCGAGCCGTAACAGTAAGACAACTATGAGCTATAAGACTAGCAAAACTCTGAGGCCATACAAAAGCAATCCCAAAGTAGACCCAAAGCTCCTTTGGGAAAGTAGGGACATCACACCAAACAAAGTTTTCCCACATGTTACAAAGAAAGTCGTACCGATAATGATTTTTAAATTTCGGGACGAAATTTCTTTAACAAGGGGAAACTGTAACATCCGTGCCGGAATCGTTACCGGAACATTAATTTGCACAGTAACTCAGGTACACATTACGCGAAACTATGTTGATACTATTTATACTTGAGGCTTAACACTAGACTATTATGTGGTTGTCTGAAATCTGATTTAAAACCTTAGGGTTTAACACTCAGAAACAGATCAGACAACACAGAACTAACACATAGATACTTGATTTGATGCTAGTATGTATAAACGTATGCGAGTATAAACAGAACAAAACTATAACAGTTGTTGTTACATAATGCTAAACCAACGAATTATTCGTACAGGTGACGATCTGTACAAATATCTCTGAAAGTTTAACGATCTGAAATGATGATTGAACAGTAGAAAACAAAAGCAGAAATGGAAACATACGATCGTGTTCGTACAGTTAGCCCTCTGTACGAAAACGCGCGTAAGTGACGTTTTCTGACGAAACAAAACGAAGACGATTCGAACGATAATAAATATAAGGAAATATAATATTTCATGTTTTACAATTTTGAAACTCATCATAAAAAAATTAAAAAGAAACTATTTCCAATTAAAATACGTAAAATTCGCGAAGGAAATAACGAAACGCGAGAATTAATAAATTACGATAAATAATTCAAGAAAATAATAATTAAACTATTTACTATAAAATAACCACCTTCCAAATATTTAAAACAAAGTCTTGTATTTTTATCTTAATAAAAACGCGCGTTACGATCCGGAAACGCAACGGAGACAAAAACCGAGCAACCGAAACGAACCCGAACATCCCCGGGGTATATAAACCCCAAATGAAACCATTTTCTTCATTATTTACATATTCTCTCTCTACACCTCCCAAGTCGTCTCACTCTCTCACAAAAGATTTCACCTTCAAATCCTCATAACTTGCTTGTTTGTGGGTAAAATCTCGTGTTCTCAGTGTCCACGTGTAGCTATCAACGAGCTCTACCTAGAAGTACAGCAGATCGGAGCGATTATCCAGCGAAATTCGAGGTATATATGCTTGAAAACTCACAAAGATAGGGTTTTCACAACCCTAGATCGAACCATACTCTCAATCGGTTAGAACTTATATACTCACACACACCCTACATTTTCGAAAACTCTTTATCACTGAACAGCTTCATGAAGATAGCTTTAGGATTTTTTTATACCGAAGAAGATGATGGCAAAGGTGCAGGTTCATAGGGAAGAAGCCGGCCGAACCTTGGGTTGAGCGACTAAGCTGGCCGAACCTTCAACCTCGCTTACCTGTGGGCTGTCACGACTTCTTCTGTTGCGAACCTCTGGCTTGTCACAAACCTGTACATTGGAACCCTGCTGTTAGACGAACCTTGGGTCTTAGTCGAACCATGCATGCCAACTCTCGAACCTTGTTGTGTTAGACTCAAATGTTCACGAACAATCTATAACCGAAACTCAACAGCTGAACCCTTGTACGCGTACCATGGCCGAACCTTGACGAAACCTACGTGCCACGAACCTCTCCCGCGAACCTTGGGGCGATCATTATACCCACTCGGTCGAATCATGGTAGCACCGAACCTACATCTTGGCCGAACCCTCCATGAGTCAGCCGAACCCTAGTTGTGCAAACCATTAGGTTCGTTGGATATGTGCCGAACCTTGGCCGTTAAACCAATAGGTTCGTTGACGTCAAGGGAACCGCAACTATGGATCGGCAACCCTCTTTACCATGGCCGAAGAATAATCATTGAATCCGTACCCCAACGAAAGATATTCAGCCCAAATCTTTTGACCAAAATCCAGTTGTTTTAGCCCACCTTCTATTCGGCTAGGGAGCTTCGGCCCAAACGAATATATCGGCCCAACAACCTTGGTTTGGCCCATGAGTTTAGCTAAGCCCACGCACACAATTAAAACCGGCCCAAGAGTTGAGAATTAGGACCACCTATGTATTAATCGGCCCAAAGGGTGTTTGTCTAGCCTATGGATGTTTCATTGGCCTAATAGCCTAGTTCACACACCCTCCCTCGGCCCATTGTAGTTGAATCACCCCACATGACTCAAATGGCCCAATTAAATGGCCCACTTAACCAGTTTTAGTCCATGGGATCCACCCACGACCCATGTACTACCCGGCCCATATATTTACGCTGCTATACACAATTAGGTCCACTAAGACTCATTTGGCCCAAGGAAACAAATAATGAGAAAACACCTTAACACAATACTAATGCTCACTTACTAGGGGACTACAACTTAAATTATTAAAAAGACGATAGTATTCTGAAAGACGATGGATTTTATAAAGTTTTAAACCTCTAAAACAATAACTTAAGGCCAAATGAGGGTTTAAACCCACAAGTGTTAGCCAATTTAGGGCTAACACTTACACGTACACAATTTAGCCGGAACTTATACTTATGAACTACATACAACGTGAAATCAATACAGGATCTTGAACACAACAACAAATACTACAACGAGCGCGTGCATTCTAGTTGAGATAAGTCAACCACTGCAAACACAAAGTGAGTTCATCTGTCCCCTTTCAAACATATCTGGTTTTCTAACTCGGGACTGAGAAGCATGATATACATTTTAAACAAATATTGAAATGTTTTAATAAAGACTTTTATACTTATTCATGATGATTAAACTTTATGCTTGACGTTTATGACATAAACTTGATGCTTAAACTTTACACTTGACGCTTATGACGTAAACTTGAAAACTTAAACTTTATGCTTGACACTTAAGACTTTATGCTGATAGCTAAACTTTATGCTTAATACTTATGCTACGAAACATTAGGCTTAAACTTTACACTCGATGATTGTGCTACAAACTTTACTCTCAAACTTTAGGCTAAATGCTTATGCTAAAAGCTAAGTGCTTAAACTATACGCTTAATGTTTAAATTATAAACTCTATGCTTAAACTGCATACCCGATCCTAAGGCTTTGAAAACACTTACACTAAACGCTAATACTTGATACACTTGTTTCGAAAGCTAAAAACTATAAATGCTTATTCTAAATACTAATACTTTATGTAATTATTTTAGAAGATAAGATTTTACACTTGTAAACTAGATGATTATCTGTTTTACACTTACACTTAATTGCTTAAACTTAAACTTATAAACTTAAACTTAGAAAGACTTGATATATTTGGGATTCTTGAAACACGTGAATGCCTGATATACTTGATATGCTTGGAGAACGAGAATGCTTGATATACTTGGAAGACTTAAAACACTTGAATGCTTGACATATTCGAAATGCTTGAAAACATGTGAATACTTGATATACTTGGAATGCTCAGACAACAGGCTGATTGACCGCCGAGTCTTGACATTGGTCAAGCCATACTAGTCATCAGTGAAACTATGTGAATCCTTTAAACTTGAATACTTAAGATATAGGACATCGTAAGACAGACTGTTGGCCGCCGAGTCTTGACATTGGTCAAGCCATACTAGTCATTAGTGTTCTTCTTTGTCAGACATCGTAAGATCGACTGTTGACCGCCGAGTCTTGACATTGGTCAAGCCATACTAGTCATCAGTGCTCTTCGTTGTCAGAGTCATGTAAGACAGACTAATTGGCCGCCGAGTCTTGACAGTGGTCAAGCCATACTAGCCATTCAGTGTTCTTGATTCTTCCATGGTTATGACAAGTGACTAGAATGATTTGGGTTCGTCTAGTTGACTTTGTGTCAGCTTGAGGGTTCTCTATCATAACACGTCACGAGTTATGCTTAGGACCGTTATGGATGGATGTTGAACTCCTTAGGGTGTTCAGCTGTCCATAATGGTGCTTCATAAACTTGATACTCAGATGCTACTTTGTGCGTGTTGAAGGGTAGGTAAGACGCTTAATTATCATTAACAGCAATGTCCTATGTGACTTAGTATATGGTGGGACGGCGTCTGGGCAGGTTGTAGGCTCGACTCAGGGGTATGCCCTATATATAAGCATACCGAGTTGGATGATACATGTGGTGTTAATGAGATTAAGGTTGTTACCTAGGGGATTCGTGAACACTTTTGGGTTGGTATCGTAAACTTATAAACAGGAAGCTTGAATCAATATGGAATTGAATGGTAGGTAAAATGCTTAATTATCATTAACAACAATGTCCTATGTGACTTAGTATGTGGTAGGACCACGTCTGGGCGGGTTGTAGGCTCGACTCAGGGGTATGCCCTATATATGAGCATACCGAGTTGAATGATACATGTGTTGTTAATGAGGTTAAGGTTTTACCGAGAAGGTTTGCAAAACTATTTTTCAAATACTAAAACTATATGAACTCACCAACCATTGTGTTGACTTTGTTTTCTTACATGCTTTCTCAGGTGATGTACAGGATTAAGCTAAGGCTAAGGAATGCATACTAGGATGCCAGTTAGAGGACCTAGTACATTTTGAAAAGCACAGATTTTGGTGAACGCTATGAAGCTATTTTGATATCTTGTCTCGATGCAAGATAGAAAACACTTGATGCTTTTGATAGGTTTACTTAGTTAAATTACTAAACATTGATATTGTAAATTTAACTTTGTAATCATGGTTTAATGCTATTGTGCTTTAGTTATTCTTAACATTTATGCTATGTAAACAATCTGATCATCACGATTATCACTCACGATATTGCGCCCCGAGAAACTTCCGCCCGACGGGGACTCCGATCCAACCCCGTCGGCTCGGGGTGTGACAGATTGGTATCAGAGCTCAAGGTTATAGAGAATAATATGTCATTTATTTAAACGGTTTCGCCTAGACTATAACTTAGGGACCCTTCATGTAGAGAACATAGGAACTAGGAATTAACTTGCATCATGTCTTCTGCATTCGATCATTGCACTAACTGATATTCTACTGGTTACGATCAGAATGTCACCGAGAAGACAACCATCACCGTCTCTCCCTTCACAGGAGATGGATCCAGCAGTCGATGCACTTGCAACTCTGATCACTGAAGAGTTGATGGCGGTTCTTCCTGGAATAATCACTCGGATCAGGAACAGTGAGGAGTTTGCTAGGACTTCCTACTACTTTCTGTAGAGAAGAAGGAACTTGAAGAAGGAGAAACTAGCAAGAAACCTAAACGTCGTTCTGCAAAAAGACGAAAGAGAACTGTGAACTACACTGAAGCTGTACCTATCAGTCAAATTATGCCAGATTCAACTACAGGAGTCAGTGCTCACTATGAGGGAAAAACCCCTCTCTGCTCAGCTTGTCACTACTAGCATCGGGCTGAACCTCCATGTGTACGATGCACACGCTGTGGGAAGGCGGGCCACTGGATGCAACAATGCAGGACACCAATGACCCGTATTCCTCGTCAATATGTTGGTACATGTCCTAAATGTGCCAAATGTGGGTTTCATCATGACGAGAAGAAACCAAGTAGACACTGTATGAATTGTGGGAAATACGGACACTGGAGCCAACAGTGTCGGTTTAATTCCACTAGGAAACAGGAACAAAGAGCAAGTACCTATGCTCCCTCACAACATAACCACAACTGCTACACATGCGGAATGCTCAGACATTTAGCTAGGGACTGCCCTAGGAGGATGCCTCCAGCTGACCCACCAATCACTGAGGAATTACTTGCTTTACCAGCTCCTAGAGATCACTCGGAGTCCAATGACTCAATAGGTATGCAAATTTCATCATGTTACGATGAATTATTTATTAATGTATTAATTAGAAATGCATGATCTGTTATGATTTTGGAAACAATAAATCTAAGGTAACTGTAAGCAAACTCGGTGCCAATAAGATAATCGGAATAGTAACTTAAGAAATTCATAGGTCAAATAAACGTTAAATGATTAAATAAAGATGGGGTAATTCTTGATTATAGTTTAGTTACTATAATTAGAAAGAGGACCTTATCTAATTAGAAAACTGAAAACCGTAGAAAGTCGAAATGCTAAGACTAGTGGGTAAGCTGTCACTTTCCACTTAGACCTCATAGAACTCGAATTACTAAATTTGGGGAAACTTTGGTTCTAGGATGTTAATAAAGGATGAATGTTAGAACTGTGCTGAAATCATAGTTAAACTACATAAGTAGACCGGGAGAATCAGTTGCGTATACAAGACAAAGATATGCCAAAGATGGGTACTAGTATGTGATAGGCTTTAAACCATAAGTGCTAGTTTCATTTTGATACTAGTATGCACAAGAAGTTTAATTTGTTCCTATTAGTATAACCACATAAGTAAATCCATGAAAAACTTAAGAATTCTTTTATTGCGATAGAAACAATGAAAGAAGCCTTGATTGATGCACATAATACACGTAGGAAACCATAGTTAACACTAAGATTGTGTAACAATTGATGCTCATAGCATCAGTTAGTTTTGAACAATAAGGTGTTAGAGTCATACAGATATAGCGAGCCGTAACAGTAAGACAACTATGAGCAATAAGACTAGCAAATCTCTGAGGCCATACATAAGCAATCCCAAACTAGACCCAAAGTTCCTTTGGGAAAGTAGGGACATCACACCAAACAAAGTTTTCCCACATGTTACAAAGAAAGTCGTACCGATAATGATTTTTAAATTTCGGGACGAAATTTCTTTAATAAAGGGAAACTGTAACATCTGTGCCGGAATCGTTACCGGAACAGTAATTTGCACAGTAAAGTGCACAGTAACTCAGGTACACATTACGCGAAACTATGTTGATACTATTTATACTTGAGGCTTAACACTAGACTATTATGCGGTTGTCTGAAATCTGATTTAAAACCTTAGGGTTTAACAATCAGAAATAGATCAGCCAACACAGAACTAACACATAGATACTTGATTTGATGCTAGTATGTATAAACGTATGCGAGGATAAACAGAACAAAACTATAACAGTTGTTGTTACAGAATGCTAAACCAACGAATTATTCGTACAGGTGACGATCTGTACAAATAGCTCTGAAAGTTTAATGATTTGAAATGATGATTGAACAGTTGAAAACAAAAGCAGAAAGTGAAACATACGATCGTCTTCGTATAGCTAGTGCTCTGTACGAAAACAAGCGTAAGTGACGTTTTCTGACGAAACGAAACGAAGACGATTCGAACGATAATAAATATAAGGAAATATAATATTTCCTGTTTTACAATTTTGAAACTCATCAGAAATAAATTAAAAAGAAACTATTTCCAATTAAAATACGTAAAATTTTGAAGGAAATAACGAAACGCGAGAATTAAAAAATTACGATAAATAATTCAAGAAAATAATAATTAAACTATTTACTATAAAATAACCACCTTCCAAATATTTAAAACAAAGTCTTTTATTTTTATCTTACTTAAAACGCGTGTTACGATCCGGAAACGCAACGGAGACAAAAACCGAGCAACCGAAACGAACCCGAATACCCCCGGGGTATATAAACCCCAAATGAAACCATTTTCTTCATTACTTACACATTCTCTCTCTCTCTACACCTCCCAACTCGTCTCACTCTCTCTCACTAAAGATTTCACCTTCAAATCCTCATAACTTGCTTGTTTGTTGGTGAAATCTCGTGTTCTCGGTGTCCACGCGTAGCTATCATCGAGCTCTACCTAGCAGTACACCAGATCGGAGCGATTATCCAGCCAAATTCGAGGTATATATTCTTGAAAACTCATGAAGATAGGGTTTTCACAACCCTAGATCGAACCATACTCTCAATCTGTTACAACTTATATACTCACACACACCCTACATTTTTGAAGACTCTTTATCACTGAACAGCTTCATCAACACAGCTTTAGGATATTTTTTATACCGAAGAAGATGATGCCAAAGGTGCAGGTTCGTTGGGAAGAAGCCAGCCAAACCTTGGGTTGAGGGACTAAGCTGGCCGAACCTTCAACCTCGCGAACCTGTGGGCTGTCACGACTTCTTCTGTTGCGAACCTCTGCTTGTCATGAACCTGTACATTGGAACCCTGCTGTTAGACGAACCTTGGGTCTTAGCCGAACCATGCATGCCAACTCTCGACCCTGCAGTGTTAGACTCAAATGTTCACGAACCATCTATAATCGAAACTCAACAGCCGAACCCTTGTACGCGTACCATGGCCGAACCTTGACGAAACCTGCGTGCCACGAACCTCTCCCGCGAACCTTGGGGCGAACATTATACCCACTCGGCCGAATCATGATAGCACCGAACCTGCATCTTGGCCGAACCCTCCATGAGTCAGCCAAACCCTAGCTGTGCAAACCATTAGGGCTAACACTTACACGTACACAATTTATCCCGAACTTATGCTTATGAACTACATACAACGTGAAATCAATACAGGATCTTGAACACAACAACGAATACTA
Organism: Mikania micrantha; assembly: GCA_009363875.1. Classification (NCBI taxonomy): domain Eukaryota; kingdom Viridiplantae; phylum Streptophyta; class Magnoliopsida; order Asterales; family Asteraceae; genus Mikania; species Mikania micrantha. The sequence goes on along the minus strand of CM018680.1, from coordinate 38,518,720 downwards.
CAACGAGAACGTGCATTCTAGTTAAGATAAGTCAACCACTGCAAACACAAAGTGAGTTCATCTGTCCCCTTTCAAACATATTTGGTTTTCTAGCTCGGGACTGAGAAGCATGATATACATTTTAAACAAATATTGAAATGTTTTAATAAAGACTTTTATACTTATTGATGATGATTAAACTTTATGCTTGACGTTTATGACATAAACTACATGACGCTTATGACGTAAACTTGAAAACTTAAACTTTATGCTTGACACTTTTGACTTTATGCTGATACCTAAACTTTATGCTTAATACTTATGCTACGAAACATTAGGCTTAAACTTTACACTCGATGATTGTGCTACAAACTTTACTCTCAAACTTTAGGCTAAATGCTTATGCTAAAAGCTAAGTGCTTAAACTATACGCTTAATGATTAAATTATAAACTCTATGCTTAAACTACATACCCGATGCTAAGTCTTTGAAAACACTTACACTAAACGCTAATACTTGATACACTTGTTTCGAAAACTAAAAACTATAAATGCTTATTCCAAATAGTAATACTTTATGTAATTATTTTAGAAGATAAGATTTTACACTTGTAAACTAGATGATTATCTGTTTTACACTTACACTTAATTGCTTAAACTTAAACTTATAAACTTAAACTTTGAAAGACTTGATATATTTGAATGCTTGAAACATGTGAATGCTTGATATACTTGATATGCTTGGAGAACGGGAATGCTTGATATACTTGGAAGACTTAAAACACTTGAATGCTTGATATATTCGAAATGCTTGAAAACACGTGAATACTTGATATACTTGGAATGCTAAGACAACAGGCTGATTGACCGCCGAGTCTTGACATTGGTCAAGCCATACTAGTCATCAGTGAAACTATGTGAATGCTTTAAACTTGAATGCTTAAGCTATAGGACATCGTAAGACAGGCTGTTGGCCGCCAAGTCTTGACATTGGTCAAGCCATACTAGTCATCAGTGTTATTCTTTGTCAGACATCGTAAGATCGACTGTTGACCGCCGAGTTTTGACATTGGTCAAGCCATACTAGTCATCAGTGCTCTTCGTTGTCAGAGTCATGTAAGACAGACTGATTGGCCGCCGAGTCTTGACAGTGGTCAAGCCATACTAGCCATTCAGTGTTCTTCTTGATTCTTCCATGGTTATGACAAGTGACTAGAATGATTTGGGTTCTTCTAGCTGACTTTGTGTCAGCTTGAGGGTTCTCTGTCATAACACGTCACGAGTTATGCTTAGGACCGTTATGGATGGATGCTGAACTCCTTAGGGTGTTCAGCTGTCCATAATGATGCCTCATAAACTTGATACTCAGATGCTACTTTGTGCGTGTTGAAGGGTAGGTAAGACGCTTAATTATCATTAACAGCTATGTCCTATGTGACTTAGTATGTGGTGGGACGGCGTCTGGGCGGGTTGTAGGCTCGACTCAGGGGTATGCCCTATATATAAGCATACCGAGTTGGATGATACAGGTGGTGTTAATGAGATTAAGGTTGTTACCTAGGGGATTCTTGAACACTTTTGGGTTGGTATCATAAACTTATAAACAGGAAGCTTGAATCAATATGGAATTGAATGGTAGGTAAAATGCTTAATTATCATTAACAACAATGTCCTATGTGACTTAGTATATGGTGGGACAGCGTCTGGGTAGGTTGTAGGCTCGACTCAGGGGTATGCCCTATATATAAACATACCGAGTTGGATGATACAAGTGTTGTTAATGAGGTTAAGGTTTTACCGAGAAGGTTTGCAAAACTATTTTTCAAATACTAAAACTATATGAACTCACCAACCATTGTGTTGACTTTGTTTTCTTACATGCTTTCTCAAGTGATGTACAGGATTAAGCTAAGGCTAAGGAAAGCATACTAGGATGCCAGTTAGAGGACCTAGTACATTTTGAATAGCACCGATTTTGGTGATCGCTGTGAAGCTATTTTGATATCTTGTCTCGACGCAAGATAGAAAACACTTGATGCTTTTGATAGGTTTACTTAGTTAAATTACTAAACATTGATATTGTAAATTTAACTTTGTAATCCTGGTTTAATGCTATTGTGCTTTAGTTATTCTTAACATTGATGCTACGTAAACAATCTGATCATCACGATTATCACTCTCGATATCGCGCCCCGAGAACCTTCCGCCCGACGGGGACTCCGATCCAACCTCGCCGGCTCGGGGTGTGACAACTCTCATATATGTACATGCATGCATAATCCATTACATTGACCACCGTAGTCCAAATTAGTAAAAGTCTAGTTTTAAGTTTAAGAATCACACTTAGATTATTTACACAAAGTATTCAATATATCAAATCTCAAAGTTTATATCATATTGTTTATCAATAAAAGGTGGTTACTTAGTATCCTTCACGCATGCATGGATACCCATAAATCTCTTATTCATTCATTTATCCTTATCCTTAATTCGAGAATTCAGGTTCGGCAATCCCCCATGGTTCAGCCATACTAGGTTCGCTGCTTATTAGGGTTTGGTTGTCCAACGGTTTGGCTATGATGAAGGTTGGCAGCCCTTAAGGTTCGGTCAAGAGGTTCGCGGCCCCTAGGTTTGTGACAGCATAGGGTTCGGCTAGATGGTTCGGCTGGGGGAGGTTTGGCCATGAAGGGTTCGTGAACCTTGGTTCGTCCCATTCAAGTTCGTTGCTATGCAAGGTTCGGCCCAAGAGTTCCCAGGTTCGCAGCAACAAGTACCCAGCTCCTAGGTCCGTTCACCATGTAAGGTTCGCACCATGCAAGTTCGCACCATGCAGGTTCATGGCTCCCATGCAGATATGGAGGGTTCGGCCCCAAGCACCCAGGTTCGGCCACCCTAGGGTTCGCCAACCTGCACCCTCACGCCTCTCCTTGTTCATCGTCATCATCGAGCCTCTCTTCCTTTTTCAGGTTAATCTATGGCTTCCCCACGTTCAATTTTGTTCGTTTTAGTGTTTTTAAGTTGTAGAAATCGTTTACACAACAAAGACGTAAACCGGTTATGTTTAAGTACAAAACAAAAATTAAAACTCAAGATTTACCTTCTAAACTTGCTCAAATGCTAGATTTCTTCATGGGTTTGTGTTCTCCTCGCTTATACGGTCGTTTAGGCGCCAAGATCTCGCGAAACCGTTGAGAAATGAAGAAGATAACGTCGAGAGAAGTTAGAGAGAGAGTAGGGTTACGAATTTGTGTTCTAGAGAGAGAAGGAATGTGTGAGAAATGAAAGAAAAGGGAAAGTCCTCTTCCTTAATAGGCCACGTATTCCCCGTTTGTTCGGTCTCGAATATATCGCGATAAACTCATTAAATAATCGGTTTCGATCGTAAAATAAATTTAAAACACAAAACGTTTAAATAATTATATTTCGTTTTAATAAAATGATTTTAAATAAAGTTGTTTCCTAATTGATTCCGTTTAATTTCCTTAGATTATTTATTTAATAAAACCATTCTTTCAAATCCGTCTTAGGTTGTGATTCCTAATAAACGTTTTTAATTTCTTATTCTTATTTTAATATCGTTAAATATTATTTCGTTATCTTGTCGAAACGCAGTACTTACGTACGTATTCGTAAAGATCGTCACCTTTCTGAATCCAACGCTCGTGCCGTATTTCGATTCGATTTACGATTTATGGAATATCGTTTCAGGATATTATTCCTAATAATTATATTCGTCTGAATCGTCACCCACGTGAATACATTATTAAGTTAATATTTTCTAAAATAACATTCGCGTTTGATTTATGATGTAACCTCACCATCGCGCAATAATTTTCAATAATGTTTTCATTCTTTTACTATCTTGAATATTAAAATTTCCCAATCCAATCTCCACTAACCATATCACTGACACATCCATGATAGACCGAAATAAGCTTATGTATAGGGCATATGTAGGAGTAGGTCGCAACCTATCCAGCCACCGTCCCACCACCATTTCGATAAACCATGACCATGTTAACAAAATTTCCCAATCCAATGTCCTTGATTATGTTTAGGGTCAAGCTTACCACCAGCCCAGTCACCGTCCAACCACATACCAAACCACATGATTTATTGTTTCTGGTTATAATTAAGCATTTCATCCCATACCTTTGATTCACAAAGTTTGGATAGCCTGAAAATTTGTTAACATTGATCACCAGAAATGACAACCTTAACCTCATCAACAACTACCTATGCTATCCAATCAAGTATGCTTATATATAGGGCATATGTAGGGTCAAGCTTACCGCCAGCCTAGCCACCGTCCCACCACATACCAAACCGCATAACATATTGTTTTTAATGATAATTAAGCGTTCCATTTCAGACCATCGACATAATAGATTTTGAGTTCCACAAATTGAAATTCTATTGATTTCTTGAGTTCATCGCACATTCATGATCAACTATAGCATTTGTAGAATCATAATATTAAATGCTTAATTAAATGAATAAGTAAACATTTAATACAACCAAAACTTAATGATTGGGCCTTAATTAACTCAATCATTTATTTTTAGTTGTTGGTGGTGTCTAGTATGTGTCGTCTCACACATGGCCGATATCAGGCTTGACCCAAAGGAACCTACATGTATGTGTCGGGACTTTATGATGTGCCCATATCAGCTTGACCTTTAAGGTCTACAGTACTTGTCGGGACTTTAGGATATCCTTTGATCTTTGATCACCTCTGTTCTCTTGAATTCGTTTGATTGTTTGATTTATGCCCATAATAGCGCGACTATAAAAGTCTACTATTTATGCCGGGACTTTCCGTGTGTTTACACGTGGTCTTGATCGGCATACAACTGACATTGTAACATCTGTACATTTAGTCATAGTAGTTGTAAACAGAGTTAGAACAAATGTGTTTTCATGTCAAATCAGTCAATGTGATTCATATGTTCAGACTTTGTGTTAGTGTGTTATAGGATCTTAGTAAATCAGGAACAAGTATATATCATTTATTTACAGTCGATTACGCTAGGCAAGAACAGTATCGTATTATATCGAAACAGTGGTGGGACGGCGTCAGATAAGGCAGGTAGCTGGACTCTGGGGTATGCCCTATATATATACTGTGTTCGGTGTAATGGGATAGTGTTAGTGCCTAGTGTTTAGACGAATATTATGACAAGCAATTAATTTAAACAAAAATCGTAATACGTAAGCGAGACTGAGTATAGTTATGGGTGACGATCCATAATGATACGAATGTTGAACTTATAATTATGATTAAACGACAATAAATAAATAAATAAAACGATCGAAAAACGTACACTCTGGACTTAAAAACCTTCACTCTTCTTCACAAGATGCAGCTCAAACTCGTTTTTCTCTCCAAAAATCCCGAAATCCCGTTTTTACACTAGCATACCTCCACAAAAAGTGCCATAACTCCTTCATTTCTAATCGGAATCGCGCGTATAATATATCAAAACGACCGGCTCGAGAGAGGAATCTAGGAGTACAAGGGATCGGAGCTAACTCGAAGTATTCTGGCCGGAATAGTAGAAAGAAGTTGCTGATCTGCAGGTATTACTGTTCATCTTCTTCTTCGCTGCAATTTCTGATTTCCAGCTCCTATAACTCGAGTTCTAGACCTGTAATCAATGTAGCAACACTTGGATTGACTTAGATTAGGATTAATTATGGTTTATATGTGTTGATTGGGGCTGCCATGGGTAAAAATGGGGCTGCCATGGGTAAAAATGGGGCTGCCATGGCCAAAAACGGGCTGCCATGGCTGCACCATGCCACCTCGACACCTAGCTGCACTAAAACAGTCTTAAAACCCTTTAAATGGATGATGTTTGAGCTGAACATGGATCGGGAAGGGGTGGTCATGGTCGTGGGGGGGGCTGGAAGGAAGAGAGTGCCGAAGACCCATAAGTGGGCAGCCACTTCCCTCGCCATTCACCACCTTCGTCGGGCTGGAACCAAGCCGAGAACCACCTTGGGATAGAAAAGGATTAGCCGAGAGAACCCTGTGTTGGATCATCCATATCCGGGGCTGTTGAAAGGCTCGATCTCAAGGGAGAATCCAAGCCTTACGGCCGATTCAAAACCCTTGTGTTAATTGTGCCATGGTGTTGCAAGGATGATGGATGAGATGAACCAATAGGGTAGACATAGAAATCAAGCATAAACACCCATAAAAGGGATAGTATTTGTGGGTGAGTCGTGGGAAACGGCTAAGTCATCTAAGCCATGGATAAAAACCTTAAACACTTCTTTAAATGCTTGGAACAATTATAAACGCTTAAGTCATAAACTTTTCAAGTGGTGTCATATGAACAAAGGGTAAAAAGTCATAAACGTGTGTTGTTTTTATGCATAACAAAGCTTATGCATAAGACCACATGATACTTTTCATACATCGATCATTGCTTCATGGATCCAAATATGGTTTTCAAGTTGACATAACACTCTTTGAATATAGTGAACAAGTGATCCAAACACAATTCATGAGCAAATTAACACAAGTCCATCAAGGAATCAAAGTTAACAATATATCAATCAATCTTATATTCTGTGTATGATTACAATGTTATAGGAACCAGTTAGAAGTCTTGTTTGCTACTTGCTACTTGTTCTAGTTCAGAGTCTACTGCAGACAGGTGAGAACATTAGCCCCTCTTTTACTGCTTTTCAACTGTTTTGGGGTGGAACACGTGATCAAATACACTATTTACAATTGTATTTCATTACTCAAGATGTATGCTATTTTACAAACAATACAGGTTCATGGTACAAATTCATCCGATTATTCAACTGTTTTAAAGGAATTCATCACCTGTTTTAAAGGATTATCAACTGTTTTAAAGGATTTTATCAACTATTAAACACTTTCTACTAAAAAGGTTTTATAAAGACTCTTTATACTGTTTTGTAGCAGTTGTACTCAAATAGTTTTTATAAAAGATAAACACTTTTAAATAATGGATTTTATAAACTCTTTTGTCATAAACTCATGTTTTCGAAATTAATACTTATAAACCTTGTTACTATACAAGGTTACTATTCTCGATATCATATCAAGGATTTCAAAACAAGGTATTCAAACAATGGTTTTCATGGTGATGTTCAAAACAAAGGATTCATTTCGTGGTGTTCAAACAAGGTTTTCAAATCATGTTATCAAATAAGGCATTAACACATTGGTTTTAAAGCAAAGTTCAAAAGCATGGTGTCCATTGTTGTCAACAAACTTATAAACACATCAAGTTTCATATTCATTAGCGTTAGTACTGGGTGATCAGAACAAGGGAAAGCAGACACATTGGGACATACCAAAATGGAGTTAGCTTTTAAATTTGTTTTATAAGCTAACTGCAGGTTTGGTTTCATTATGGTTTTATCAAAACTGCTGATACATTATCTAACTCCAAACGTAGTTCGGGACTTGAATATATGTTGGCTTCTTTAGTAAAGAGTCTTTGGACTGTTTACCACGTTTGACATACTTGATGTTAGTTTGGGTTGCAAATCATCCATGTAATTCAATTATTGCTTTATTATACTTATGCCTTACAATTCAAATTCATGTTTACAAATGTTAAACCTATTGTTCTCACCAACTACTTCTGTAGTTGACAGTTACTTTTCACGTGTTTCAGGTAATCAGGTTTAAGACTTTCTAAGGGACAACTAAGGAGACCACTCTAAGATAGAACAAGATGAAGAAACATGCTAGGATGGATTAGAAACACACCAAATCCTAATTGTTTAATTGTCTTGTTTGAAGTCTTATTTTGTAACTATATTTTGGGTCCGTAGTTGTCTTTCTTTTGGTAGATAGATTGTCTGTAACTAAACAATTGTCTTAACATTATGAAACTTAGTAATCCGTTGTGGTTGTTCTTATTCAATACTTGTGCATGATTCAACTGTTCATACGTCACCGTGCCGTGGATTCCGCACGCGGCACAGGGGTGTGACAGACATCCACCTGGAATTGTTCTTTATTGAATTTATTAGTTCTTTGATTCACACACAGATATGATTTCTTTGATCTTGATCCTTAGTTTTCTTGAACACAACACTGACATTAGTTCTTTGAATTTGACCTTTAGTGTCCTTGAACACGACTCTAAAAAATTGTTCTTTGTTTAAAAAAAACCATTGTCTTACTCTTAGAGAGTAATTAAGTCATTTTGTAAACATGTAATAGTCTACCTAGACAGAAGTCTAGGATACAATTATGCACATAAAACATACAAGAAGTAAAAGCATTTACGTAAATCATATTTTAAGAAAATAATTTACGCATGCTTCTCAGCCCGCGTTTGTAAAACGAAAATGTTTAGAAAAGGGGCAATGAACTCACCTGTGATGCAATGAATTAAATCACAACAGATATGTGCGCTCGCTAATTGTAACTTAAGTATCTTCACTACCTGTGTTTATTTATTATGAATTGAATACGATAAGCGTTGAGAGATAGCGTATATAGGGTTTAGGTCTCGGTGTGCAACTATGTGTCCTATGTTACTAGTGTGTTTCTAAATTTCTCTAACTAGTCTACACTAATTATCCCTTGCCCCGTGGATGTTCACAACTAGACCTTACTTATATAAGGTCTAATTCATTACATTCAAGGTCTTTTAAGTATAGCATCATTTTATAGAATCCGTTTTAAGTTGTAAAACATTTAGTTTAAAATTCATTTAAGGTGTTTTTAGATCATTTATATGAATAATTTTATAAATCATTTCATTTTAATTGAAATATAAGTTATTTTAAGAAAATTATAAGTTAACTTATTAGACTTAAGTTAATCTCATTCGATTAACTCTAGGCCCATTGCTAGATCCTTGTTTCACATGATTCTTTGATCGCTCTTGTGTATAACTTAGCTTAGAAAGTTCACTTGAACTATCTAACTTAGTTATATGTTTGTATAGGATTACTAAGTGTTGGGTGTTTACCATGTAGTCCACACCTATACTTAGTTTGTTTCCTTGATCCTTATGGAATTCTCACAACCTTATTCCTGATTCTGTTTAATGTAAACCCGAATGTTTTAACACAAATAATGTCCAAAAATCCATGTTGGTAGTTCAAATTTTGTTTATAAGAGAGTTGGTGTTAGAATTATTAGTATAAGTGATTTACCAATCCGGTTATCATCATGTAACCCTAATGACTCTAGTTGACAACACACAAGGATTTTAAACCCAATAGGTTATAAAACTCATGTTTAGTTGTTAAAGTAACCCAAAAAAACTCTAATGGGTTTTCCCATGCATGTAATTCACGTCCCTGATCCATGCATGCATGCATTGTAGGTTGAGATTTGTTGTCCGTTCACTTGACACATATTCCCCCGAATAACCCTGGCCATACGAATGACTACTACGCGAATGGAGATGCTAGGCCAGACATGGTGTTCATGCGAAGCGGTCCCATACTAATGTAGATAGCCATGCAACTGGATTGGGTTATGCGAATGAGGTTGACCGAATAATGTAGCATGCGAGTGTGAGGTGTTGGCCGAATGAAGATGAGGTCCGAATGAGTTTTGAACGAAAGAGATCCCTTCGTCCAGTCAGCTCATGCGAATGGGATCACCTTCGGCCAGTCAGCTCGTGCGAATGGAGTCACTCGGCCAGGGTCCTTCGGCCTACAGTCATTCGGCCCTTGGCCTTTCTGCTCATGGCCTTTCGGCCATGCTGAGTTCCCCTTCGGCTGGTTCGAACCCAGGCAAGTGCAGACCCCCATCGTCGAGCTTTACGACCCAATCATGAAGAATCACATGCTCCTACCTCATTCCTAAGTGTTTTCGTGCAGTTTCCCTAAGTTTTGGGCCGCCTAGAACCGGTTTTAGGTGGGGTTCGAACAAAGGGTTTAGCAACCCTAAAAATCGAAACTTTAAGGTCTATTCTCCCTTAAATATCATGATCTTGGGCTCTAAATTCTTGTACTTTCGTGATCTACAGGTTGTTGTGGTCCTTTTGACACCAAAATGGCTCAATTTGGTGAAGAAATGAAGAATCCAGGGTTTGGTTTCTAGAGAGAGTGTAGAGAGAGAGAAAGTGACGGTGAGATAAGAGAGAGTGGGTAGTTGGAGGAGATAAATGGTATTAAATGCCCTCTTAATTGCTTCCAAATACTCGGATGTGTTCGGGCTCGTTCGGTTTTGCTCGGTTTCGCGTAGTAGTGTCGGTTTTCGTTTCGTTTTCGTAACGAATCGTTACTATTTTAATAATAGAGTTTGTAAATTTTATTTAAGTGGTAATTCCTAGTAAATTAACTAAATATCTTCCGTTTATTTTAAATTTCTGAAATAGTTGAATTTACCTATTTAAATCGAATTGTACAGTCTTCGCGCGTATTCGTTCGTATCGTCACCCTTACGAACTCGACGACAACTACATTTTTCAATATGGTTTTCTAATTATTAGATATCGTTCAGAACATTAAACTTTCGTATATATTCGTACAGATCGTCACCTATACGAATAATCCGTCAATTTAGCATTCATGTAACGACATCTGTTGTTATTTTGTTCTGTTCAACCTCACATACGTTTATACGTAATAATGTCCTAACTAAAAATCACGTGATGGTTCTGTGTCGTCAGATAAATTTCTGACTGTTGAACCATAGTTTTGAGTTATGTTTCTGAAATGAGTGTGCAATAGTTTCGTGTCAAGCATCAAATGATAATAGTATATATACATTACATGTAATTCATACATGAGTTACTACGTAGATCACTGTTCCGATTATGATTCGGGCACTGATGTTACAGCATGATGAGAACTTGTTTAGCCTTGAAATGAGTTTCAAATCATTCTAAAAACATGGTAATAGATCCAAGTTGATATCACTATTTATAGTCTTATGAATTGACAAAAGGGCTAGTAGGACTTGTGAGTTAAGAACATGTTAGAACAACTTATCTTAGTTGCAAATTATCGTTGTTGACTTGGTGAAGTCAAAGATAATATTTTGGATCCAATAACATGAGAGATTAAGTTGAGGAATGTGAGTAAAGCCCATGTAAAGAGATATTTGAAAGAAACCTAACCTTGTTGATTGGAGATCCCAAGATCTAGGTTTAATAGGACAACTAATTCATATGTCGAAGGTGGTCACGATGTGGGCATAGTCGTACAATGGATCTATAAGCTAATATATATGTTGATATATATCCTCCTAAATTGTAAAAGGGTGTTTAAATACGTGCTAGTCCATTCATATAACAATCAGTGACATTGTTGTGTAAGGCTAAGCATAATATATGGTTAATGATCTGTGTAAATCATGATAACCTAAATGCTTTTAATGATTTGTGGACAAATCACCTATGTTAGAGAGAAGTGGGGTCGCTCCGAATGAAATTGTGGGGCATAATTCCTTGAGCTCTCGCAGAACCAGGATAGTGTTCCATGACCATAACGGACACGACAATGAGGGGTTAACCAGACCAGGAAGATTATAGTGTGAAGTGTAATAACATCTACGTAAAAAGGGGTTTATTTCAAGGACATCGCGTCTACTAACCGCTAGGAGACTAAGTATACTTCACAAAGGAAAGTTCAAAGGGAACACCTACTTCTCCTACAATACTCAACCGCTGAAATTGTGTCTTAACACTTGAGTGTATGAGTTGATTTCTATTCATGTGGGGGATTGTTGGAAATTTGAGTAGTTTCAAATTTAATATGAATTAAAATTTAAAGACTTTTCATATTACTCAATTAAATCAAGACTTTTCAAATTACATATATTGATTATATGCATTAAGTCAAGACTTTTGGTATCGCCTTCATGTAGTATAAATACAAGAAATATGTTGTCTTGTTAAGGGATGAAAAATAGAATACTACATAATTTACAATACACATACAATTCCCTACATTTTTGATTCTATTCTCTCTTGTTTCATATACACTTTTGGGTTCTAGGTTAATCCCGACAATACACATACTGTTTCGGTTGTTGTACCCTGGGAGACAGACGCTTTCGCCTTGAGAAGAAGCGCGAAATCTGTTTTAAGGGAAGCGTATTGAATACGTGCCTCAACCACAATCATCAACATGTTTATTCGATGTCAATGAAGAATAGGTGGAAGACATAAGTGGTTGAAAACTAGAAAAGATATTCTTGAAGCATTTGCTACCGCCTCGTCAAGATGTTTGATTGAAGACTCAACATTAATCATACACTAACCAAGGAGGCTATTTGGAGTACACAACGAAGACATGGATCAAAACATGTTTGGTATATAAATTAGTAATTTATATTATATTATTTTAGTCTTGTAACCAGTTTTGTACTAGATTATTTTTTATAAATAACGAGAGTCTCGTTATTATTTATATTTTATTTTTGTGTTATAATAAAAATGTGAACCCATTTCCTACAAGAGTCAACCTGACTATAGCAGGGTATGAGAGTCAACCTGACTATAACAGGGTATGAGAGGCAACCTGATTATAACAGGGTATTAGAGTCAACCTAACTATAACAGGGTATGAGAGTCGACCTGACTATAACAGGGTATGAGAGTCGACCTGACTATAACAGGGTATGGAGCCTTGTGTCGGCATAAGCCCATTGTTCATGTTGACGACAGTGGATGTATGATGATGGTGTTTATGTTGTTATGTGATGAGGTTATGTATTATGTGAACGTAATGATATTTTATGTTAAGTATGTTTTAACTTGCCAAAACGCTTACGATGTTTTATGAAAACTAGAACTCACCAGCGTAAGCTGGCATTTTAGCATGTAGGTCAGGTTTGTGATAAATGCGTACGAAGAATTACATCAGCAGCGAACTGAACACATTTGATCGCGTTTAAAATCCACACTGAATTGGCAGCCGAAACTAATATGGGATGATAGTATGCGAAAAACGATGAACGTGGGCGAAAACGGTGCGCGAAACGGAGTTACGGATTGTCCGGAATCGCGAAACGAAGTTTCCGTCGAAAAACGGAAGAAATAGCCCTGAGGCGGTACGCCTCAGGTCGAGGGACAAGTCCAGGCGATACGCGCGGGTCCAAAAGCTTCTGGAAGGCCGGGGTTGACGCGCGCGGTACGCCTAGGTTGGGTGTAGGGCGTCAGGCGATACGCCTGGGGTCAGTTTGTCGAGCCACTTGCATAAAAATCAACTTTTTCATTCTTATCCCCATTTCAACCTCCATCTCGACGGCAGCAACACCACCCACGAAAATTTCATCTTTCAACCTCTCAAATCTCATATTTGAAGGCCTCTCGACGTTTAGATTGCATCCAGAGACGTTAAAACAAGTTCTGATCATCATTTTATCCGTTGGAAACCGCCAGAATAGGTAATGGTTCATTTTAAACCTTCTAGTTTGATTATGAATGATTAAATCTTAGTTTTGAACGTAATGATATAGTTAGGGTTGTTGATTATTGCTTAGATGATGGCTAGGATTGGTTTTGAATGATAAACTCGAACTGTTAACGGGTAAATCCTTGTTTTGAGCCGTTGTAATGCCCGGTTTGCATGGAATCATAACAATGGTTATAATGGTTTAAACCATTTGGTTGTGACTATGTATGTGATTAGTTTGATTAATCTTTAACATGCAACGTGAAAGTTGAGTGTTTTAAACTAATCACAATCATTAACATACTCGTTGGAACGATTATCTGATGTTTCTGATAACAGTCAGATTAGTATGTTAAACATGGTTATTAAACCTATTTTAATACTACATCATGATATTCCATGATATTTGGGTAATCAATAACAAGGATTAATCATTCTTAAGCCATTAAACTTTCTAAAGACTACTTTAACATTATAATCAACAACATTAACTATTTGGTTAATCTGAGATTATATTGATCAACCAAGTGGGTCATCAAATTAGTATTAGGAACCTGAATCAGTATAGGTTCCTACATTATCATACATTTTATGATATTACATTAAAATATGTAATTAAATACTAAACATCAGTTTGATGACTTTCAAGGCAATGTCCTTGACATTGTACGTTCAGAGAGATTTAATCAGCGAGTTGGAACATTAATAACTCATTAAACATTAACTAATGCAGAATTATCATATCATTACCAGTTTGTGTGATATTCTGCTACCACTGATTCATCAGGTGAGTTTCGTACAACCCCTTTTCTTTTTACTCTTTTATAAACATCGGGGTAGAACTGCTAAACTTTTGAGAACTATATGATATGCATCAATGATATCTGTGTGATTTCATTTGACTTTTGTGGGATTTCATGGGATTTTGCCTGTAGACTGAACTCTATCATGGAACTGAAAGTCCTCATTCTTGAACTGTATCTAGTGAACCCATGTGTGGCCGAACAGAAAACATTGATAGTACTATTGGTTGACACCCCATTCACTGGGAGGATTGCATCTCCCCTTGTGTGAATGTTTGTTATCTGTTTCCTGAACTTCTTAATGGTATGATAGACATTAAGATAATGAGGCACTAAGATATGTACCGACGGGTAATATCTTGAGAACTGAACTAGACGTCCGAAAGGAACTAGATACAGGTCCCATGGTTATCCGGAACTGAACTTTTGAGAACATGCTTATCATATCATATTGTTTAAATTGAACTGTCGAACTCACCAGCTTTGTGCTGACGTTTCAAACTCAAACCTTTTTGCAGGTAAACAGTAATAGCCGGTGAGGATGCACGTTCGGGATATTTGCACTTGTATAATTAATACTGTAATTAAATAAATATAGCTGTAATGTTTTTGTGATTGCGACATCCTTGTAATGTATGTACGTTAAGTTAATCTGTGTGCTTATGATATCGGTTCAAGTAAGTCACACCTCACCCCGGAGACATCACCACTATGCTTCCGCAACCGGTTCGGTGACGTCAGACCAGACACGAGGTGACGAGGGGTGGGGGTGTGACAGGGTGGTATCAGAGCCACAGGTTATAGAGAATTAGGTTGACTTAGAGACCTAGACTATAACCATAGGCTCGAATAGTGACACAGAGAGCACCGACACACTAATAACGAACAAAACTTGTTTTGAATTAAGCCAGGATAATTAGGTGGTACGGATCTCAGTTATGAGTGGCCAGCATAACTGAAATTCGCAACACGTGTGCATCTTAGTTTGATTCAACTCAAGCAGAACATTAATAATAATAGGAACGAATTGTTGATTTAAGATAGGGAGAAGCATCTTATCATGTACATGTTGAATATTGTTATTTAATATTTACTTCATGATACTGATTAAAGATTTTGATTGTACAGCAATGGATGATCAGGGTGAGAGGTATATTTATCAGAGATTCCGCTATGTGGTGTTGGATGATACTCCGAGTGACAGTTCGGGAGCAGACTCAGATCCTGATGAGGCTTTGTCGGTAGCCTCACAGGCGACACCTGTAGCACCACGTACACCGTCAGCTCCTAGACCAGTTACGCCGCCACCACCAGCACCAGCACATGAACCAGCACCTATGCCATCTCCACCGAGAGTCCCAGCATGGGATGGATTTAGGAGGATGCGGGGACAGGCCCGCAAGACCACTGGATTACCTCCCAGACATCAGATGGCTCAGCGGGATGAGCCTTCAACCGTTCATGAGGTGGGAGAATCCTCTCGCCAAGCAGAGCTGAGGGGCCAGGTGCAGCAAGTCGCTCAGGACTTGCAGGGTCTGAGGCTAGAGGTACATCAGCACCATACGCTTCTTGAGGATACTCGTAACATTGTGTTGGAGATTCTCACTTCACATCTGACCCTGATGGAGCAGGTGAATCTCATGGGTATTGACAACCAGGCTTGGAGGATTACCGTTGAGGAGCGTTTTAGTAGGACTTTGAGGCAGAGGATAGTTGCTGCGTTTTGGCAGCAGGTGGAGGTGATGAGGGCAGGATTAGTGCGAGTTCGAGAGTTTTTGGTTTGGTTGGAGACGGTTAGTTTCGAGACCAGGATGATAGTCCTGGCTGTGACTATGGCTGCTGTGGCCATTATATTTTCTTGTTTATCGTATTTCATACGATGAGTATGTTCAGATGGTTATTTTGGGATCGTCATTGTAAATCTCATTAGTAGTATGCGGATAGGTTGGGGATGTGTGATAGTGTGATTAGTAGTTGTGAGAACGGGACATTTTGATATGGACAGATCCCGAGTTTGTGAGAGGTAGTGTATGAGGTTGTGGTTTAGTGTATCCTGACTTTTGGTTGTATTAAAACTATGAATGTATGAAACTATGGTATTGTAATAATATGGGTGCTTTTGTATGTCTGTTTGTATAATGAACTTTGTGTGTGAACTATAATTAATTCTTTCTGTGTGAGATCATAACTGTGTATTAATGTATCTATATGAGAACATGTCGAACTAAAATATATATTTCGCTGAAATACAGTACGGGAGCAATACTGTATGCGAATATATCGAACTGAAAAAAAAATATATATTTTGCTAAAATACAGTACGGGAGCAATACTGTATGCAAATATATCTGTAACTAACGTACAGTACGAGAGCCATACTGTACGAGAACATGTCTGAACTGAGAACGTGCCTATTTGTGAATGTGTCTGTAACTAACGTACAGTACGAGAGCCATACTGTACGACAACATGTCTGAACCGAGAACGTGTCTACTTGTGAATGTGTCTGTAACTAAAGTACAGTACGAGAGCCATACTGTACGAGGACATGTCTAATGTTTGTATGAGAACTTGTGTGAGAACATAACCTAGTCCTGTATGAACATATATCTTAAAACATGTGTTGCAATGCAATGAGCTGGGTAAGACTCTAACATGTTTTTGAAATAACAGGACTAAGTATAACTACAAACAGTTGTGTGGTCTGTGTGTAATGCGAACATGTCTGGACAGAATCCATGTAGTTATACTATGTTCTCTATAATCATATTTTAATACAAATTTTCAGTGTAACTGAATATGATTGAAATTATGGGATCGAACGGGTTATATATTTAATGTTTTTGACTGACCTGAGTTTATCTGCTTGTGAGCAGAATAATGGCTCCCAAAAGAGGTCGACCGACTAAGAGATCTATCAGGAACATTACTAACCCAGAGCCTGATCAAGTTCCACCAGTAAATACAGAAACGAATCCAGATCCACAGATGAATCGGGACACAGGTACTGCTCCACCAGTGAACCCGGGAGCAAACCCTATTCCACTTGCTGGTGCCAGTGGATCCGAATCGAATGAGGCAATGATAGCACGAATCGTGCGCGAACAGTTAACCGCTTGTGGTGTTTTGGTACAACACCAGCCTCATGTTACTACGGGTTCGGGTGGGGGTCCCAATACTAACGAACATACTGTTACTGGTGGCAACGCAGAAACGCATCATACCACCGGTACAACTACCATTATTCCTGATCCACCTCGACAGGGATGTACTTACAAGTATTTTGCTTCCTGTAACCCTCCTACTTTTACTGGCAAAGAAGGAGCGGCTGGTCTTTTAAGGTGGATCGAGGAGATGGAAACTAAGCTCAAAATCAGTCAGTGTCTGGAGGAGCATAAGGTGTCTTATGCTGCCTGTTCTTTGAAAGACTCAGCTTTAACCTGGTGGAATACCCAGGCCAAGACTTTGGGTGCAGCCACAGTTGATTCGATGGGCTGGAATGATTTCAAAACTCTGATTAGATCAGAGTACTGTCCCATCACTGAAATTCAAAAACTCCAGGAGGAATTCTGGAATCATTCTATGATCGGTACTGATTGTCTGGCTTACACTGATCGTTTCCATGAACTTACTTGTTTACTTCCCGATATGTTTCCAACGGAAGCGGCTTTAATCGAGAAGTACATTAAGGGTCTGATTCCTCAGATACGAGGAATGGTGACTGCTGCTGAACCTACAACGTTGAAACACACGATTCTGTTGACCACTAAGCTTACCAATGAGGCGGTAAGGAGTGGTACTTTGACTTTGAAGTCTCAGACGGTCCATAGTAGTAGTGATGTCGGTACCTCGAATGTGTCAAAAGGTACCAAACGAAAGTGGTTCGGTAAGAACAAAATAAGGGCTCCGGCTGAAATCAGTCAGAATAAACCAACGGTGAAGAACTATGGTGCGAATGTTCCTGAGAGGAAAGCTTATACTGGGCAGGCGCCCAAATGCAATAAGTGTCCACTCCATCACACGGGACCATGTCCTGTTTGTCTGAACTGTAACAGAGTTGGACATTATGCTAAATATTGCAACTTTCCTGCTCAACCTCGAAATCAAGCACCACGTCAAATCACTCAAACCAACCGGTCATGTTACAAATGTGGAAGTCCTGATCATTTCATGCGGAACTGTCCAAACAATAACACCAATCCGGGAACTGAAGCTAGGGGGAGAGCTTTTCAGATTGGTGCTACCGAGGCGAGACATGATGCTAACATTGTGACTGGTACGTTCCTACTCAATAATTTATATGCATCAGTTCTCTTTGATACGGGGGCAGATAAGAGTTTTATCTCTCCTGAATTTGCATCTTTACTTGCATTGCCTGCGGTAGATCTAGAAACTCCTTACGTTATTGAACTTGCTAACGGCAAGTTGATCAAAACTAACAGTGTTATTCAAGGATGTTCCTTGAATCTGAATGATCATCTTTTTAATATTGATTTACTTCCTATTGAGCTTGGGAGCTTTGATGTCGTTGTGGGCATGGATTGGCTTTCTGATAACCAAGCGGAAGTTGTCTGTCAAAACAAGGTGATCCGTATTCCATTCCCTAACGGTAATACACTGATAGTTCAAGGAGAACGAGCTGGTAGAAAACTTGGTATCATATCTTGTATGCGAGCTCAGAAATTTTTAAGAAAAGGCTGTTATGCTTTCCTGGCACATGTGACCAAACAAATCACAGATATTCCAGTAGTTAAGGATTTTCCTGAAGTTTTTCCTGAGGACATATCAGGATTACCCCCAGTGAGACAAGTTGAATTTCGGATTGACTTGATTCCAGGTGCAGCACCTGTTGCTAAAGCCCCGTATCGGCTTGCACCATCCGAAATGCAAGAACTTTCAGGTCAATTGCAAGAACTGTTGGACAAAGGTTTTATCAGACCTAGTTTCTCACCCTGGGGAGCACCAGTCCTTTTTGTGAAAAAGAAGGATGGATCATTCAGGATGTGTATTGACTATCGGGAGCTCAATAAATTAACAATCAAAAATCGTTATCCACTACCACGTATAGATGATCTGTTTGATCAACTTCAAGGCGCTACTTACTTTTCAAAAATTGATTTGAGATCCGGATATCATCAATTACGAGTATATGAAGATGATGTTCCTAAAACTGCATTTCGAACTCGATATGGGCATTATGAATTTCTAGTAATGTCGTTTGGATTAACGAATGCACCTGCAGTTTTCATGGATCTAATGAATCGGGTATGTAGGCCTTACTTGGATAAGTTTGTGATTGTATTTATTGATGATATTCTTATCTATTCTCGAAGCCAACAAGAACATGCTCAACACTTGAAATTAATTTTAGAACTTCTGGCACGTGAAAAATTATATGCCAAGTTCTCTAAGTGTGAGTTTTGGTTACGAGAAATTCAATTTCTTGGTCATGTGGTGAACGAGAACGGTATTCAGGTGGATCCCAGTAAGATTAAAGCTGTAGAACAATGGGAAACACCACGAACCCCAACCGAAATCCGTCAATTCTTGGGACTGGCAGGTTATTATCGCAGATTTATCAAGAACTTTTCAAAGATAGCCCTGCCACTAACCACATTGACACAGAAAAATCAACAGTTTATATGGGGTTCTCAACAGGAGGAGGCGTTCCAACTGTTGAAACACAGACTTTGCAACGCACCTATCTTGGCATTACCGGAAGGTATTGATAATTTCACAGTGTACTGTGATGCTTCACGCCAAGGTCTCGGGTGTGTTTTAATGCAGAACGATAAGGTGATTGCTTACGCTTCTCGGCAGTTGAAAGTACACGAGAAGAACTATACCACTCATGATCTAGAACTTGGTGCAGTGGTGTTTGCACTCAAGATTTGGAGACACTATTTGTATGGAACTAAGTGTATTATATATACTGATCACAAAAGTCTTCAACACATTCTAGATCAGAAGATGTTAAACATGCGACAAAGGCGATGGGTAGAACTATTGAACGATTATGATTGTGAAATTCGTTATCACCCAGGCAAGGCGAATGTTGTAGCCGATGCCTTAAGTCGCAAGGAAAGAGTCAAACCTTTACGAGTGAAAGCGTTAGGTATGACTATTCAAACTAGTCTAATTCCTCAAATTAAAGAAGCTCAGCAACAAGCTTTACAAGCAACGAACTATTCTGCTGAGGGACTGAGAGGATTAGATAAGAAACTCGATATCAAAGACGATGGATTGTTGTATTTCAAAGACCGAATGTGGGTTCCTCTATTCGGTAAATCTCGAACAATTATCTTGGATGAGGCGCACAAGTCCAGGTATTCTATTCATCTAGGTGCCGATAAAATGTATAAAGATCTTAAAGATTTTTACTGGTGGCCTGGAATGAAGAAACATATCGCTGAATACGTAGGTCGATGTTTAACGTGTTTAAAAGTTAAGGCTGAACATCAACGTCCTTCTGGGTTATTACAACAACCGGAGATTCCCATGTGGAAATGGGATCAGATCTCTATGGATTTCATTACCAAACTACCCAGAACATCGCATAGTCATGACTCTATATGGGTTATAGTTGATCGCCTTACTAAATCTGCGCATTTCATTCCCATCCGAGAAGATTACTCGATGGATCGACTTGCTAAACTCTACATTAACGAGATTGTATCTCGTCATGGAATACCAATCTCTATTATTTCTGACAGAGATAGTCGATTCACATCACGATTTTGGCAAACTCTTCAGAATGCTCTGGGCACGCAAATCAATATGAGCACAGCGTATCATCCGCAAACTGACGGGCAAACCGAACGAACTAATCAAACCCTTGAGGACATGCTCAGAAGCTGTGTGATTGATTTTGGTGGTAGCTGGGATGTTCATCTTCCCCTTGTTGAATTTTCATATAATAACAGTTACCATACCAGTATTAAATGTGCTCCATTTGAAGCACTTTACGGGCGCAAATGTAGATCACCAATCTGTTGGTCCGAGGTAGGCGAAAGTCAGGTCATAGGCCCAGAACTTATTCAAGAAACAACCGATAAGATCGCATTGATTCAAGAACGAATTAAAGCTGCTCGCGATCGACAAAAGAGTTATGCTGATAATCGTCGTAGACCGTTGGAATTTCAAATCGGAGATTTAGTAATGTTGAAAGTTTCACCGTGGAAGGGTATATTCAGATTTGGGAAGAGAGGTAAACTTTCACCAAGATTTGTAGGACCATTTAAAATTCTTGAACGAATTGGATCAGTAGCCTACAGACTTGAATTACCTCCTGAACTCGGTAACATTCATGATGTTTTTCATGTCTCAAATCTGAAGAAGTGCTTAGTTGATGAATCTTTGATCGTACCTCTGAATGAAATCCAAATTGATGAGAAACTGCAATTTCGAGAAGAACCGGTTGAAGTGATGGATCGAGAGGTGAAGGTACTGAAACGTAGTCGCATACCTATTGTTAAAATTCGATGGAATTCACAGCGTGGACCCGAATATACGTGGGAACGTGAAGATCAGATTCAACAGAAATACCCACACCTATTCTCATGATCAATTGTTAATAAACAAGTCTTCCCTAAATTTCGGGACGAAATTTCTCTAACAGGAGGAGATTGTGATAAACGCGTACGAAGAATTACATCAGCAGCGAACTGAACACATTTGATCGCGTTTAAAATCCACACTGAATTGGCAGCCGAAACTAATATGGGATGATAGTATGCGAAAAACGATGAACGTGGGCGAAAACGGTGCGCGAAACGGAGTTACGGATTGTCCGGAATCGCGAAACGAAGTTTCCGTCGAAAAACGGAAGAAATAGCCCTGAGGCGGTACGCCTCAGGTCGAGGGACAAGTCCAGGCGATACGCGCGGGTCCAAAAGCTTCTGGAAGGCTGGGGTTGACGCGCGCGGTACGCCTAGGTTGGGTGTAGGGCGTCAGGCGATACGCCCGGGGTCAGTTTGTCGAGCCACTTGCATAAAAATCAACTTTTTCATTCTTATCCCCATTTCAACCTCCATCTCGACGGCAGCAACACCACCCACGAAAATTTCATCTTTCAACCTCTCAAATCTCATATTTGAAGGCCTCTCGACGTTTAGATTGCATCCAGAGACGTTAAAACAAGTTCTGATCATCATTTTATCCGTTGGAAACCGCCAGAATAGGTAATGGTTCATTTTAAACCTTCTAGTTTGATTATGAATGATTAAATCTTAGTTTTGAACGTAATGATATAGTTAGGGTTGTTGATTATTGCTTAGATGATGGCTAGGATTGGTTTTGAATGATAAACTCGAACTGTTAACGGGTAAATCCTTGTTTTGAGCCGTTGTAATGCCCGGTTTGCATGGAATCATAACAATGGTTATAATGGTTTAAACCATTTGGTTGTGACTATGTATGTGATTAGTTTGATTAATCTTTAACATGCAACGTGAAAGTTGAGTGTTTTAAACTAATCACAATCATTAACATACTCGTTGGAACGATTATCTGATGTTTCTGATAACAGTCAGATTAGTATGTTAAACATGGTTATTAAACCTATTTTAATACTACATCATGATATTCCATGATATTTGGGTAATCAATAACAAGGATTAATCATTCTTAAGCCATTAAACTTTCTAAAGACTACTTTAACATTATAATCAACAACATTAACTATTTGGTTAATCTGAGATTATATTGATCAACCAAGTGGGTCATCAAATTAGTATTAGGAACCTGAATCAGTATAGGTTCCTACATTATCATACATTGTATGATATTACATTAAAATATGTAATTAAATACTAAACATCAGTTTGATGACTTTCAAGGCAATGTCCTTGACATTGTACGTTCAGAGAGATTTAATCAGCGAGTTGGAACATTAATAACTCATTAAACATTAACTAATGCAGAATTATCATATCATTACCAGTTTGTGTGATATTCTGCTACCACTGATTCATCAGGTGAGTTTCGTACAACCCCTTTTCTTTTTACTCTTTTATAAACATCGGGGTAGAACTGCTAAACTTTTGAGAACTATATGATATGCATCAATGATATCTGTGTGATTTCATTTGACTTTTGTGGGATTTCATGGGATTTTGCCTGTAGACTGAACTCTATCATGGAACTGAAAGTCCTCATTCTTGAACTGTATCTAGTGAACCCATGTGTGGCCGAACAGAAAACATTGATAGTACTATTGGTTGACACCCCATTCACTGGGAGGATTGCATCTCCCCTTGTGTGAATGTTTGTTATCTGTTTCCTGAACTTCTTAATGGTATGATAGACATTAAGATAATGAGGCACTAAGATATGTACCGACGGGTAATATCTTGAGAACTGAACTAGACGTCCGAAAGGAACTAGATACAGGTCCCATGGTTATCCGGAACTGAACTTTTGAGAACATGCTTATCATATCATATTGTTTAAATTGAACTGTCACACTCACCAGCTTTGTGCTGACGTTTCAAACTCAAACCTTTTTGCAGGTAAACAGTAATAGCCGGTGAGGATGCACGTTCGGGATATTTGCACTTGTATAATTAATACTGTAATTAAATAAATATAGCTGTAATGTTTTTGTGATTGCGACATCCTTGTAATGTATGTACGTTAAGTTAATCTGTGTGCTTATGATATCGGTTCAAGTAAGTCACACCTCACCCCGGAGACATCACCACTACGCTTCCGCAACCGGTTCGGTGACGTCAGACCAGACACGAGGTGACGAGGGGTGGGGGTGTGACAAGGTTAAAGCTATGGTAAGAGGAGGCATGGAGCTCGGGCATCAAAATAGAGAATCCGATGGTGTTGGCAATCATAAATGTTTTGATACAATCTATTTCAGTATTTTTGTATTTGACAATGTTTTAGATTCCGCTGCATATTTATGAATGTTTTTAGTTGAAGAGCTACGTGTTATGATGAAAACCAACCTCTAGGAGGCACGCGGGAATCGGGGCCTCACATAGAGTGCTTCTAGACGTATTAAAGATGGCTTTTAAAGTTCACGACTTTTTCAATAGAAATTAACTTTCCTATCTTCTATTATGGATTCCGCACATTGTAGAAGAGTGTTGATGTTGCTTCAGTAGATAAAGCTTGGATCTTGACAAGTTTTGGGACCTACATGTATGTATGTGTCTATGTATGTATGTATGTATGTATGTATGTATGTATGTATGCATGTATGTATGTGTGTGTGTGTATGTATGTATGTGTGTATGTGTGTGTATGTGTGTATGTGTTTATGTGTGTATGTATGTTTGTATGTTTGTATGTTTGTATGTCTTGATGTCTGTATGTACGTACGTATCGGGGAGGGTTACACAGAAAATTTTCATTTTGGAAAAAACTTAGAAAACCAATCTATAATCTTTATCAATAAATTTTGTTTTTTGTTTTTTTTTTCATTTCTTTCAATTGTATTGTTAGAAATGTTAACAAAAAGAAAAAAATAAAAAAAAAATATATGTGCTCTATGTTATTACTTATATGTAACTTTAAAGGTTATCTAGGTAACTTCGTGAGTTACATTCTGTTTATCAAAAAAAAAATTTACTTATTTATAATCTTTTAATAAATAATATTGAAAAAAATTACAAAATTGATAGGTTAGTAGGTGTTTTTTTAGTTTATTTTTCAAAATAAGGAATTTTATTTTGAGTCTCCTCTCCCCCTACACACACATATACATGCATACACACACTCATATATATATATATATATATATATATATATATATATATTAACAATTACTAAACAAACTTATATTTAATATAAGCTTGTTTAATAATTACACTTGAGCTCGAGCTCAGATTTCACTTATAGAGCCTGGCGAGGCTCCCAAGTGCAAATGAGTATATTAGTTGTATAATTATTTTTTAATATACTAAAATTGTGTTTACATAATAACTTTCATGTATAAAATAAACATATAAATAACTAAATTACATATATTATGTTATATATATCATTTATACTAAAATATGTAGTTATAAATTATAAATATAATTTAGAGTAAAATGTCATTTTCGTCCCCGTGGTTTGGTAGTTTTTTCCATTTTAGTCCAATAATTTAAATTTTGTCATTTTGTTCATTTTGGTTTCCATTTTATTGTCGTTTTTTTCCATGTGACAATAAATAGTAAACCGTAACGAGTAAAATAATAATGAAATGAAACAATAATGAGCAAAATAACAAAATAACAAAATTTAAACTATTAGATTAAAATAGTAAAAGTTGTCAAACCACGTGAATTAAAATGACATTTTACTCTATAATTTAATTATTATATTAAATAAAAAACAAAGACCTTGAGTTTTAAAAAATCTTCACGAGTTAAACTCATGGCTTTGGAAATTGAGCATAAAACAAGCCAATTTTATAATTTAAGCAAGTCGAGCTTGAAGACACAGAGATTAGGCGAGCCTTGCGAAAAAAATTATTTGTAAGAAAAAGTAGAAAGTGTCGTGTTGGTTTTTTATATCATTCATCCATCATTTATCGTCCATTTAACCAAAAAAATTAATATATAATTTATTGTAACAAGCTAGTTATATATTCTGGAAGTAAATCCACCAATTTAATTTATAAAAAGGACGGTCATTTTTAATCTTCTTCATTACTGATGCGACCATCACCGCTGCTAATTAATGCCGACTAACTATCCTGTTTTAGGAGGATTCATATTAACATAACGAACCGTGAAGAATAATTTGATGATGTTAGCTTGGTGTTGAAATGATACATGTGAAGTGAAGTTTCTGTTCATTAACCGGGTAATTTCATTTAAGAAACGATAAATAATCAAGTATTAAAATAAATGTTATTTCATAGAAAATCATTGAAGAAATTATGAGGATGTTTCTGTTTCTTGATAACTTGCACAAGGAAACGTGAATAAAAAAATGTGAAAACACACCCCACCACACTTTCAAGTTGGTAGAAGTTATGCAATTATGACCGGAAATGCTTGAGAGTATCCTTCGAATTGCTTTTACAGTCGTTGAATAAAAAAGAAGAAACAAAATTAAGAACTAATATGAGTTTGACATATGATATTTTTAAAGATAAAAATAAAAATTCAGTACAAAAAACAAAATCGAGTGTAAAAAACAAAATCCGGTACTAAAAAACAACCCCCCCCCCCCCAATACAAGAAATCATAAATATAGCACAAAAATTAACCAGTATTAAAAATCAAAATCCGATTCAAAAAATAAAAATTCAGTAAGAAAAATAGAAGTTAATAAAAAAATAAAATATGATGCAATTCATTCATTTTTATTATCATATCAAATATGAAACTTTTATTGGTTTCTACTCTTTTTATCCAAAAATCTCTTCATATGTGATCTTTTATGTGTTTTATATATATGTTTTACAGCGTATAAAATAAAAAATAAAAAATAAAAAATTTAATAAATATATATATGTTTCACACTGGATACCACACCACGTACCCCATTAATTATTGCAATACTACACACGTCTAAAGTGTTGCAACAAATATTGCTCAAAAGTTTAGAATAATGTAATTTCTATTGAATCTACTCAGAAATTTAATATATGCAATCTTCAATTATCAAGCATTTAAATATCTAAAATAATAATACAATCTTTCTTCATTAAGACACCCAACTTTTCATCTACAAACAAACCCTGATTATCGGTTCAAATCTTGATTGAAATCAATATTGGAGCAGGCTTTTCCGATCAATAATAAATCTCCGTGTGTAGTGCTTCAACATGGTTCAGTTGATATCTGATGACATTCAGAAGCTGTGGAACGGCCCGGGACTTCAGGGGTTGATTCTTCTCAGCTGTGTTTTGCAGATCATCTTGTTTGTGCTTGGATACCTTCGGAAGTACAATCAAAGAACACTAATTGAAACCAGTATTATGTGGTGTGTGTACAATTTGGCATATGCAGTTATACCAACAGCCCTTACAATTACTTCCCAAACTACCTCAGATGTGTCAAGGGAGCTCATATCTTTCTGGGCTTCCCTTTTGTTTCTTCATCTTGGTGGTCCAGACACCTTTACAGCTTATTCCATGGAAGATAATGACATTTGGCGAAGACACTTGATGTTTATCGTCTCTCAATCGGTAATCGCTTTGTATATCATCTTGTTATCATTCCCAGGAAGCTCGAATCTCCCTAAGCTGAGCATACTAGTTTTTTTTGTTGGATTAGTCAAGTGTTTTGGACGCGTTCAGGCGTTGAGGCAAGGAAGCAGTGAGCACCTTCGTGGGTCCATGCGCGCTCCTGCTGATCCAGGCCCTGATTTTGTTAAGTTCATGGAGGAGTATCATTTGAAAAAGAAACAGGGGTTCAATGTGAAGGTATATCAACCTACAGAACATGTTAATCAAGATATTAATGCTGGTCCTGAAACCCCAAGTAAGGAAATACTTGAAGCGCATCGATTGTTTAACGTATTCGAACGGATTTTTGTTGATCTCACATTAACATATGAAGATAGGGATATGAGCACATCTTACTTCAGTCGTATTGATTCAGCAAAAGCTTTCCGTGTTGTTGAGATTGAACTTGGATTTGCTTATGACAAGTGTTACACCAAGGCGAATGTGGTCTATAGTTTCAAGGGCCTCATACTACATAGTTTTGTTTTCCTCATTCTTCTAGTATTTGTGGCCTTCTACTTTCTCACCGATATAGGCCACTATCGTGTCATTGACATCTTCATTACTTATTTAGTGATTGCAGCTGATGTTTTGAAGGAAATACTAGCACTTTTTAACATCGTCTTTTCAGACTGGACTGATGTTTGGTTGAACAAACACAACTGCACACATAACATCCTCAAATTCACATGCCTGAAGCAACCAACTAAACGAAGGTGGTCCAATTCTATTGCACAGCTAGACCTGCTAAGTGTCGCCCTCGAGGAGAAGCCTGCAAAAGTTTTAGAGATTCAGAAAATGTTTGGGGTAGATGAAGATCTAGAGATGCAGCGTTACCAGACATATACACAAGTTTCTGCCAACCTTAAGGATATGATTTACAGTCAATTTAAAGATTTCATGGGTAAAAACTCTGAAAACAAACCCTTATGCAATCATAGAGGAAGTTATTCTCTCCAACAAAACAACTGCACTAATCTTGTATGGAGCATTGATGATGTGGAATTCGATCGGAGCATTCTTATCTGGCATATAGCCACAAGTCTTTGCTTTCACTCAAGTGTTGATGATCAATCTGGCGTCAATCGCATAGAAAGCAATCACCTGTCCAAGTATTTGTTGAATCTTCTTGTTTCAAAACCTGAAATGTTGCCAATGGGTAATGGCATGATTAGGTACCGTGACACAAGTGCTGATGCCAACCGCTTCTTCAAAAACAAAGGTCCATGTGCCGACAAAGTGGCAACCTGCAGAACCTTGCTTAGAGTTGATTATGATGGAGTGTTGCCGATTGATGTGATTGGGGATCGATCCAAAACTGTGTTGTTTGATGGGGTCAGGCTCGCGCAAGCTTTACTTGATATGAATGAGAAATCCATGTGGAAAGTGGTTAGCCAGGTATGGATAGAGATCTTAGGTTATGCTGCAGGTAACTGCAAAGGGCTTCACCATTCGCAACAGCTAGCGACAGGGGGTCAACTACTGACTCATGTTTGGCTTCTAATGGCACATTTAGGTCTCACCGAGCATTTTCAGGTTTCTCAAGGCCATGCTAGAGCCAAGTTAAATTGCTCATAGAGATGACTGTTAATAGGTGTTTTAGTGTTTTTGCAAAGTAACTTTTTGACCGGATTGTACACTTTAACAAGTAGATTAAGTATCGCATTTTCATCTTTGCTTCCCAAGTTATCATGCAAATTCGTGTTCTCTCAAGTACACATGTTCTTGATTTTTGATGTTATATGATATCGAAGACTTGCATATTCTTTTCTAAACTTGTGAACTTACATGTTTTTCTATGCATGCTCTTTAAAAATGATATAGGGATGGATTTACATGTAATTTTACAAATTTAGGAGGAACATAAAAAATTGTCCGATGGTATTTTGGTATGTTACTTTTGTGTTTGGTTCAGTGGGTTAATAATTATGGGTTTTCATATTAGTATGAGGGTATTTGGTGTAAGTGCTCGATCTATTTAACTATGGTTCCTACTATACGTATTTGAGGATTTGATTAGCTTCTTCTTCTCATAATTAAGGTTGGTGTTTATCATATCCTAGCTATATATGGAAGCTTATACTCTTTTGGAAGAAATAACTAAGTCGTACTAAAAGCTTCCGATGAAGAAACATCTTCCAAAGCACAAACACCGCTTCCAAAGCCTGACTGCGCGCTTCCAGTGGACAAAGAAGCTTTCAAAGACTAAATCAACGTACTCAACTTTATGGAAATTATTTTTTCCTTTACTAAACTGCTTAAGACCAAACACGAAGACTTTTAAATGATAAGTCAACATGGTGCTTTGCTCTTTTAGAAATAGTAGAGAACATAGAGATTATATTATAAATTTTCAAAACAAAAGGGAAGTAATATAAAGTCAATCTTTCGATCAGTAGTTTAGTGAATTCTATGAATTATAACTAATATGGCTTGATATGTCAACTTTTATACAATACCAGTAAAGCTTTCATTTTGCGTATATCTATATTTATACCGTTGTTGCCTTTAGTATATATAACCTCTCATATATATTTATATATAACACTTACCAAGCATTTGTACACACTTTACAATAATTTAGATAAATATACTTTGAGCTTCAAGTACTTGTGTGTTATTAGTTGCTTTAATAATTTTTCTTCAATTACTTTGAGTGTAAATGTTAACATAAAATTTTCTTCTGCTAACTTGTATTTAGAAAACCTCTTACGAAGTGTTGTTAAGTTTACCAATCTGACCCAACACTTCTTTCGTTTGAAGAGCATTCTTATTCATTGAATATATGCAATATAATTTACAGAAATAATGATGGGTGAGGAGGATTAACAAATGAAGTCACTACATTTTATTTTCAAAATCAAATCATAATATCATATGTTAAATATGGAAGACGTTATTCCATGCATGAGAGAATCATATTTCCATGGTTTTTGTGTTAATATTGTTTATCATGCTTCTTATTCTCTTTTGTTTTATTTAGCAACTTTTACATATGATGTTTAAACGGGTCATTCTACGCTCAAGTACGACATACAAAAACAGCACGCATTTCATGTGTTTCTAAAATTCGATATGAGATGTTAGGTTCATTTGAAAATAGCAATTCGGTATGCGATACTGTATACCATACAATCTCGTACACTATACATAACAATTTCTTTTCCATATCTTCATAAAAGAAAATTCATTTCATAATCATAAATTTATGACAGATGATTATAAAACTAATATAGCCTATCTTTTTCCGTTTGGGTCATCATTTTCTTTTCCTTCTAGATTTTCCTATTTCGTATATACGGGTACGTCCTAGACACTTCTAAATAACCATTTTATGGATTTGTATCCCTTTTTTGGTTGGCCTAGTGTTTTAACTTCCTGAGAAATGAGATTGGAGCATGATGTTTTGATGTACTTCATAGACTAATTTTCTTGCTGCATAGACTTTAAACAATTTCTCTGTGTATATTAGTAATTGCTCTAATGTCATTCTACCGATAATCTATTGATACACATCCACGTAGAATTTTAACTAATCAATCATGTCCATGATCACATTCACTTGAGTTGCTTCCATTGAATAAAATCCCTTCTTCATATTGAAATATCTGAATTGCTATTGCAACATAGCCTCAAGCACCTTTTCTTTGTCGTGCTTTGAAGGATTTCATGTCAATTCCACCCAATGCTAACATACGAAGTTACTTTGTGTCATAGAATCTTGCTGACAAATTCAATTACAATTAGTGTAAAGGTATCGTCATCTTCTCCCTCCTAGCAAGCACGATGAATTTTACTCGAGGGTAATAAGATTCATACTTACTTTTCAACATTATGTCTTTAATTTTTCAAAACATATTATCCATCATTTTCTAAATTTCTCCCTTATTTGAACCTTCACCATCACAAAACTTGATCATCAAAAAAAATAAGTTTAGTAATAGACAAACGTGACACCCGGCAATTTCAGGTAAATTGCAACCTTTACAAACTCCGTATTTCACATTCATATATGTTTCATTTCATTTAATTATGTTTAATTAAATGAGTTAAACGCAAACAACTGCGAAACGATAGTTCGAGGAACTATCGAATCGTACATTGCGCATTGTTTTGGAAACCAAGTGTGGCAAACACAAACGCAAAACAATAGTCCGAGAAATTATTGAATTGTGCATTACACGTCGATTATGACTAATCAAGCGTCCAAAAATTTCGTGAAAGACAAACACGAACAATCACCGATAATTTGGGGAATTATCGAAACACACACGAGTCTAACGAACAATGGTGAACAAACATTAAACAAACAAATTTGTCATTATGTGCTTATGGGCTAAACAGGAACTAGACGTTAAGGATAGACGTTACGAGTCAAATGCAAACAGCATCGAATAATTGAAATCAAAAATCGGAAAAATGAAGCCTTCGCGGTATGCCAAGACTCCTCGGCAAATAGCTTGGGGGTACGCGAAACAGGAGCGGGAGTTTGAGCTACAAAATCCTTGGCGGTACGCAATGAGTCCCGTAAGACAAAAATCGTATTTAAACAACCCCATTCTCTCACATCTGGTTTCTTTACCCAAAAACTTGAATCCTCTGCTCATCTACTCGAAAAAACTCCGTCCAAACCTTCCGCAAACCTCTGTTAATCCATCCAAGCCCCTCCACTTGCTTTTCTTGAAGATTGAAGCCATTAGAGCTCAAAGCTAGCAAGAAGCAAGGATCAACATCATCAGCCATCATCTGAGCCATCAGAAGCCCTTCCAGCTCGAATCCTAGCTTCTAAGGTAGTTTTATGTGTTTATCTATGATTAGATCGGACATGCAAGGGGTGAATATCCACATGCATGAAAATTCACTCACATGCAACTCCATGTTGCTCTTGTTCATGAATTTGTTAAGTATTCTTGTTTGATTTTAATGTATTTTGGCTAATATTGAAGTTAGAAATCATCTAAGATTGAGTTTGGATTGATTTGATGATGATTTGTAGAACTCGCCATAAAAGGAAACTTTTATATTGCATGTAGTAGATTTGTAATGATCTAAACATGTTAGACATGTTTAGATGGTGTCAAATGTGTATTGAAGTGTTTAGAAACACATTTGTGTATTTAGATTTGGGAAAAACATGATTTTATGGAAACTTGCTATTTTTAGAAACTTTTGAAAACCAAAAGAGGGATTTTGATGTTTTAACATGTTTTGGTGATTTGTGATTTCTGAAATATGTTTAAAAATGATTTCTAAACATATTGGGAACCTTGATTTATGAACACGGACCTTTAAATGAATACTTGTTATTTAAGGAAACTTTATTTGGGCAAAATGGCATAAATGGTGATTTATGCACAAACGCTATGTTTTAAGTGTTTAAATATGTTTCACAAATATACTAGTCATTAGTTTTACGAAATTGGATTCCATAACTACACTTTCCAAAAACAGAAAGTTTCTAAATATAAAAAGCTTCCAAAAATAGTAACTTTTACGATTCATAACAAGACTTATGTGAAAGCATTACGATTAGGATATTAGGATGCATGTTGATATCCTACTTGCATTTATGATGCATAAACAAAATAAACATAACAAACGTGTCACCAACGATTCGTAGAGTCAACACAAGTCAACACACAAACACTCGGTTGAGCACACCGACACTTGAAGTTGTATGGGATACAACACACCACAAAACACATACTCATGACCTATATATAGGTTCTTACTAGTAGGATTCTAGCACTCGCTGTTGCGAACATACAAAAACCGGTACCGCTTTACTAGGTGAGTTCACGACCCATTTTTATATTTTCTACCTATGGGGAAGAAAACATTGCATGATAAACTATTTTGAAACAACTTATTTTGGTTACATATGGACATGCTTTATCACTATATGTATATGTGTGGCACACATCACAACTCATAGTCCTCACAAACACACCTCAGACCGTTAGTAGCGCGGAGCGCCTAGTGTGGAAATCTTGAATAGTACTATTTGGGCATGACAAGCCCCGTCCATCGCGCCTAGGAGGTCAACCCGACTGTAGTTCGGAATGGTGCAAAATTGACCAAACACATTGGCTAGTCTTGTGTGATGGACATAACAGGTGGCGCACAGTCAACTTCTGTTTCGAACCCACATATAATATAATTGTATTGACTAGCTATCAATCTGTATTGTAATGATATGTATACTTGCAAATACTTACTTAAAATTTTGATGTTTATTAGCTTATGAAAAACATGTGCTCTCACCAACCATTGAGTTGACCTTTTACTCGCATGTTTTCTCAGGTAACTAAGATACACACACGAGGAACTAGGATGCTAGCAGTGGAGTCTCATGCATCTGTTTTAGTGTCTTAGGCTAATGATCATTTAATATTTGTCTATTATGTATTGTCGAACAACTTTAATTGCTTCAATCACATACCATCGATGATCACGACGATTATATACGACGATCAATACGCGGATTGTAGGTGGTTAAACACTTCCAAAATTATGGTTTTATGCTAAAAACATTTTTTCTCAACATTCTTGATTGTTGTTCATCTTCCTAACAAAAAAAATGAGCATTTTAATTACTCAAACTATGATTTTTTTTATGTGTATAGTATGCCTAGCTTGATACTATAGTCTATAGGTTCAATTAAATTCTAATCGTTAGAGATTATTAGGACTTGTTGAGTTACATGTAGTAAACATGGTCTCAACCTATTTGATTCATCAGATAATCATTAACGTATCGAAGATGGTACGTATGATTTGAAGAAAATACGAGAATAGATGCATTAGAATGCTAAAAGTAGAGAATGTTGAAACTAAATAATAAATCAAAAGAAAAATTGTTCTACAACAAGGACAAAGCTGAGCCAAGATCACTCGATAACCAGAGCCAAAGTTCAGAAAACTTGTTCTACAACAAGCTAAAGAGAAACAACCAAAAAAACGTATTTGCAAGTGTGTTTTCGATAACCGGGTTAAGGGGAAATGAGAAGAGAAAAAGGTGTTCTCAAAATGTGTAAACCACAGCGATCGAACCGATTGGTATTCAAGAGTAGGGGTTAGGACCGAGAGTGTTGGCTGGGATGGACATCCACTAAGGAAGCATTTGGGCAGATCAAGAGGAGAAGACACCAATTCTTGCAAACTTCAGTGCCAGAGCTTGACCAAAAGTCTAGGGGGCGAAACTTTTTCAGGAAGGGGGGGGCGAAATAAAAATTTTAAAAAAATTGTACACTATGTATCGAGAAATGTACACTCGTCCCTACAAAGCTCCGGCCCTGGCAAACTTATTATGCCAAAGAAAACAAGGCACCTCTTGGGTTTTTGATATAGTGTTTTATAAACCTTACTGTCCGGGCTAGGAACAAGAGGAAGGGTTGGCCCAAATAAGTCACGCGAACCATCCTTGAACGAATCGGCCGGTTCACAAATCGGACCGGAAACCGGAGATACGAATGGAACTCAAAATTTTTTTCCAACTAAAATATAAAGAATGAAACATTAAGACCAAATCTTATATTTATTTAACATGATGTTGTTTGTTTTAATGTTAATTATGATTGTTTAAATGTGTTTTTAATTATATATTATTTTTCATATTTTGAAACTTTTATTATTTTAACTGTTTCTTAAATCATGTCTTACCAATGACTACTAAAATGTCCGGTTGTTTATGAAAACATTGATGAAAATTAACCACAAAAGGAGAACAAGTAAGATAATTCATGCAAATCAATGAATCTGATTTCTATTTCTTTGACTAAAGGTGGGTGTAGCTTTCGGAGGAGAGATGTTAGACAAGCTAAGTCGCCCTTGAACACCCACCCACAATCGTGACTTTAGGCGTGAGTGTGTTCACACAAGTGACAAGCCCAAATACTTTTTTTTAATTCTTTTTTATTATTCAATTATACTTTTATTTTTATTTTTTTCTCACAATCACTTCTATAATTTGAGGTTTCTTTAAGAATTGGTTCCACATAGGAATCATTTCCATTTGTGGTCAACAAAGTCAAAAAATTGTCAGAGATTGAACTAGTTATGCTTAGGTTTCGGTTTTTGACAAGTTCGGTTCTGGTTTTTGGACGGGTAGAGTTGGAACCGCTTTCGGTAATTTCGGGTTAGTTCCGGTTTTGATTATGATTTCACTGAGAAGTTGAAACTGCCAATACCTGCCAGTTAGGGTAGGATTGGTTCTGGTTACGAGCAGAGTAGTTGGGTCTAATTCTGAAACTAATTTTTCGCCCACCTCTAATCAATACCCTATGTGACACCTATAGGATAACATTTTTTGATCACCTTTTCACCGGGCTACTACACATGTTCTAAGAACTCAAGGCTAAGGATTTTAATAAGTTGATTTGATGACCTAAATTCATGCATGAAAGTTATTTTTTTTTCCATTTTTATGACTGTTAGAGTGGTGTTTTATAGGTTTGAATTCCCATCATAAAAAACAAAGATTTTTTTATTCAGGTTTTCTCTAGAAAAAACATTTGGTTCAAGTCTAACCTTGAACATTAAACAATTCGTACGGTTGAAGTGTTAAATACAGTTTAAAAATTTTAAAGGAACAACTATAGAGGGGCAAGCAGGAATATATTGCAGTATTATATGAAGGCATTTAAACCAGAAACTGATAGAAAAATAATAAAAACTAATATAAAATAAAAACAATAAATAAATAAATTTAATTATATTTAAAAACTAACTACTCGCACAAAAAGTAAGAAATCACTCCCTAAGAACACTTGAGTTTTACTACCACATGTCCAGATCGCAACAGAATGCAAGCATAATAGTGACAATGATATCACTCATGGTCACACAAAACTAAGGACGAGGAGTTCATTTGGATCATTTAGTGACCACTGAAAAAAAAATTGTCCTTGTCGATATAATATTATACAAACAAACATAATCAGTTAATTCTCACTTTTGAGTAGCTTCCGTAACAGAAAGATAAATAAAATCTTTACTCTTAATTGTTTTTCATAAATATGTATTAATAAGAATTCCACATCATAACTTGTTTAAAAATTGAGTAAAAAGAATAATACGCGACACTTTTCAGTGTGTCACCAATGGAATGCTCAAATAACAAACAAATTAAGTGAATAAGAGATGATACTCACAATTTCTTTCGGGGGTCATCTCTGTATCTACCATTGGAAGCTGAAACTATGAAGGATGAAAATTTGGTTGTGGTTCAAAGTAATCTACGTATTAATTGTGGGATCCTAAAGTATACACTTGACCAATTCGTAGTTGACCCAAGTCAACCCAAGTCAACCCTTGTCATTATTCTTGTGAAAAGCACTTTAGTTGTTTCCAGGACATTTGCTTTGGGTTTTAAAGAAATGTGGGTTGACTGATTCAGTTCCCTAAAACTATACTAAAAAATAACTAATATTTTGGGAATATACACACACATAGGACAATTGCGAAAACATAGAGAAAACCTTAAACTACAATGCAATTATTATATATAAATGGACCCTTTGTTGAAGCGCTTTTATATATGTGTAGCTGGGCTTCTTATATAAGACGATAATATTTTTTTTAACAACAAAATTTTCAACTATTGTCTACTATGGACTAGAATTCTCAATCTATTTTAGGAAGGAACACCTTAACACACCTTGGTATCATTGCGACAAACGCCCTTTGATGATTTGAGCCGTCTATTTTTAATCTTGAAAATAAATTTGTGATCCATATTAAAACACATTTGTTTATTTAAACCCAATCTTTTATTCATGTCTAATGTGGATCACATATATATTTTCAAGATTTCAAATCAATTGCTCATATATGGTTTAAATGTTTTCTCTTTAAAATTGGATTTCACATGATACATACATTATACACACACACATATATATATACATACACATACACAAATATATAAATACATATACACACATACACACACCCACATATATATACATATATATAGACACACAGACACAAAACTTACCTAGTATATATTCTCAAAGTAGGGTCTGAGAGGAAATGATGAAAAAAAGCCTTACCCTATCTCGTTAGGGATAGAGAGGCTGATCCGAAAGAGTCCCTAGCTCAAAGTTATCGTTTGATAGTTTATCATCCCTACACTTTTAACGTAATTTTTGCAAAAATAAGTAAAAATAACGTTAAAATTAATGCGACTATGCCCTTTGAGGGTTCACACATATAAACGTTATATGTATGCACCACAAATGGGGCAATATATAGACACACACGTATGTTTATTTATTAATTTAAAAAAAAACATTAAAATGGCTTTGCACAGTTTTATAAATAAAAGTTCAAAAAAAATGTGTGAAAATAAGTTTTTCATGAGAAAACGAGTTTTTATGTGTTTTTCATATTCAAAACTCATAGTTCCTCGTTTCCTTAGCTTAAGGTTTTTTAAAAAAACCTAACCGCAGATACATACATAGCAGTTAGATCCAATAGAAAGAGATTTTTACCTAAGAATAGCAGGAAAAATAAAATTTGACATGTGCTGGGTTGTAAACGAAATGAACAAACACGAACGAGCCCTTATTTGTATTCGTTCGTTTAACATTTGTAGGACCTCGTAGGAGCTCGAAAACAATCTGATTCCAAGAGAAATCTGCTTGACAGCCTCTAGAATAGTGCGGAATCCTATTCTAGGGTTTTCCAATCGAAACCAACAGCAACCGTGGTGAATCGAGAGAGTAGAATCAATGTGTGAGTGAGAATCGATCACCACGGGTTAAGAATCGAAGTTGGACAGTAAGAATTGCTCAAAACTTCAAGGGTTTGACACTGGAGTGCACTGGGAAGAATGAGGACTTGGGAAAAAAATTAGGTTTGAAATGATTTGAACTAGTATATATAGACTGTAGTAATTCGGCCGAATGAGTGGCCGAAGCAGCTCATTCGGCGAATGGCTCATTCGCTGAATATAGTCATTCACTATTCTCATTTGGCGAATGACTTCATTCGTTAGAGTCCTTCGCCCGAATGAGTAATACTCATACTCAAATATTAATTAACCAATTCAAACAATCATATAATCAATATTAAACATTAAGAACAATATATAAAGACAACTTCCATTAATATAACTTTAATCTTTACATGATGATTAATACAAAATTGAACTAGGGACATTAAGTGCATCAACAAACTCCCCCTTGGACCTAGTTCAGCTCTTGGAATTGTCTTTCTTGAAGTACTTCTCAGTAATAGCTTTCCAATCTGCTCCAGCATGAATCTTGAATATACTGCAGAGACGGATCACTCTCATAAACTGTAGTGCCTGTACCATGTCCTGTACATCAAAGAAAATCTGATGACGAAACAATGCTTGGACATCTTTGTGGGACAAGTTAGTCAACCACATTGGATCAAAAATACGTTCAGTTTCCCACTTCTTGTCTTTGCACAAGACAATCACAGCTTCTCCACTCCGCCCATCATAGTACCAACATCGGAAGCCCTCTATAAAGTCTTGTCGCATCTTCCTTAATGGAATCTTCTTCAAAACTTTAGGAGGAAGCCACTTCAGGATAACTTTGTGCTTTCGGGTGTCTCCATCAATTTCTGGCAAATAATAACGTTCAGGCTGTTGGGGCTGAAAGTTCACCCATCTCTTTTTATACTCGTACTGAAGTTGCCGAGAGAACCAAGCAGACATTCCTGAATCTTCACTGTATAACATCCTCAGACGTGCTAACTGATTGACTTCAAAACCTGGCAACGTCTTAAAATCGTGAGGATGCTTGAAGTAGTCAATGCCTCCCTCTCTCTTCACAGCATAGCACCCAAGATCATGAAAGTATGCCCAGCTCAAGATTTGACCTCCAGCCTTGTAGCCTTTGGTTCTGTATACTTTCTTGTGCGTAGCTGGCAACTTCATGGTGCTTTCTTTCTTGAGAACCTCCCAGTAGGCCTCCCATTCCTCTTTTCTCTTCTTTTGATCATCAGCTTCGGCTTTGCTAACCTCAACTTGTTTTTCTAAGTATCGGATCAGTAGATCTTCAGTGACTTGATCAAACTGATCAGTAAATGTTGGCAGCTCTTCCTCAGCTGATGTATACTTGGGATATTCCTCATCAGTAATATCTTCAAGAATAACCTCGTCTATATCATTAAAGGCCTCTGGAGTAGGCTCATCAAACACTGGAACTGAGGTATCTTCAGTGATAACCTCATCTGGGTTTAGCCTGAACAGTTCGGCTATCTGCTCCTTTGATAGGCAATGTATGATCTCTCCCTCCTCTTTGTCATAGCTGACTAAGTGCTGTATGATGCCTTGAGCGTCAAGAATCATAGTAAGTGTTTCATCCAATTGACGTCTCACAGGCACAGCTTCGACTTCCTCAGTAGCTGCTGGTTCTTCAGTTTGTGTCGGAGGAGGTGGAGGAGGAGCCTGTTTCTTCTTGTCTTGCATGGATTTGGACATGATCTCAGATGTAGAAGGGGCTTGATCATCATCATCATCATCAGAACTTGATGAATCAAAAGACCCACTTCCTGATCCGTCCTGATCATCATCATCTTTATCAGAATCATCGTGTCTCCATCTACGACCAACAGGAGCTATGTAATCAGGCCTAGAGAGATGACCAAATAAAGATCGAACTACAGGCTTCCTTTTCTTGCCTCTGTATGACATCACTCTGTTAAGAGTGATGTCATTCATGTGCTCCAACCTGATGATGTCTGCATTGATCTTGGGCAAATCAGGTAACCGTGCATCTATCAACTGCTGTAGGAATCTTGGATACATCAAGAATTTCTTGTCTCCCTTCAAATACACATTCTCCTTCATATGAGAGAAGACCATCTCAGAGAAGTTGAATGGTCTATTCAGCACCAAGGCGACGAAAGCACACTGTATCGTCTCTCGCATATCATCAAAACCTCCTCTCCTAGATCCAAGACAGTGAATCAATACATGAGCAAGGTACTTGAACTGCGGAGATATGAACGCTTTGTTGAGGATCCCTGCTCCAAGATCACCCTCGTACTTGCATCTCATAAAGCATCCACGAACTAAGTGACGGTCTAGCAGATCAGGCTGATTAGGTGTATCCTGGAAACCACAAACCCTCCTGATGTGCTCAGCTGACACAACAACATCATGTCCCAGCACCTTGCCTCTAATAACGGGAGGTTCAACCTTACAATCAATATCTGCAGAAGCCCAGAAATTCTGCTGGTGAGAGTGATATGGCACATGTATAGTAGAAATGGCCGTAAAGGTCCTTGAACGACTGAGAAATGTGATGATCTCTGTGTAGTGTTTGGCGTTCGGAGTGGTGAGATCCAAATGAGCACAGATATTGTTCTTCATCACTGACTTATAACCTGCCATACTAAACAACAAAGAATACACATGTTAGTTCATTTCAGTTTAATGAAATGTATAAATCAGATCAGAGAATCAATTGAAACAATTTTTTCGAATAAGACTAATTTAGGCGAATGGGTTCTTTGGCCGAATGAGCCATTCGCCGAATGAGTTTCATTCGTCGAATAGACCTCATTCGCCGAATGAGCTAATGACAGAAAGAGTCATTTGCCGAAAGAACTTCATTCGCCGAATGAGTCATTCAGTCGAATGAGCTATTCACTGAATGGGCTTCATTCGCCGAATGAGCCATTCGCCGAATGGCGTCATTCAGCTGTCTGTACAAGTTCTAACTCCTTTTGTCAAAAAGTTCAAATCAGCTTCAAAAATTTACACATTCATGCTCAGACATGACCGACTAAGGGTTTTAATACATGACATTTGTGATAATAAGTCCATTTATGCCATTTATTTCAAAGGGGAAAACAAAAACCCTAAAACCCTAAAATCAATCCCATTTCTGATGATTTCACAGTCAAAATTGGACGATCTTTGATCCACATGTACCTGAGATGATACGAAGCAAGATTATCAGTAGCAGGTTCAAAGAAAATCACGAAAAAATTGTGGACCGAAGAGAGAAGTTGTTTCGGGCGAATGTGACCACACAGTAAAGGGCGAAGGTGGTTTTGGCAAATGAGGTAGTTTGCCCGAATTACTGTTTATATAGGGTTACTCATTCACCGAATGTGAATGGCGAATGGGTCATTCGACATTAGGTCATTCGCTGAATGAGAATGACGAATGGGTCATTCGCTATAAGTCATTTGTCGAATGGGGATGATTCTGCCAAAAGTGATTCTGTCGAATGACTCATTCGGACGAATGAGGATTTTCACTCCCAAAACACAAGATGATTCCAAAATTTTACATTTTGAAAAGTGAGAATGATTCCAATTATGAAGATCTGTTTGATTGGTTCTGGATTCAGATAAGACAGACATCTGAATCTACAAATGATCACCTAAACTGAAATTTAAAACATAAAAATCTTTTTGTAATTTTCTGAAACAAAATACAACTGTACAACTAACAACTAAGAACAATTTAACACATATTTTTGTGAGAAGTCTATTGAGAAATTAACACATACACCTAGTTACATCAAATTAGCATCACTGAATGATTCATGTCAGACATTTTTGACTTGTGATCTGATTACTGATATATCTGCCCACTTTAAGCTTTACAATACAAAATTATCAAACTCATTTGATGATTACTTATGTTTTCTGATTGAGTTACCCATTTTATCTATCCAGCAAAGGTTTGAACTCAGTTTGTAACTCATCTCCGCACATATTAATACCCAGCATCATGAATTCTATAAGGTTCCAATTTATTTTCTTTTTGTATTTTTCTTTTTAATTTGTCTCACATCACCAACACAATCTCATGGACGGCTTCAACTAGGTTTGTCCCAGCAATATGGCACGTATACAGATTTATGTTGACATGCTTGACTTGTTCTATCCAAATGGACGGCTTCAACTAGGTTCGTCCCAGTAATATGGCACGTGTATGGAATTGAACTTATTTTATTTTTCACAAGCTTAATACCAGCTTGATTTTCTTTTTCTTTTATTTTTATTCAATCATTCTCATCTGAATGGACGGCTTCAGCTAGGTTCGTCCCAGCAATATGGCACGTGTACAGACTTTGAATTCATGAATAATTGGAAACCTTATTGGATCTCATGATAACAAGTGTATGGCTGATTTGAGTCATAAAATATTTTCTCACTTAACTGTCTTTCAAAAACAGATCCCACAAAACATATATTGTAAGTGTTCACAAATTTGTTTATTCATTTTGTAAAGTCAGCCTTTCAGTACATCAGCTCACACTTCTCATATGTCTTCCATTTGTGCACTCACTAACACTTTTAGGACATGATAGATTAATGTATTATTTTCTCAAAGAAGACTTTCTCATTTTTACTAAATTTTAAATTGTTTTTGTATTTTTCAAAATTTTTTTTAAATGTTTTTGGTTTTTCAAAATAACATATTTTCTCCCCCTAAAAACCTAAAACATAAAATCTTTTTGAGTTTTTGATTAATATAAAGAAATAGACAAAACAAAAACTACCTAAGAAAGACGATGATCATTTGTTAGATTCAGATGAAGGTAGGACTTCATCCTTTTGAAAAACACCATTGGCCGATAACAAATATAAAAATCTGGGTTTATCAAAAGCTTTGTGAAAAGATCGGCTTTCTGGTGATCGGTATGAATTTTAACAACATCGATAAGTTTCTTTTCAAAACAATCACGTATGAAGTGATATTTTATGTTGATGTGTTTTGTTTTCGAGTGCTGGACCGGATTCTTAGTGACAGCTATGGCAGCAGTATTATCAACATATATAGGAGTGTTAGAAAAATGTAACCCATAGTCCCTGAGTTGATGTTGTATCCAGATGATTTGAGAACAGCAACTAGCAGCAACAATATATTCAGCTTTACAGGTGGAAGTAGACACCGACGTCTGCTTCTTGCACTACCAGGTAACTAATCGGGTTCCAAAGAACTGACATCCTGCCGATGTTGACTTGAAATCTCTCTTGCATCCGCCATAATCCGAGTCACTGTATGCAGTAAGCTCAAAATTATCATCATTAGGATACCATAAACCAAGATCTGGTGTACCCTTCAGATAACGCATAATCCTCTTGACAGCAATGAGATGGGAGACTCTTGGTTTA
The DNA here is from genome assembly GCA_009363875.1 of Mikania micrantha. Lineage (NCBI taxonomy): Eukaryota > Viridiplantae > Streptophyta > Magnoliopsida > Asterales > Asteraceae > Mikania > Mikania micrantha. The sequence continues at coordinate 38,475,287 of CM018680.1, read as the reverse complement.
GACTGATAACGTGCACACAAGCATGTGGCAAACATGATGTTTGGCCGAGAGGCAGTGAGATACATAAGAGACCCAATCATTCCTCGGTACAGAGTGGCATTAATTAACTCCCCCTTTTCATCTGGTGTAATCCCGTGATTGACAGCTAGTGGGGTACCAGCAGGCTTTGCATCAGACATACTGAACCGGCTCAGATTGTCACCAACGTATTTGGTTTGATGAATGAAAATTCTTGCCTCAGACTGATCCACCTATAGTCCTAAGAAAAACTTCATCTCTCCCATTGAGCTCATCTCAAATTTCTCTTTCATAACCTTCTCAAAATCTTTGTACAGACTATCATTTGTGGAACCGAATATGATGTCATCTACATAGACTTCTACCAAGAGTAAATCACCATCTTTTTCTCAAATGAACAATGTACAGTCAATGACACCTCTTCTGAACCCGTTGTTCAGAAGGTGAGTAGATAGTGTCTCATACCATGCTCGCGGAGCTTGATGCAATCCATATAAGGCCTTGTCTAGCTTGTAGACTTGGTCTCGATGTAATGGATCCTCAAACCCGGGAGGTTGACTGACATAGACCGTCTCACTAATCACACCGTGAAGGAATGCACTCTTGACATCCATTTGATAAACTTTAAACCTTTTAAAGGATGCGTATGCCAAGAAAATACGAATTCCTTCAAGTCGAGCAACCAGTGCAAACACTTCATTGTAGTCCAAACCTATCTGTTTGAATCCCTGAACAACCAGACGTGCCTTGTTTCGAACAATGATGCCATGTTTCTTGCAACGAAGAACCCACCTAGTGCCAATGACTTTTGCACCTTTCGGTCTGTCAACAAGTTTCCAGACACCTAACTTCTTAAATTGCAGCAGTTCTTCTTGCATGGCATCAACCCATGATTCTTCCTTTAAAGCCTCAGTGACAGTTCGTGGTTCCACCTGAGAGATAAAACAGGAATGAGCACAAAAGCTTACATATGCAAAATCAAGAATGTCAGCAAGTCCCCCTGAAGAAAGCTGATTTTTGGTCTTAACTCCATCTAATGGACTCCCAATTATGTTCTCTTGAGGATGAATACGATTGATTCTTCCAACTGGATGGGGAGGAACCTCAACCTGTGGATCTAGATTGTTCAAATTCAAATCCTCAAGATCTGGTACAAGATCTTCAACATTTTGTCCTGGGGCAACTGGTGGAGCAGAGTTTTCATCAATGTCTGAGCTGTCATCATTTGTCTGTACAATGGGAACTTGTAACATTTGTGCATTCAGTCATGGTAGTCATAAACAGTGTTAGTACAATGTGTAGTTGATTCAGTATTTGCAATGTGATTCAAGTGTTCATGATTGTGTTTGTGTGATATAGGATCTTATTTAATTAGGAACAAGTATGTATTATTTATTTACTGTCGATTACGCTAGGCAAGAACAGTACCATATTATATCGAAACAGTGGTGGGCTGGCGTAGATAAGGCAGTTAGCTGGACTCTGGGTTTGCCCTATACATATACTGCGTTCGGTGTAATGGGATAGTGTTAGTGCGTAGTGTTATGACGAATATTATAACAAACAATTAATCAAACAAAAATCATAATACGTAAGCGAGACTGAGTATAATTATGGGTGACGATCCATAACGATACGAATGTTGAACTTATAATTACGAGTAAACGACCATAAATAAATAATACGACTGAAAAATGTATGCGATTTCGGGTATACACGAAGTTGTAGTCGTTTAACGGACGGATTCCGAAAGAACAAATAAACATATCAAAAGCAGTGCAAAAATATTAATTATGTAATTGTGATGACGCGTACGTAAAAATACGCGAAACCGACACCGAGCGAGACCGAACACGCGGGGAACCACCCAGGGCATAAAAGCCCTTGATTTCCTTCATTCTTTCATTAATTTCAGCCACATTTGCTCTCTCTCTCTCTACAATTTTCGTCTCCTACCTTCTCACTAGAAAAACCAAGCTTCAAACGCACGTATCTCGCTCGATTCTCAACGGATTTGGGTGTTCTTGGTGTCCACGCGAAGCTCCTGAAATCCTCTACCCAGAAGTACAAGGGATCTGAAGTTTTCACCGGCCAAATCAAAGGTATGAACGAAAGAAGTTTCGAAAAAATAGGGTTTTGTATGATGGTTCGACCCACACATGTATAACGGGTCTTAGAACCATTTTCACGACCTACTCACCTTCGGGAATCACTACTGCATCACATTGTGGTGTAGAGCAGGTTGTGTTTGATCAGAAAGATGATGATCTGAGGTGCAGGTCGTGGGGAAGAAAGGTAGATCCGAACCTGTTACTAGGGTTCGCCATCCACCACCGAACCTACATGTTCAGCGCCCACAGTCGAACCTTTCCCCTACAACCCGCGAACCTGCATGACTCAGTCTCATCATCACCGAACCATTCGTGAACCTCGAACCATCACCTAACCATCATCAGCTCTACGAACCTCCATGCATCAGCCGAAGCTTCTATTTGGCCGAACCCTTCTGGAATAACGAACCTATCTCATGTTAACGAACCCCAGCCGAAGCTTCCATGTAGGCGAACCGTTGCATGGCCGAACCTATTACGGCAGCGAACCTATAGTCATCTTCCATCAGCCGAACATGTGATCAGATACCGCCAAACCCTGCTATCCCTCACGACCCACGAACCATTACCCCTCAAACCCCGAGCCTTAGGAAGACGAACCTACCAGGCGAATCATGGCCGAACCTACTGGTGTTTCACGAACTCAACCAGAACCACGAACCTCTCTAGGACCGCCGAACCTACTGGATGCATCATGGTGACCGAACCTTGATTCTGTAGGTTCGCTGGTGTTGGAGATTTCCTCCTTAACCGATTTACAATTCATGTACTAGGCCCATATTAATTAATTCGGCCCACCTCTTGTAACAGCCCAATTACATGTTAATTCGGCCCAGAACATATTCTTTCGGCCCATGTAAACCAAATTGAGCCAAGGGATATAAGCCCAAAGAGTTTCGGCCAAATTGATGGACCCAAGGCCTCGGTTTAGCTCCTTTTGTCCGGTCCATGTACTGTTCGACCTAGGACTAGCCCACACCCAATGGGCCCAAGCACTCGGCTCATGGGATTATGTCTCGGCCCAACCTCGGCCTCGTTGGCCCAATAACTATGAATTTGGGGTCGCTTATTCATGTTGTTCACTTGGAAAAATGGGTGGGTTAAGAGTGAAGGCTTAGAAGCATTTTAACATACCACTCAATTGCAAGTTAAACAAGAGTTATCATAATCATAAACATGTGTTACTTTTATGTGCACTAGTTGTGCATAAAAGAACATGACACAATATTTTCTTAAGTCAACCGCTTAACATAAGTCAATCATCAAATCAAAGTCCATACAATCAATTCATCAATCAAAGAATACAATATCTTAAATCTTATATTATATGTATGATTACAATGATATAGGAACCATATAGAAGTCTTGTTGTCTGCTACTTGCTATTTGTCTGGTTCAGAGTCTACTGCTGTCAGGTGAGAACATTAGCCCCTCTTTTACTGTTTTACAACTGTTTTGGGGTGGAACACGTGATCAAATACTCTTATAACAATCATATTTCATTATATAGGATTTATGTTACTTTACAAGCATTACAGGTTCATTGTACAAATTCAACGGATTCATCAACTGTTTTAAAGGATTTATCAATTGTCTTAAAGGATTTTATCAACTATTAAACTTTTTCTACCAAAAAGGTTTTATAAAGGTTCTTTAAACTGTTTTTATATCAGTTTTACACAAATGGTTTTATAAATGCTAAACACTTTTAAATAATGAGATTTATAAACTCTTTTACTATAAACTTGTGCTTTCGATAAATATAATATGTTATAAACCTTGTTATTACACAAGGACACTATCTTTAGTATTCAATCAAGGGTTTCAATACAAGGTTTTCAACCAATGGTTTTCATACTGATATTCAATCAAAGGATTTCAAATCATGTTAATCAAGCAAGGTTTTCAAATCATGGTAAATCAAATAAGGCTTTCAATCAAAGGTTTCAAATCAAAGTATTCAAAAGCATGGTGTTCATCGTTGTGAACAAACTTATACACACATTAAGTTACACATCTCATAGCGTTAGTACTGGGTGATCACAACAAGGGAAAGCGGACACATTTGGTTACGCCAATGCTGGAATTAGCTTTTAAATTTGTTTTAAAAGTTAATTGCAGAATTGGTTGCATTACGGTAATATGAAATTGCTGCTAATTTAGTTTACCAGCATAAGTCATATTGACCAGGTTACGTCAACACGGAGTTGTCTTCTGAGTAAACTCGTTAGTACAGCTCGTGTTGATGCGTTTGCTGACTAATTTTCTGACTCCAAATGTAGTTTGGGACTTGATTATATGTTGGTTTTCTAGAAAACAGTCTGATGACTGTTTGGACACACTACACATACTTGATGTTAGTTTGGGTTGCAATCATCCATGCATTTTCAATTACAGTTTTATGCATATGCCTTACGTTGCAGATTCATATTTAAAAATGTTAAACCTATTGTTCTCACCAACTACTTTTGTAGTTGACAGTTACTTTTCACGTGTTTCAGGTAATCAGGTTTAGTATACTTTCAAGGACAACTAAGGAGACCGTTTTAAGATAGAACAAGATGAAGAAACAAGCTAGGATGGATTTCGAAACACACTTAAATCCTAATTGTTTAAATGTCTTGTTTAAGTCTTATTTTGTAAACACTATTTTTGGGGTCTGTAGTTGTCATTCTTTTGGGAAGATAGATAGATTGTCTGTAACTAAACAATGGTCTAATCTTTATGAAATCTAGTAATGCATTGTGGTTGTTCTTATTCACTAATTGTGCATGATTCAACCATCGATCGTCACCGCGCCGTGGATTCCGCACGCGGCGCAGGGGGTGTGACAGGTTGGTATCAGAGCCAAGGTTGTCGAGAACTAGGAAAAACCCAATAATTAATGACCTAGACTATAACCTAAGCTACCCCATAGGACTAAGTGCTATAGGCTTGAGGATATTTAGGATCTAAGTAACTTAAGTTAAGCATTAAGTCTACAGTAAGCTTGAATGATCGTAGGGACTATACTTTTTCAGAGTTAGTTAAAGGTCAAAGGATTAAATTTGGAATTCTATAACTTTAGAAACCAAATTACATTCCTCAACGCATATTCATTAAAAGGATTTCAGAGACAAGGGTCTGTATTCTTAGTATCCTTGATCTGAAATTCTTAATCAGAGTTCATTCCAGGATTTCAGAGGCAAGGATCTGTATTCTTAGTATCCTTGATCTGAAATTCTTAATCAGAGTACATCAGGAGTTTCAGAGGCAAAGATCTGTATTCTTAGTATCTTTGATCTGAAATTCTCATCATGTTATCATTATCATGTATTCATCATCATTAGGACTTCATAACTTAGAATCTGTGTAACAACATTCTTTAGTTGAAGTTCACACAAGGAGATCATTATACTCAATACTGTAAGTATTGAGAACCTAGGTTAATTAGCCTAGGACACATATATTAAAACCTAAGGTCCTGATTTTTAGTAAATCAAGAACCTCGGTTTAGACAATCATAATCATATTCATAGTTCAAGAGACAATCATGAATCAATCATAATCAATCAAAAGTTGGGATCCTAGCTTCAAGTACAAATGGCGGCCAAGCTCTGTTATACTGAAGTGGTGGTGGGATGTCGGCTGGGCAGGCAGTTTGCTTGACCCTACGTAAGCCCTATATATAAGCTATCTTCAGTATGGCAGGGGAATTCGACATTCGTATTTGAAGTAAAGATTCGGGAGCAACTGGAATCATTGAACATTAGTCAAACAAACGAGATACAACCATTATGTTATTCAATCATAGATGAGTTAATCATTGTGTGTGAATCAATCAAGTTGTGAACATTCTTTAAATGTAAATCTTAAGTGAAATTCTTAAGTGATTACATGTTTAGTACTTACTAACATAGGTTAACAAGAAAAATGTAGAGCACACATATGATTTAGTTCTACATGTTAACAATTGTTAGTAGGTGCACACATAATTCAACCGTAATTCAACCATAGATTCAATCATAGTTCAATTGATCAAAGATCATGGGATTCTTAATCGATAGAACATACTAGGAAGTCGGTACAATCGTATTGCCAAATGCTAGCAAGGGCATGATCGTGGTATATCGAAGCGGTGGTGGGTTGGCGACTGGGCTGGCAGTTTGCTTGACCCTTTCGTATGCCCTATACATAAACTATCTTCGATATACTGGGAAAGTGTCGGTGTGTAGGTTTGGTGGAGTGAAATCATGAGAAATCATACATATTCACATGAGAAGTATGCTAATAAGTTAATTGCTTATATGTGTATTTGCTCATATTACAATTAAATGATAATATTAGTAGTATGGACATATTACTAACTTTATCATGTATATTTAATTGTATTCTTTCTCATTACTGAACCACTTGTGGCTTCTATTCGTAGAATGCCTCCTCGACGTGACCCCAACGGAGGGGGTTCAACAAGTGGCAACGATGATGAGATCAACAAAATTGCCCGGGCCATCGCTATACACATGAGGGATGTCATCCCGGGTATGGTTACTGATATCACCCAGAATCTTCGAGGAAGTACCAGTGATTCAGCAAACAATTAAAACACCAACAACACTGGAACTACTACTTTCACTTTCAAGCAGTTTAATGATGCTAAGCCTCCTAAGTACGCTGGTACTGAGGGAGCTATCGGCCTACTGCAGTGGCTGGAAAGCATTGAGGATATCCTAGACTTCACAGGATGTCCGAAAAATCTGAAGGTCAAGATGGCTTCAAGCGCTTTTCATAAAGGCGCACTCACCTGGTGGAATTCTGAGAAGAACACTAGGGGACGAGAAGTTGCTTTGGCCTTACCATGGGAAGATTTCAAAAAGGTATTGGTGGAACAGTTTTGTCCACGTCATGAACTGAAGAAACTTGAGGTGGAAATGTGGAATTTGGTCCAGGACAGTGGCGAGAGCGCTAAATATACAACTTGTTTCCATGAGTTGTGCATTCTGGTGCCACATCTAGTTACTCCTCTATCCCGCAGGATAGAGAAGTACATTGAGGGCTTACCCCTAGTCATTAGGGGAACTGTTATGGGAAGTAATCCCACTACTCTGGAAGCGACAATTCATCTTGGCGCTACCCTTACTGAAGAATATGTAAAGGCTGGTGTGCTCACTCGAAAAGGGTACAAGAGAGCACAAACGGATGAAGGCAAGAAGTCCTGAACAGAATCACCCCAAAAAGAAGAAACAGAAACAAAAGATGATCAAGAACTATGAAGCTTTGACTGCAGCTACACCTGTGCAAGCCACTCCTGTAACTGCTATGCCACAACCTGCTACGGTCAGAAAGCCTTATACTGGTCCGCTTCCACTTTGCACCAAATGCCAATACCATCACCTACCCACTATTCCATGCAGAAAATGTCTCAATTGTAGGCTGTTCGGACACTTGGCAGCTACGTGCCGAGCTACTCATCTTACTGCTGCTACAACTACCACCGCTATTACTGCTACTACAGGTGGAAGGACTTGTTATAACTGTGGAGCAGAAGGACACTTCAGAAACCAGAGCCTGAAACTCAACATAGTCGCTACAACTGCTACTGCTCGTGCCTTTGTTATCGAAACTTCCGAAGCACGCGAGGACCCCGCAGTCATCACGGGTACATTTCTCATTAATGATCACTACGTTTCTATCATATTTGACACTGGTGCTGATAAAAGTTTTGTCTCTACTAATACTGCTTCCTTGTTTAATAAACAACCATCTATACTTGATGCTCCTTACACCGTAGAAGTAGCGGATGGTAAGACCATATTAGTAAACTCAATAATTCGTGATGGTGAATTAAGATTGAACGATCATCTTTTTCTTATCGATCTCATTCCTATGACACTCGGAAGTTTCGAAGTCGTAGTAGGAATGGATTGGTTATCCAAAAACTATGCTGAAATCGTATGTTCGGAGAAACTTATTCGAATTCTCCTACCGTCTGGAGAAATGACTCAAGTTTACGACGAGAAACCCTGCCGCGGATTGAAGATTGTGTCGTGTATCAAGGCTAGGAAGTACCTGTGAAGAAATAATTTGCGTTCCTGGCTCACGTGGTAGAGAAGAAACCTGAGAAGAAAGCAGTTGGAGACGTTCCGGTCATCAGAGATTATCCGGACGTATTCCCAGAAGACTTGCCTGGACTACCACCGATCAGGCAAGTGGAGTTTAGAATCAATCTTGTCCCGGGAGCAAACCCAGTGGCGAAGTCACCATATCGATTAGCACCGTCTGAGATGCAAGAACTATCTAGTCAACTCTAAGAGCTTCTAGACAAAGGTTTCATAAGACCGAGTTTCTCTCCTTGGGGAGCTCCGGTTCTCTTTGTAAAGAAGAAAGATGGTTCATTTCGTATGTGCATCGATTACCGTGAGTTAAACAAGTTGACAGTCAAGAATAGATATCCTTTACCTAGGATCGATGATCTGTTTGATCAATTACAGGGAGCGACTTGCTTTTCTAAAATTGATCTACGATCCGGGTATCACCAACTTCGGGTAAATGATGAGGATATACCAAAGACTGCTTTTAGGACTCGATATGGACACTACGAATTCGTGATTATGCCATTTGGACTGACCAATGCACCGGCAGTGTTCACGGTGCTGCCTGAATACTTGTGTGATAACTGTTGTTGTAAGAGAATTCCACTAACGGTAAGTGGTTTTCCCAGCTGTCACCAAAGTCAATTACACAAGCTCGTAAGATATCCTCGAGCGTTTGAATCGAACGTTCACTCTGACCTTCGGTCTGTGGATGATATGCGGTACTCATATCCAAACGAGTTCCCAATGACTTATGAAGTGATTTCCAAAAGTTTGAAGTGAATCGAGCATCCCGATCTGATATGATGGAAATTGGCACGCCATGTCGTGCTACCACTTCCTTGATGTAAATACGAGTCAGTTTCTCCATTTTGTCGGTTTCCTTAATTGCCAAGAAATGTGCAGATTTCATTAATCGATAGACAATTACCCATATCGTATCACAACCACTTGGTGTAGGGGTAACTTAGTAATGAAATCCATCGAAATCTGTTCCCATTTCCACATAGGCATTTCTGGTTGTTGCAGCAAACCAGATGGTTTCTGATATTCAACTTTGACTTTTGAACAAGTCAAACATTTGCTAACGTACCTAGCAATGTCGGCTTTCATGTGAGGCCAACAATACAGTGCCTTCAAGTCATGATACATCTTGTCTGATCCCGGATGGACTGAATACCTGGACTTATGTGCTTCATCCATCACGAGTTCCCTTAAACCACCATGCAAAGGTATCCACAATCGATTAATGAAATAACGAATTCCATCAGGCTTGACATCCAATTGTGTTTCCATCCCTCGTAAGGATTCTTGTATCAATTTATCCTTTTCTAAGGCTTCAAGCTGAGCACTGCGTACCTTTTCAGGTAAGTCAGTATGTATCGTCATCATAAGTTCCGCGAACCCGTCTTGTTCCTGTTGTGTCTTTTATGCTTAGAGCGTCAGCTACCACATTAGCTTTTCCCGGATGGTACTTGATTGCGCATTTGTAATCATTCAACAACTCGACCCATCGTCGCTGTCTCATATTAAGTTCCTTCTGATCAAAGATATGTTGTAGACTCTTATGATCAGTGTAAATGGTACACTTAGTTCCATGTAGGTAATGCCTCCAAATCTTCAAAGCAAAAACCACTGCTCCTAACTCCAAGTCGTGAGTAGTGTAATTCTTTTCGTGTGGTCGTAGTTGCCTTGAAGCGTAAGCAATCACTTTATCGCGTTGCATCAACACACATCCCAAACCTTGTGCAGATGCGTCACAGTACACCACAAAGTCTTCTGTTCCTTCTGGTAAGGACAGAATCGGTGCATTGCAAAGTTTTTGTTTCAATAACTGGAATGCAGCTTCCTGTTTATCCGTCCAGTTATACTTCGTTCCCTTGTGCGTAAGAGCTGTAAGTGGTTGAGCGATCTTTGAGAAACCCTCAATGAATCGTCGGTAATAACCCACCAACCCAAGGAATTGTCGTACCTCGGTAGGGGTCTTTGGTGCTTCCCAATTTTTAATCGCTTCAATCTTTGCTGGATCAACATGTATACCCTTTTCATTGACCATATGACCCATGAATTGAACTTCTCGCATCCAGAAGTCACATTTTGAGAACTTAGCGTATAATTGTTCTTGTTTCAATAATTCCAACAACAATTGAAGATGTTCAGCGTGCTCCTCCTCAGTCTGAGAATAGATGAGAATGTCATCAATGAAAACAATGACAAACTTATCAAGATAAGGTTTAGAAACACGATTCATGAGATCCATGAATACAGCTGGAGCGTTTGTCAACCCAAATTGCATGACCAAGAACTCATAATGGCCATAGCGCGTCCTGAATGCTGTCTTCAGAATATCTTCTTCTTGAACTCTAAGTTGATGATAACCCGATCTGAGATCAATCTTCGAGTAGTAACTCGAACCTTGCAACTGATCGAACAGATCGTCAATCCGAGGTAACGGATACCGGTTTTTGATAGTAACCTTGTTAAGTTCCCGGTAATCGATACACATACGGAAAGTCCCGTCCTTTTTCTTAACAAATAAGACTGGATCTCCCCACGGCGAAAAACTAGGTCGTATATAGCCCTTATCTAACAACTCTTGCAGTTGTGTAGATAACTCTTACATCTCAGATGGTGCAAGTCGATAAGGCGCCCTAGCTATCGATGCTGCATCTGGTGTAAGGTCGATTCGAAATTCCACCTGTCTGATAGGCGGTAACCCCGGTAGGTCTTCTGGAAATACTTCAGGAAATTCACAAACTACTGGAATGTCTTCAACCTTCTTGTCAGCTACCGGTGTAACATCAGTGCCGGAGCCGGCACCAGAACAGTGATCGCTATAGTAAAACGAACAGTAATCAGGTACGAACTAAAGGTGTTTTCATTGTTATCATATTTATAGCATGTTTCATTGTAATTTCATGTTTCATTTCATGTCATCAACGAACAAATTCAGAATCAGTTCTGAAAACAAAGTTCAGAACAGTGGTTCGTAAGTCAGATAATTATCTGACGACGCAGAACCATCATGTGATTATGTGTTAGGATTTTATTATGTATAAATGTATGTGAGGCTTTACAGAACAAAAATAACACGGATGTCATTACGTGAATGCTAAACCGACGTATTATTCGTATAGGTGACGATCTGTATGAATAAATCTGAAAGTTTAACGTTCTGAATGATGTCTAATATTTAGAAAACCATATCGGAAAGTGTAATTATCGTCGTATTTGATCGGGTGACGATTCGAACAAATACGCGCGATGATCGCGCGTTTCGATTTAAACGTTAATTAAATATTTTTTTAAAAATAAATAAATAAAAAATATTTAGTTAATTTATTAGGAATTACAACCTAAAATAATTTTTAACTTCTATTTTTAAAACCGGATCGTTTTGTTACGAAAATGGTGAGAAACCGACATTTTTACACGAAACCACGCGAAACCGAACGAACCCGAACGAACCCGGATATTTCCCTATCATTTAATGTGGCATTAAAGCCACACCAAACCCCACCAACCAGATTTTTCTTCCCCATTTTCGTTCATCTCCTTCTCTCTCTACTCTCTCTCTAAAACTCACCACATCTCTCTAAGAATTTCTTGCTTGTTTCTCCACCATTTTGTGTGTTCTTGGTGTCAAAATCACCACCATCACTTGAAGATCGTGAAAGTACAACGGATCTAAAGTTCTATCCATCTGATTGAGGTAAAAATCCATGTTTTAGTCCGTTTTTAGGGTTTGAAAACCCTAGAATCGGCCTCCCTTTGAAACCGACCAAAACCCTTCTAACACTTAGGTAAACTTCATCACAACCACTTAGGTTATCCTAGGAACAAGCCTCCTTACACCCCTTGGTCGATTTTCCTTGAAAACCATGTTTGTTTGGTGTTGAACTTTCATCGGCCGAATGAGCCACAACCAGCCCATCGAATGAAACTTTTACCCCATTCGCCGAATGAACCCTCACCTGTTCAGCCGAATGGCTTTGGGGGGGGGGGGAGTATGAGGCACCATTCGCCAGTCGACCTTCGGCCTAGTTCATTCGGACAACCTCCTTCGGCCAACTTCCTTTCGCCGAAGCAGTACCATTCGCCACATGTCCCTTCGGCCGACCAGCACTCATTCGACCACAATCTCATTCGGCCTACTTTCAGTCGCCATTAGCCTATTCGATGGGACTTCATTCGACCCAGCTTACATTCGGCCAACCCTCTTTTGGCCTACAATCTTATTCGGCCAAGTTGCATGGGTTATGGCTACTTCGATTAAGAGTGGGGTTAGAAACAGTGACCACGATCAAGGGGTATTGCATGCATGAGATGCATGGGAAGCTTTAAACACTCACACACACACACACACCTTATATGTGTGCATGGTGTGTGTGCGCGCGCATGGAAGGCATGTGGTGGTCCATGATATGTCATCAACTTGGGTGATCTAGGAATCAAGTATAGGTTAATATGGAGTCACTATGAGATGATAAACTAAGGTTTTCTTGGCAACAAAGGGTGTTAGGGTTTCTTTTATAACAAGCAATCTCTCAACACACATTATCAATTAAACAAGTATTTATAACATCATCTCGAGATTTAAAATATTTGAGAAATCATAAGGGATCCAAAGCATAGCCTAAGGTTTAGAGTGTTGAGTAGATTCTTAACACCTAACCTTAGAAATAGTTATAAAGATCTACGACTAACTTAGATGGTTTTTATAAACTATCAAGGCTTAGTTTATCAAAGAACTAACAAGGAAATTGTTTAAATGATTCAAGTCGAACAATGGGCCCGAGGGTGGCCAATGGGCTTACCCTAGGCCCATCACTTTTAAATGTTACGCTTTTATTAACTAAATGATGTTTTTAATAAAAGAAATAATTATAAACTTATTTAGTTACAACAAGTGATGTTTTCTAAACCTTTAATCTAAAATGGTTTAAGTAATAGCATTTTAATTAAAAACTTGCGACGAACAATCTTGGGGTATGGGTTAATAAATGGGTAATAAGTTAGAATAAGTTGGATGAAATCCTAGAAACTCATTAGTAACCTAGGACACTTAGTTGCACACCGAGACCGAAACCCTAGTCTACGTCAATTATAACGACTTATCGTATTCGAATTCTTTTAAAACAACTCAGGTGCTAAAGATACATAAGCAACAGTCAAAGAGCGCGCATTATCTTTTGTGATTCAGTTACACATCAACACAGGTGAGTTCATTGCCCCTTTTCTAAACATTTTTGTTTTAAAACGCGGGGCTGAGAAGCATGCGTAAACTGTTTAATTATATTGTTTACTTAAATGCTTTTAAATTGTATATGTTTATCATGTATAACTGTTTATTTTAGACTTTGTCTAGGTAAACTGCTTATTAAATTTTAAAACAAGTTATCTATTCATCATGGGTAAATAACTTTGTGAATCAAAGAACTATTTTCAAAGAACTAAAGATCTAAAACAAAGTACTATTTCAAGGATCTATTTCAAAGAACTAACGATATATTTTCAACGAACTATTTTCAACGAACTATTTCAAGAGGGTGTTGTCAACGAACTATCGGTTTAACGAACTATTTACAAAGAACTATTTTGAGGAAAATCTAGGAAATATTCAAAGATAGCATGTGAACGGTCATTAACGGTCAAGTACGGTCAAGAACGGTCAAGAAAATCCTATTACTCAAAAGATGTCCTAGCTAGACTGATTGAGTATAGGTCGCATGCTTGATGATATTTACAGATCTCCTTTACTACTAAGTACCTGATTGTTACACTATTCTACTCGAGTATGACCAAGGCCCAATCATTAGGACTTAGATTTTTTAAATGTTTATTTATTTATTTAATTAAGCATTTATTTCACTGTTATTCAAATGTTGTGGTTGATCATACTTGTGTGATGAACTTAAGGAATCAATAGAGATTCAAAGTGTTGTATTTACAGGAACAAAGACTGAAGGACAAATGGGTTTATGGTAGGGGTAAGATGCTTAATTATCATTAACAACAATGTCCCATGTAGATTAGTATGTGGTGGGACGGCGTCTGGGCGGGTTGTAGGCTCGACTCAGGGGTATGCCCTATGTATAAGCATACCGATCTGGATGATACATGTGATGTTAATGAGATTAAGGTTGTTACCCGAGGGTTGAACAAATGTTTTGAAAGTGCATTAGAACTATAGTGAAATGGAAGTGTAAGGTAGGTAAAAATGCTTAATTATCATTAACAACAGTGTCATATGCGCATTAGTATGTGGTGGGACGGCGTCTGGGCGGGTTGTAGGCTCGACTCAGGGGTATGCCCTATATATAAGCATACCGATGTGGATATTACATGTGGTGTTAATGAGGTTAGGGTCTTTACCGGAGAAGGTTTTCAAATCATTTTTTTTAATTACTAAACTATATGAACTCACCAACCATGTGTTGACTTGGTCTTTTTGCATGACTTCTCAGGTGACGAACAGGTCAATTAAGAAGCTTATGCTTTTGGACTAGGACTTCAGATAGAAGGCTTAGTATTTTTGGACCTGCATACTTTTGGAGACATCATTATACAATTATATTGTATATCTTGTATAGTTACAAGATAGAAACTTTATGATGTTTATGGTAGATTTACATAGTTAAATTATAAACGATAATGATGTAATTTAACTTTGTAATTCTATTATATTTAGCATTTTCTCATTTATATCATGTGCAATGTAAACAATCTGATCATCATGATTATCACTCACGATATCGCGCCCCGGGAACCTTCCGCCCGTCAGGGACTTCGATCCAACCCTGCCGGCACTGGGTGTGACAGATTGGTATCAGAGCCATGGTTATAGAGAAATATAGGTCACTTAATTAAACGGTTTGGCCTAGACTATAACCTAGGGACCCTGCATGTAGAGAACACAGGACTTAAGACTTTACTTGCATACTGTCTTCTGTATTCGATCATTGCACTAACCAATAACTTTATTGGTTATGATCAGAATGCCGCCACGAAGACAACCTCCCCTGTTGACATCAACACAAGACCAAGCTCCACACTCTTCGACACCATCACCACCTGATTCACCACCACCGCCACCTCCTCCACCGCCTCCTCCTCCTCCACTGATAACCCAAACATCTGGCCCGAGCACAACACCAATGCTGGATCCTGCCACTATTGCATTGGTGACTTTTCTGAGCAGTCAGATGACTAGTCAGATGAAGGAAGCACTACCGAAAATGTTCAGCCGTTTCTGTAACGAGATCAACAATACTGGCAACTCATCAGGAGAAGCCAGTGGAAACAGCGGTGGTACTTCAAACCACTTCTACAAGTCCTTTATGGGCTGTAAGCCACCCAGCTTTAGTGGGTCTGAAGGAGCTGTTGGATTAATCCAATGGATAGAGAAGATAGAAGCCACTCTGGATCTCTGCAGTTGTCCAGAGCATCACAAGGTTCGCTACTCTACTGGAACATTCAACAAGCGAGCCTTGACTTGGTGGAACGGCCAAGTTAATGCCAGAGGAAGAGATGAAGCTATGGCAATGCAATGGGAGGACTTCAAGACTCTACTGAGGACAGAGTTTTGTCCCAAGAACGAGCTACAAAGGTTGGAAGTGGAACTGTCTAACCATGTGATGAAAGGGGCAGACCACATGGGATATACTACTCGTTACCACGAGTTGGTTGCCTTGGTGCCGGATATGGTACCGACTTTGGAGAAAAGAATTGACAGGTATGTATGTGGGTTACCCATCTGCATACAAGGGTTAGTGGTTTCTGCAAACCCTGTTACATTGGAGTCTGCGGTGAGTTTATCTGGGAAACTCACGGATATGATGGTAGCCTCAGGAGTTCGAAAGAAAGAGGCTGACTCCGGCAAGAACAAAGCAGAGCCGTCAAAGAAACTTCACCACCATTAGAAAAAGAAACAAAAGGTCATCAAGAACTACACGATGGCCACACCTCTCCAGCAAATAGCAGCTACACCACAGAACCCCAACAAAAGACCCTACATTGGTACATATCCTTTATGTGCCAAGTGTCAATACCATCATGCTGCTAACACCCCTTGCAAGCAATGCACTGGGTGTGGAAGAATGGGTCATTGGGTTCAATATTGCCGGATGACACCAAACCAAGCAGTCAAAAATGCTGCTTTAGCTTTCCCTCCACCAGCAAATCAGAGCAAAGGTGGATGCTATAACTGTGGCGAACAGGGCCACTTTACGAAGAACTGCCCAAAGAAGACACAACAAGCAGTTCAAGCACCCTGTGGAAGAGCTTTTGTCATAGGAGCTCCAGCTGCACACCAAGACCCGAATGTGGTCACTGGTACATTTCTCTTACATGACTTTTATGCATCTGTTCTATTTGACACTGGTGCGGATCGGAGTTTTATCTCTGCTGATTTTGCATACCAACTAGATTCTATAGTGGAACAGTTAGACTCCCCTTATATCATAGAAGTAGCTAACGGAAAACAGATCACAGTTAGTACAGTATACAGGAATTGCCCGTTGACACTTAATGGTCATACATTTGCCATCGATTTGATACCGATGGAATTGGGTAGTTTTGACATCATCGTTGGAATGGATTGGCTTTCTTCTAACCGAGTGGAGGTCATATGTTCCGAAAAGCTGCTTCGAGTTCCATTGCCAAATGATCGAGTATTGGAAGTCAAAGGGGATCAAGCAAAACGAAGTGTCAAGATCATTTCTAGCATAAAGGCACGTAAGTGTTTACAGAAGCAGTGTGTAGCTTTCCTAGCTCACGTAGTGGAAAAGGAGAAAGACAAGAAGAAGATAGAAGATGTACCTGTAGTGAAAGAGTACCCAGAGGTATTCCCTGAAGATTTACCAGGTTTGCCACCTGCGCGACCGGTAGAGTTTCGAATTGACTTAGTTCCTGGAGCAACTCCTGTTGCTAAATCTCCTTACAGGTTGGCACCTTCAGAGATGCAGGAATTGTCAAACCAGTTACAGG
Source organism: Mikania micrantha (assembly GCA_009363875.1). Classification (NCBI taxonomy): domain Eukaryota; kingdom Viridiplantae; phylum Streptophyta; class Magnoliopsida; order Asterales; family Asteraceae; genus Mikania; species Mikania micrantha. The sequence continues at coordinate 38,458,099 of CM018680.1, read as the reverse complement.
AGCTACTTGACAAAGGATTCATCAGACCAAGCTACTCACCTTGGGGAGCTCCGATCTTGTTCGTGAAGAAGAAGGACGGATCGTTTCGAATGTGCATCGATTATCGGGAGCTGAACAAGTTGACTATCAAGAACCGGTATCCATTGCCGAGGATTGATGACTTGTTTGATCAGTTACAAGGAGCACAGTATTTCTCAAAGATCGATCTACGGTCGGGGTATCATCAGCTTAGAGTTCAAGACGAAGACATACCAAAGACGGCATTCCGAACCAGATATGGGCATTATGAATTCATGGTGATGCCTTTCGGATTGACAAATGCACCAGCGGTTTTCATGGACCTCATGAACCGAGTGTGCAAGCCGTATTTGGATCAGTTTGTCATTGTCTTTATCGATGACATCCTGATTTATTCAAAGAGTAAAGCTGAACACGAGGAACACCTCAGGAAAATCTTGGATCTGTTGAAGGAGCAGAAACTTTATGCCAAATTCTCTAAGTGTGAATTCTGGCTTAGAGAAGTTCAATTTCTGGGTCACGTAGTCAACAGCGAGGGAATACACGTAGATCCCACCAAGATCGAGGCAATAAAGAACTGGGACACTCCGAAGACACCGACGGAGATACGGTCTTTTCTGGGTTTGGCAGGTTATTATAGAAGGTTTATCTCAAACTTTTCTAAGATGGCTTTGCCTCTCACTAAATTAACTCAGAAGAGTGAACCTTTTGTCTGGGAGCAACAACAAGAAGATGCTTTTCAGACTTTGAAACATAAGTTGTGTGATGCTCCAATTCTATCTCTCCCGGAAGGATGTGATGACTTTGTTGTTTATTGTGATGCTTCCCATCAGGGACTCGGTTGCGTACTGACGCAACGGGATAAAGTCATTGCTTATGCATCAAGACAGTTAAAAGTTCATGAGAAGAACTACACTACTCATGATCTTGAACTGGGAGCTGTAATCTTCGCACTGAAAATTTGGAGACATTACTTATATGGCACCAAGTGTACCATATTCACTGATCACAAGAGTCTACAACACATATTTGATCAGAAGGAACTCAACATGCGACAACACCGTTGGGTTGAACTTCTGAATGATTACGATTGTGTGATCAAGTATCATCCGGGAAAGGCGAACGCTGTAGCTGATGCCTTGAGCCGGAAGGAATGAGTCAAACCCTTGCGCGTTAGAGCAATGGGAATGACTGTGCAGACCAGTTTGCGAGACAAGATAATTCAAGCACAACAAGAATCAGTTGACAGAGGAAATCTGAAAAAAGAACTTGATTGCGGAGCGGAGAAACAATTTGATACTAAGCCTGATGGAATGATCTACTACCAGAATCGTATATGGATTCCGGCGGTAGACGAATTGAGAAGACTTATCTTTGATGAAGCGCACAAGACCAAGTACTCTGTACACCCGGGTGCTGATAAAATGTACCAAGACTTGCGTGGATTTTATTGGTGGCCGGGAATGAAGAAAGATATAGCTGAGTACGTCGGTCAATGTTTAATGTGCGCGAAGGTAAAGGCGGAACATCAGAAACCGTCAGGTTTATTGGAACAGCCTGAGATTCCGCTCTGGAAGTGGGAACAAATAGCTATGGACTTCTTTACCAAGCTACCCCGCACTTCCAGTGGTCATGATACAATTTGGGTGATCATTGATCCTCTAACAAAATCTGCTCATTTCTTGCCTATGCGTGAGACTTTCATGATGGATAAACTGGCAAGATTGTACATTAACGAGATAGTGGTATGCCACGGTGTGCCATTGTCTATTATTTCCGACAGAGATAGCAGATTCACATCAAGGTTCTGGCAATCGTTGCAGAAATCTCTAGGGACACAGTTAAACCTGAGTACATGTTACCATCCACAAACGGACGGTCAAAGCGAACGTACTATTCAAACCCTAGAAGATATGTTAAGAACTTGTATTTTGGATTTCGGTGGAAATTGGGATTTTCATTTGCCACTGATCGAATTCTCCTACAACAATAGTTACCACAACAGTATTGGTTGTGCCCCATTTGAGGCTCTTTATGGTCGAAAATGTCGGTCACCGATCTGTTGGACTGAAGTGGGAGACAATCGAATAACTGGGCCAGAGCTTATTCAGGAAACCTCTGACAAGATTGCCCAGATTCAACGAAGACTACAAGCTACAAGAAGCAGACAGAAAAGCTATGCCGACAGACGGCGCAAGCCGTTGGAATTCCAAGTGGGAGATCGGGTTATGTTAAAGGTTTCCCCATGGAAAGGTGTAGTACGCTTTGTTAAGAAAGGCAAATTAGCACCACGATACGTGGGACCGTTCGAAATCATCGATCATATTGGTCGTGTGGCGTATCGACTGAGATTACCAGATGAACTCAGTGGTGTGCACGACGTGTTTCACGTCTCAAACTTAAAGAAATGCCTTGTGGACGAGACACTCGTCATTCCAATCAAAGAAATTGAAGAACCTTTAGAGATTATGGATCGCAAAGTTAAACAACTGAGGCGAAGCCGTATCCCGATTGTGAAGGTTCGATGGAATTCAAGGCGCGGACCCGAGTTCACTTGGGAACGTGAAGATCACATGAAGTTAAAGTATCCCCAACTGTTTGAAGAGGAAGCTGTGCCCGATAACAACTCTTAAATTTCGGGACGAAATTTCTCTAACAAGGGGAGACTGTAACATCAGTGCCGGAACCGGCACCAGAACAGTGATCGCTACAGTAAAACGAACAGTACTCAGGTACGAACTAAAGGTGTTTTCATTGTTATCATATTTATAGCATGTTTCATTGTAATTTCATGTTTCATTTCATGTCATCAACGAACAAATTCAGAATCAATTCTGAAAACAAAGTTCAGAACAGTGGTTCGTAAGTAAGATAATTATCTGACGACGCAGAACCATCATGTGATTATGTGTTAGGATTTTATTATGTATAAACGTATGTGAGGCTTTACAGAACAAAAATAACACGGATGTCATTACGTGAATGCTAAACCGACGTATTATTCGTATAGGTGACGATCTGTACGAATAAATCTGAAAGTTTAACGTTCTGAATGATGTCTAATATTTAGAAAACCATATCGAAAAGTGTAATTATCGTCGTATTTGATCGGGTGACGATTCGAACAAATACGCACGATAATCGCGCGTTTCGATTTAAACGTTAATTAAATATTTTTTTTAAAAATAAATAAATAAAAAATATTTAGTTAATTTATTAGGAATTACAACCTAAAATAATTTTATAACTTCTATTTTTAAAACCGGATCGTTTCGTTACGAAAATGGTGAGAAACCGACATTTTTACACGAAACCACATGAAACCGAAAGAACCCGAACGAACCCGGATATTTCCCTATCATTTAATGTGGCATTAAAGCCACACCAAACCCCACCAACCAGATTTTTCTTCCCCATTTTCGTTCATCTCCTTCTCTCTCTACTCTCTCTCTAGAACTCACCACATCTCTCTAAGAATTTCTTGCTTGTTTCTCCACCATTTTGTGTGTTCTTGGTGTCAAAATCACCACCATCACTTGAAGATCGTGAAAGTACAACGGATCTAAAGTTCTATCCATCTGATTGAGGTAAAAATCCATGTTTTAGTCCGTTTTTAGGGTTTGAAAACCCTAGAATCGGCCTCCCTTTGAAACCGACCAAAACCCTTCTAACACTTAGGTAAACTTCATCACAACCACTTAGGTTATCCTAGGAACAAGCCTCCTTACACCCCTTGGTCGATTTTCCTTGAAAACCATGTTTGTTTGGTGTTGAACTTGCATCGGCCGAATGAGCCACAACCAGCCCATCGAATGAAACTTTTACCCCATTCGCCGAATGAACCCTCAACTGTTCAGCCGAATGGCTTTGGGGGGGGGGAAGTATGAGGCACCATTCGCCAGTCGACCTTCGGCCTAGTTCATTCGGACAACCTCCTTCGGCCAACTTCCTTTCGCCGAAGCAGTACCATTCGCCACATGTCCCGTCGGCCGACCAGCACTCATTCGACCACAATCTCATTCGGCCTACTTTCAGTCGCCATTAGCCTATTCGATGGGACTTCATTCGACCCAGCTTACATTCGGCCAACCCTCTTTTGGCCTACAATCTTATTCGGCCAAGTTGCATGGGTTATGGCTACTTCGATTAAGAGTGGGGTTAGAAACAGTGACCATGATCAAGGGGTATTGCAAGCATGAGATGCATGGGAAGCTTTAAACACTCACACACACACACACACCTTATATGTGTGCATGGTGTGTGTGTGTGCGCATGGAAGGCATGTGGTGGTCCATGATATGTCATCAACTTGGGTGATCTAGAAATCAAGTATAGGTTAATATGGAGTCACTATGAGATGATAAACTAAGGTTTTCTTGACAACAAAGGGTGTTAGGGTTTCTTTTATAACAAGCAATCTCTCAAAACACATTATCAATTAAACAAGTATTTATAACATCATTTCGAGATTTAAAATATTTGAGAAATCATAAGGGATCCAAAGCATAGCCTAAGGTTTAGAGTGTTGAGTAGATTCTTAACACCTAACCTTAGAAATAGTTATTAATATCTACGACTAACTTAGATGGTTTTTATAAACTATCAAGGCTTAGTTTATCAAAGAACTAACAAGGAAATTGTTTAAATGATTCAAGTCGAACAATGGGCCCGAGGGTGGCCCAATGGGCTTACCCTAGGCCCATTACTTTTAAATGTTACGCTTTTATTAACTAAATGATGTTTTTAATAAAAGAAAAAATTATAAACTTATTTAGTTACAACAAGTGATGTTTTCTAAACCAATAATCTAAAATGGTTTAAGTAATAGCATTTTATTTAAAAACTTGCGACGAACAATCTTGGGGTATGGGTTAATAATGGGTAATAAGTTAGAATAAGTTGGATGAAATCCTAGAAACTCATTAGTAACCTAGGACACTTAGTTGCACACCGAGACCGAGACCCTAGTCTACGTCAATTATAACGACTTATCGTATTCGAATTCTTTTAAAACAACTCAGGTGCTAAAGATACATAAGCAACAGTCAAAGAGCGTGCATTATCTTTTGTGATTCAGTTACACATCAACACAGGTGAGTTCATTGCCCCTTTTCTAAACATTTTTGTTTTAAAACGCGGGGCTGAGAAGCATGCGTAAACTGTTTAATTATATTGTTTACTTAAATGCTTTTAAATTGTATATGTTTATCATGTATAACTGTTTATTTTAGACTTTGTCTAGGTAAACTGCTTATTAAATTTTAAAACAAGTTATCTATTCATCATGAGTAAATAACTTTGTGAATCAAAGAACTATTTTCAAAGAACTAAAGATCTAAAACAAAGTACTATTTCAAGGATCTATTTCAAAGAACTAACGATCTATTTTCAACAAACTATTTTCAACGAACTATTTCAAGAGGGTGTTGTCAACGAACTATCGGTTTAACGAACTATTTACAAAGAACTATTTTGAGGAAAATCTAGGAAATATTCAAAGATAGCATGTGAACGGTCATTAACGGTCAAGTACGGTCAAGAACGGTCAAAAACGGTCAAGAAAATCCTATTACTCAAAAGATGTCCTAGCTAGACTGATTGAGTATAGGTCGCATGCTTGATGATATTTACAGATCTCCTTTACTACTAAGTACCTGATTGTTACACTAGTCTACTCGAGTATGACCAAGGCCCAATCATTAGGACTTAGATTTTGTTAAATGTTTATTTATTTATTTAATTAAGCATTTATTTCACTTTATTCAAATGTTGTGGTTGATCATACTTGTGTGATGAACTTAAGGAATCAATAGAGATTCAAAGTGTTGTATTTACAGGAACAAAGACTGAAGGACAAATGGGTTTATGGTAGGGGTAAGATGCTTAATTATCATTAACAACAATGTCCTATGTAGATTAGTATGTGGTGGGATGGCGTCTGGGCGGGTTGTAGGCTCGACTCAGGGGTATGCCCTATATATAAGCATACCGATCTGGATGATACATGTGATGTTAATGAGATTAAGGTTGTTACCCGAGGGTTGAACAAATGTTTTGAAAGTGCATTAGAACTATAGTGAAATGGAAGTGTAAGGTAGGTAAAAATGCTTAATTATCATTAACAACAGTGTCATATGCGCATTAGTATGTGGTGGGACGGCGTCTGGGCGGGTTGTAGGCTCGACTCAGGGGTATGCCCTATATATAAGCATACCGATGTGGATATTACATGTGGTGTTAATGAGGTTAGGGTCTTTACCGGAGAAGGTTTTCAAATCATTTTTTTTAATTACTAAACTATATGAACTCACCAACCATGTGTTGACTTGGTCTTTTTGCATGACTTCTCAGGTGACGAACATGTTAATTAAGAGGCTTATGCTTTTGGACTAGGACTTCAGATAGAAGACTTAGTATTTTTGGACCTGCATACGTTTGGAAACATCATTATACAATTATTTTGTATATCTTGTATAGTTACAAGATAGAAACTTTATGATGCTTATAGTAGATTTTCATAGTTAAATTATAAACGATACTGATGTAATTTAACTTTGTAATTCTATTATATTTAGCATTTTCTCATTTATATTATGTGCAATGTAAACAATCTGATCATCATGATTATCACTCACGATATCGCGCCCCGGGAACCTTCCGCCCGTCGGGGACTTCGATCCAACCACGCCGGCACTGGGTGTGACAACCGGCTTCTCAGTTATAAGTTCTATAACTGCTGTATGACCTTTCCGCAGACATTTGTGTGCTTTCATACAAGATATGAGACGCAGTGGCGTACTGCTCTTCTCGCCTTGTACATACAATGTCTCTCCATGTGAAAGCGGTATACGAATAATCTTTTCATGGCATACTATTTCAGCCTTGTGTTTGGACAACCAGTCCATGCCAATAACTACATCAAAACTTCCTAAAGTGATAGGCATAAGATCAATTTCCAATGTTTGACCCATCAAATTAAGGATTCATCCCTTAAGGATATGTTCTACTACAATTAACTTGCCATCAGCTAGTTCTACAGTGTATGGGTTTTCTAAGGCAGTAGGACTAACATTTAGCAACTTAGAAAGTGAACTAGATACAAAACTCCGGTCTGCACCAGTATCAAATAGCATAGAGGCATAGTGATTATTCAAGAGGAACGTACTCGTAACAATGTTGGGATCCTCCCGTGCCTGACGTCCTCCAATCACAAACGCCCTGCCCCTGGCACCATTATTGTTATTATTGTTGTTGTTATTGGTGCCATTGCCGTTTCCATTTGCATCATTAGTCCCGCCTTTCTTGAGTTGTGGGCAATCCTTTTTGAAGTGCCCCGGTTTACCACACTCAAAACAACCCTTCTGTGTGTTGTTCTGGTTATTGTTCTGATTGTTGGAATTGTTTTGCAGTTCTCCGCGGCAATACTTAGCTGCATGCCCTCCTTTACCGCACCGTTGACACTTAAACTTATCACACTGATTCCCAGCATGATGGAATCCACACTTGTTGCACTTTGGGTGTTTACCAATATACCCCCTGATGATGATGACTGCTGACCACTGTTCGAATTGTGATAAGACTTGTGTTAATCCTGCTTTCGGTTCTACTGAAACGGCTGTTGGTTAAAGTTCTTGGTGTTGCTGCTTTCCCACTTCCTCTTGTGGTCTCCCACCTTAGTAGCTGCTGTTCGTTTAGGCAGAGTTCCTTGTAAAACTGCCTGGTCAGTCAATTGGTGCGCTAGTCGAACAACTTGTTGAATCGTTGTGGGATTTGCAGAAGTGACCAATCCCTGGATCTGAGGCACTAATCCCCCAATGTACCTCTCTATCCACTTACTTGCTGGAGTAGCCATGTGAGGTAGAAGTCTGGCCAGTTCATGTGACCGAGTAGTGTACTCCTCAATGTTAGACCCCTCCATCTTAAGGTGCCAATACTCCTCTTCCAGTTTCTGCATTTCACTGCGAGGACAGTACTCCTCTTGCAGTAAGGTCTTGATCCCATTCCAAGTTAAGGCATTGGCCTCACCCGATCCCAGAGTTTGAACATTAGAGTTCCACCAAGTCAATGCTGGACCTTCTAAAGTTCCAGTAGCATACTTGACCTTATTCTCATCAGGACAGTTACACATCTCAAACACTGATTCGGCCTTCTCAATCCATCGTAAGAGTCCAATGGCTCCTTCCGATCCTTTGAAGTTATGTGGCTTACAGTCCAAGAACATCTTGAACGTGCACGCTTGTGGGTTCACCAATCCCCCTGCTGGACCATGTGGCCCTGTAGTGTGTGTCTGAGTGTAGTTCGCGATAGCCTCCGCGACCCTGTTATTGATCAGCTCGTTGAGCTCAGCAACTGTCATGTGTATGTTCTCGCCAGACATGATCTTCATAGTTAAAATGAATGTTAGAGAGTTATCAAAATCAAATGCGAACTGTGTAAACAACATAAAAAACAAACATGTAATGTAGGAATCAACACAACTGTTGGCAATAAGTAATAGTTTTCAATAGATAATAATCTGATTTGAGTACAATACTTTCAAAATCAAACATAGTTTTCAAACATCTAATGTAGGGACACAACCCGCCCCTAATAAGTTTAAACAAAATAAAGAAAATCATGCATCCTCAATAGTGGAGTCAGCATCAGAATCAACATCCTGTGCCGGTATCTCCTCCTCCTCCTCTTCCTCCTCTGCTTCAGATACAAACTGCTCTTCCAATGCAATCAACCTTCCCTCAGCAATGTCGGCTCTATGTTCTTCCTCTTGCACTCGTGTAGTCATATGGACAATGTGAGACTCCTTCCCCTGAACTACACTGCGAAGCTCTGTGTATCGGGCGTTTACATCCCGGAGCTCCTGTGCCATATGCTCGATCCGATCATTAGCCCACTTTGACTCCCATGTCAATCGGGCGACATCATCTGACTCAAACCGTGGCCTCTTACAGGCACGAAACCTAGGTGGCATACGATATGAAGACTCCTCGGTGGAATCCTCCACAGGTGCTTTCTCTGGGTCTCTATGTGGCTCCTCTTGTGGGTCATCCTTAGGATCCTCCTCAGGATCCTCCTCTGGGTCGTCCTCCTCCGGGTCCTCGTCCGGGTCCTCTATGGGATCCTCCTCCGGATCCTCCTCATGATCCTGAACTGCTGGAGCTATCGGCTCCTCGTCATCTAGTACGATCACGTGCGGTGGTGACAATGCTGCCATATCTGTTACATAAGACCATGTGTAAATACTAGGCAAAAACAATTGTGTAAACAAGTGTCTAATGTCTAACAGTTATAGTCTAAGTCTACTAATGCAAACCTAGTTCGCTATAACCAATGTCTCTGATACCAATCTGTCACACCCCCAAATTTCAACTAACGGAATCATACCGTTTGGGACGTGACAAACCAGGATCTCAGATCATTAGACATAACAAAGACCTCTATATGATTTTCAAAACATACTTTGGTCTAAAACTGTAATAACAAAGTTCTCATGTTGCGGAAGCGTTTTTAAAACAGAAACAACCATAACGGTTTGAAAACGGTAAATTACAAAGCAAAGTCCAAAATGTTCAAATCCAAATAACAGAAATATAAAATATGCATGCGACTCCACATCCTAGTCCATGCTTGATTGCTCATGTACCTTAATGTCCTGAGAAAAACATGTAAATCAAGTCAACACAAAGGTTGGTGCATACTCAGATTTAAGTATTCACAAATGTTTGAAACAACTGTTTGAACAAAATGTTTGCAGATAACATAATCACACATGCATAGTCATGATAGCTAGTCATTTGTACTATTTACATAAGTGGTCGACACCGAAGCTGACTGTTGCATGTTTTGCCTTTCCACTATTGTCTAGCATAAACAATAGTAATGTGAATTGGCTAGTCAAACACTTGCGTAGATCCCATCTACCAAGTGAGGTTTGTCAAACCTAATAGATCTATTTCCAACTACCACGCTTTGCACTATGGCAAACTAAACGATTCGATATGTACGGACTTGTAATGCTATGTTTGCACTTAATGTAAACAGCTAACTCATGCAAGTGTCATGTATCTAAAATGTTTATTGCACATGTTTTCTCCCCCAAAACAGTTAAAATAAGAAAAGGGGCCGTGTACGCACCTTTGATTGTGAATAGAATGATCAAACACGTGAAATCGCGTAGAAAGTCCTCTACGAAGAACCTGTGTTTTAACAATAACTTAGTGTTATTCGGGATGTCTTTTTGTGCTTCAAATCACATACGTGTCAACACACGTATGTTAGACTCGTTAGAAACGTGCATACGTAAGTACTTGTGACTTTAAAGTCGTTTAAATAAAATCATATAATTGTTTATGATTTTATTTAAATAAGCGTAATCATACGCGATTACGTTTTTGGGTTAGAATGTGAATTTTATTATTCTAATATGTTCGGAATTTAATTCTGGTCCTAACGCAATTCGAATGGATTAAATCGGAGTTCGTACGTGAAAGTTATTGCAAAAATACCAAAAATTGGTAGTTTTCACAAAACCGGCCCAAGCATGGCTCGAACCCGCGACCACCAACTCAACACCCACACACACTACCATCTCATTTGTTTCAACTTTCATTAACAGGTTTCATTTGAAAGAGTTTTAACAATTAACATCGGGTTCTCCTTTTGTCTTACTATAGCCGAAGCAACAAGTCCCAATTGACCACGAATTCGAACCCAATCAGTTCCAACACCATAGGGTTTTTATCGATTAACATATTTCGAACCTCCCTACATGGTTTAATTCGAGTATTAACTCTTTCAAAGCAAAAATCCCCAATTCGTTTTGATTAAGAACCCTAACCATCGAATTCATGCAATTCGTTATTGTTAGATGTGATTAACATAGGGATTTCCTTCATCGATGCTTTCTGAAACTATCAGTAATAATTTATTCGAATATCTAATCTGTTTAAGTCGAAACCCCCAAAAAGCTTTTATCTAAGAACCCTAGAATCAAAACCCGTTTAATTCGTTATTAAAACTCAAAATTGATTTAAGAAAAACCTTAATCGGTATCTTCTGATGCTACAAATAGTATTCAATTTGATTTTTAAATTCTTTCTCATGAAAACCCCCAATTCGTTCTTTAGAACAAACCTTAGAATTAGAACCCATATAATTCGATGTTGTTTCATAAAATTGATATGGGCATTTCTTTAAACGCATCAGTCTGAATCTGCTCATATACTTTAATTTGATTTTGAGGCCCGTTTGTATGAAAATCCCCAGCGTTTATAAAATAAACCCTAGGATTCGAGATCATATAATTCGCTATTTCTAATTGTTTTTAACAGAGGGATATCATCAATCATAAGATTTCTAACCTCTCTGTGTGATTTAATTCATCTTTTAAACATGTTTGCATCAATACCCCAATTCGGTTCAAACGATGAACCCTAGCTATTGAATCCATATAATTCGATGCTAGAACGACGAATTACCATAGGTTTATTCTTAGTCGGCCTATTTAGAGTGTTTAGGAATGAAAACTTACTTGATGTGATATTGAATTGATGATGTTCGACTTAAAGCTTGATATTCGGCCGCCCCTTAATTCAAATTCGTCTCCCAATGCTTCTACGATCGAATTGTTGCTTGTAAACACTTCTAATACCGCAGACTGGTGTATGTTAGAGTTTAATTTTATCAATTATGACCGGCTTATAGGAACTTGACACTCACTTCAAACGGTTACAACTTTTGGGTTTCATTTTGGACTTAAATTGTTGTTTAATGATTCAATAACGTATTATAGATGTTAATCATCATTAAAGTAATGATTATAACTGGTTTAATTCGGGTATAACTACTTATGGGTGTGAAATTTGAGTTCAATTTGATGTTCTAGCCGAATTTTGACTAATGAAAGTCAAAATTGATACTTATAATCATTTACAAGATTGATTTTTGCAAATTAACCACTTTAAAACTAATTTTGTTTGATTTTTTTCCTTTAGGTTTGATTTTGTTCGATTCTGAACACTTCCTGTTAATTTCTGGTTAACGGGGTTAACCCGAAATTTCCGGATTGTCACAATTCATTTCATAAATATGATTCAGATCCATGGGTTAACAGTCATAATTTCATCTGAAAACACAGAATTATCACGTGATTGTTAGTTATGACATTATTATGTATAAATGTATGTGAGATTGTACAGAACAAAATAACAACGGACGTCGTTACGTGAATTCTAAAAGGACGGGTTATAGATGACGATCTGTACGAATATATCTGAAATTTTAGCGTTCAGAATGATGTCTAATAATTAGAAAATCATATTGAAAAGTGTAGTGATCGTCGTGTTCGTACGGGTGACGATCCAAACGAATACGCGCGATGACCATGTGATTCGATTTAAACATATAAATTTAACATTTTCAGAAATTTAAAATAAACATAAGATAAATTAGTTAATTTAATAGGAATTACCACCTAAATTAAATTTACAAATTCTACTTTTAAAACCGTAACGTTTCGTTACGAACAAGAACGAAAACCGACGCTTCTACGCGAAACCGAGCGAGACCGAACACACCGGGTATTAGAAAGCAATTAATATGGCATTGAATGTCATATTTTCCCCCACCTACCAGCTTCACCATCACCATTTTCGTTCCTCTCTCTCTCTAAACTTTCTCTCTCTAGAACCAAGAATAAATGTTTGAGTCAAATAAGGCCCAATCATAATGTCTTAGTTGTATTTAAATGTTTACTTATTGATTTAATTAAGCATTTAAAATTATGATACTACAAATGCTATGGTTGATCATGAATGCGTGATGAACTCAAGAAATCGATAGAATTTCAATTTGTGGAACTCAAAATCTATTGTGAGGATGGGTGGAATGAAATGCTTAATTATCATTAACAACAATATGTTAAGCAGTCCGGTATGTGGTGGGATGGTGGCTGGGCTGGCGGTAAGCTTGACCCTACATATGCCCTATATATAAGCATACTTGATTGTATAACATAGGTGGTTGTTGAGGAGGTTAAGGTTGCCATTTCGGGTGATCAAGGTTAACAGATTTTCAAGTTATTCAAACGTTGTGAATCAAAGGTATGGGATGAAACTCTTAATTATCACCAAGAACAATATATCATGTGGTTTGGTATGTGGTGGGACGGTGGCTAGGTTGGCGGTAAGCTTGACCCTACATATGCCCTATATATATAAGCATACTGAACTAGATGGTATATGTGGTTAATGGTGAGGTTAAGGTTGTCATTCGAATAGGTTTATTCAAATTCATTTTTAAAACAAACTATATGAACTCACCAACCATGTGTTGACTTGATCTTTTTGCATGACTTCTCAGGTGACGAACATGTCTGATTAGGATGTTATGCTTTTGGACTAGGATGCCAGATAGAGGACCTAGTATTTTGGACTTGTATACTTTTGAACATCATTATATAGATTATTTTGTATATCTTGTGCAGATACGAGATAAATGAATTATGATGTTAATAGTAGATTTACATTGTTAAATTATGAACGAAACTGATGTAATTTAACTTTGTAATTCTATTTTATTTAGCAGTTTCTCATTTTATATCATGTGCAATGTAAACAATCTGATCATCATGATTATCATTCCCGATATCGCGCCCCGAGAACATTCCGCCCGACGTGACACACGATCCGACCCGCTGGCTCGGGGTGTGACATTGCATCATTGTATTTGTTTATGACTCAAGAACAACATATTTGATAAGACATGTGTAACATCCCAAATATTACAAATATGTAAAGAGGGAGTATAAGAAACTCGCTTTTATTAAATCGGATTTTTCAATAGTATCCTTGATTGATTTTTGAGAAGAAGTTCTATCTTCATCCTAAGTTTATAGTTACATACACTTAGTATATCTGTAAGACTTATGTTTTTAATCCCAATTTTCAATAGTATTCATAAAGAAACCAATTGTAGTTGTAAAAGGAATATGACGTATAATATGAAAACATTTATCTATATTTTAAATAAATATTTTTATACAAATAGTTTGCAAGTTTATAAATTGTAGTTGTAAATTACATTACCAAAAATTTTAAATAAACTACGTATATTGTAAAAGTTCATAATGAATTATATTAAATAATTATTATTTATATAAACTTTATGTTAAATTTATAACAAAAGTAAATATTTTATTTTAAATAAATATTTTGTTTAATTAGAAATGTTTTTGTCTGAAATAAAATATTTCAGAATTATTTTTCTTAATTTAAAATTATTTTTAGTTCACTTAGAATCCATTTAATTGCCTTTTATCAATTTCCCCACAAGACCATCGACCCGGTTGCTTGTGTAATCCTTACGGTTTTCCGTTACAAATTCATACATTGTAATCGTGCTTAATTCGTAATAAATAAAAGTCTTGAATGTTCTTTTAAAACATTTGTAGTCATAAATCTATAGATATATATTTAAAATTTTATATTATTAATGAACTAAACATAATAATAATAATACAAAACAAAATCTAAGCTTTTGTAAATTTCATTTTATAAAAGTTATAATGCTTTAAAGATTTAAAAAGTCATAATATGTTATAATAGAATGATAGCATTTTGTTAGTAAATAACCAATTATTAGACTTATATAATAATAATAATAATAATAATAATAATAATAATAATAATAATAATAATAATAATAATAATAATAATAATAATAATAATAATACATTAAATTTATAAAAAGGTTTTTATAGAAATTTTGATGTCTTATACATTAGAATGACAAATTTTGAGATATAAAACAATTATCTAGCTAGAGGGACTAAAAATGGTATTTTATAAACTTAGTTTGTGAGGGGGGGGGGGGGGGTTTAGGATAAAACTGAAACAAAAAATAATAATAAGAACAAGAGGGGCTAAAGCTGTAAAAACTCCAAAGATCCTCCCTTCTTAACCCGGTTCCTTCCCCTTCGATACCCACGAACCGCATTTGACCCGTTCGCAACAAAACAACTCAATCAGACGCGTATACAACAAATCTACACCATTTTTGGCAACTAGATAAACAGGTAATCGATTCAATCACATAATTACTACTAATTAGTCACATTAACGCGTAAATCACATCCAAAAATAAGAACTTCGACCTAGAAATTGAATCCGAGTGCCACACTATAAAATGTAAATCAAATTACAGTCGAAGGTTCCTCTTTCCTCGACGAAGCTATCTGTACAACAATAAACAACTCACAAAAGCGTTTGGTCGTGAATCGAAGCTCAACTCTACCACTAGCACCTTAGAACTTGAACCCTTTCAATATGATTTCAAACCTGGTAACATTCTATATCAATCAACTCGCTAGAACACTGTAACAATTGCGTTCGAAGAATTACGTCATCAACGAAATGAGCATAGCTGATCGTGCTTGAAATCCACGTTGAGTTGCCAATCGAAAGTATTATAGGATGATAGAATGCAAAAAATGGTGAACGTGGGCGAAAACCGTGCGCGAAACGGAGTTACGAATTGTCCGGAATCGCGAAACGAAGAAAATCCGAAAATTTGAGAAAATGACCCTAGGCGGTACGCCTAGAGTCAGACATCGACTCTAGGCGGTACGCGCGGAAGATAATCAAAATATCTGGATTCCACCAGCCGCACGGTACGCCTCGTGTAAGGCCTTGGTCTGGGGTGGTACGCCTGGGGCCAGTTTCGTCGACAAGTGGCTTAAATAGATCAGATTGCATCAACAAACTCATTTCTTTTCTTCCTCTCAACATTTCCACCATCTTAGACAAAAAACCAGCCATTTAATCAGCAAAACCTTTATTTTGAAGGCTTCTCAACGTTTAGATCGCACAAGGGAACGTTTCTGCAAGTCCTGATCGTCGTTTAACACTCAAAACTCCGTCTGACTAGGTAACGGTTCGTTTTAACCTTTTAGTTTGATAATGATTGATTAAATCTTGTTTTTGAACGTAATGATATAGTTAGGTTTGTTGATTTTTGCCTAGATGATGGCTAGGATTGATTATAAACGAAAAACACGATGTTTTAACGGGTAAATCCTTGTTTTGATCTGTTGTAATGCCCGGTTTGCATGAAATCATAACAATGGTTATAATGGTTTAAACCATTTGATTATGACAATGTAGGTGATTAGTTTGATTAATCTTTGACATACAACGTGAAATCCGAGTGTTTCAAACTAGTCACAATCATTAACATACTCATTGGAACGAGTATCTGATGTTTATGATAACAGTCGGATTAATATGTTAAACATGGTTATTAAACCTATGCTAATACTACATTGTGATATTTCATGATATTTGGGTAATCAAAAACAAGGATTAATCATTCCTAAGCCATTAATCTATCTAGGAACTGTTTCATCATCATAATCAACAACATTAACTATTTGATTAATCTGAGATTATTCGGATTAATTAAACATGTCATCAACTTTGTATTAGGAATCTGAATCAGTATAGGTTCCTACATTATCATACATTGTATGATATGACCTTTAAATAAATAATTAAAAACCTAATATCAGTTTGATGACTGTTAAGGCAATGTCTTTGACATTGGACGTTCAGGAAGATCTAATCATATTTAGTTAAACTATAAATAACTAATTAAATATAAATAAATGCAGAATCATCATATTATTACCAGTTTGTGAGATATTCTGCTATCATTAAGATATCAGGTGAGTTTCGTACAACCCCTTTTCTTTTTAAATCTTTTATAAACATCGGGGTAGCACTGTGGAACTTTTCTTGAACATATGATATGTATCACTGTGATCTGTGTGATTTCATATGACTGTTGAGAACTTGTGGATTTCATGGGATTTTGCCTGAGAACATAACTTTATCACAGAACTTGAAATTCCTTATTCCTGAACTGTATCTAGTGAACCCATGTAGGACCGAACAGAAAACAATGATAGTACTATCGGCTGACAACCCATTTGCCGGGAACTTGCAACTCCCCTTGGTGTAAATGTTTGTTATCTGTTTCCAGAAATTCTTAATGTAGTGATAGACATTAAGACATTGAGGCACTAAGATATGTACCGACGGGTAGTATCTTTTTAGAACAAGAACAGAACGTCCGAAAAGAACTAGATACGAGTCCCATGGTTATCTTGAACAACACATTTTGAGAACTTGTATAACTTATCATATTGTGGAACATGAACTGTATGAAGTCACCAGCTTTGTGCTGACGTTTTCAACTTAAAACCTGTAGGAAATCAGTGAATTAAGGAGAGACTGATTTAACCAGGAACAAGAGCTTTAGATACTTAGTCAAAGCCTTTGGTATTTGCTCCCTCTAGGGTTTTGCCTTTGAGTTATTTTAGTGTTTAGTTTTCTTGTTTTTTTTTAAAGAAAAGAGATAACAGAAGACAGTAAGGCAACACAAAGAAGATTCAGAAAAGTGTTATGTTATACAATTGATGTTGGGGTATAAATAGCCCCGACATTTAATGTTTCAGGACAAATATAGAACAAAGACAAAACATATAAGACTGATGACACTATTACAGACACTGTAGCATCAGAATAGTACAAATGCAAAGTCAACTTAGGATCTTCAAAGATCTTGAAGTCTTCCGAGGTTCAGACATTTGTACAGATGCTAAGGAGTTATTCTTTTGGAAGTTCTTCATAGGAAACTAATTAAATGAATCAGTTATCCTATCGGAAGCTGAAGAAGGAAACATTTATTATTTCATCGGAAGCTGATGTAAATACATAAGTCTTCTGAAGTAATGTTTTTCTTCCGAAGCAGATGTCTTTGGAAGTCTTCCGAAGTAATTGACTTTTATTCTTCGGAACCAATTGTTAGTGTCTTCTGAGGTTTTGTCTTCGGATAGAGTCTTCCGAAGCATCTTCTGAAGCTTTGTCTTCGGAAGCAATTGTCTTTTCTTTAGTATCTTCCGAAGCCTCTTTTGAAGTTTTGTCTTCGGAAGCAAGTGTTCTTTTATTTAATGTCTTCCGAAGCATCTTTTAAAGCTTTATTCTTCATGTCTTCGGAAGTTAGTGTCCTGCAACATTTATTCAAATTGATTATTTGAAAGGTGGTTTTTCTTCGTTAGTCCTTATTTTCCAACAATCTCCCTCTGGACTGATGAAGCCAAAACCACTTAGCTTTAGAGCCCAATCAATTTCTAGAACATCAGACTCAGTTGGGAAAGTACATGAGAATGGTTCAAATGGGTTCTTAGTACAGCAAAGGCTTTTTTGTTTATTTAAGCTTCAGTCACCTTTTGTGAATGGTTTATGTACATGAATCTCCCTCTTTTTGGCTTTATCAGCCGGGAGGCAAGGCAGGGAAGGAAGAGAGGCTAAAAGAAGTAAGCTAAATGCTCCTCGAAAGGCAGTGGAAGAAAGGTGGTAGTAGTGAAGGTGGTTGAAGAGTTTGGAAAACCTTCAAATGAAGGTGCCTGCATTGGGTTGGATTTGGATTGCAGGACTTTGGACATTCGTCAATTCCTTAATGTTGTGAACTGATTCGTCCATCATTTTACAGATGTCATCCGAATCCCTGACTTTGAGGGTCAGTTTATCACGACCGGAGTCCATCTCAGAGATGTCATAAACCCCTTTTTCTTGGTTCTGGGGATTTCCAGCCTTAGTTTACAAGAAAACTTCATTGGCTGTTGCCATACCTGGAGTCTTATTGCCTAATCCATTCAAATGAGAATTCATTGGATTTTCATGTGAAATGGATGCTCCTGATATATGATCAAGAGGTCTAGATGGACTTGACATCCGGATCGCATCCTCTTTTCATAGGTAAGAGATTTATTAAAGGATAGTGGGGGCTTATGGGAAGAGATTGATTCATCTGTGAATGGAACAGATGTATCCATGTGTTCAGTAGGAACACAGTCATGTTCAGGGATCTCATCTTCCTGAACAGACTTTTTGGGTTTATTAGGCTTAGAAGGTTGTGGAAAAATTATTTTATGGCCGATACCTGTTATAGGTGAGAAAGTAGGGTGGATGTGGGTTCACTGAAGATGGGTGTTTCTTCAGTGTCATCCATCAGTGTGCAAACTTGTGAACACTAGTTGGTCAAATCCTTCATATTATTTTGAGGATCAATGGGACACACTAAAAGCATAGTCGGAACTAGGGACATTTCTGGTAATATACCAGATGATCAAGGATATGCTAACATATCGCATGTTATTGAAATGATTTTCTGTAAAGAGCAGAAGAAATGCTTATACATAATCAGGTTTTTCAGGTTTAAAAAAAATGAATGAGTCGAAAGATTCATGATTATTTTTGAGATTAAAATTACAGAGCTGTTTGAGAAGAAGAGAGAGTTTAATGCTTACACATTTGGACAAGAAGACATGTTTATGCACATCTCGAAGTACAGACGAAGCTTTGTGAGGAATGAAGCCTGGTCCATTATCATAAGCATCGAGCTGTAGACAAGGTTAGCGTAAGTGCTTCGTGCCAGGCGACATGCCTGACAAGTGATTATCCGTAGCCATGAGCATTGCTTAGAATTTTCAAGATGATGAAAGTTTTCTTGATAACCAGAGGAGCAAGAGGGTTTAAATAGATTCATGGTGAGAGAGATGAGAAATAAAGGAGATGATTATTGATTTAAATAAGATTATTGGTTATTAAGATGATGGTAAGTATCTTCTCGAGCCGTGGGAGTCAGCATTGAGAGTCGGATCTTGCAGAGAGATTGACAACTGTCACATCAAGTGCAAAGCTCAAGATTTAATTTGCAGATCAGAAGAATCTTATTCTTGGAAGCAAGTTAAATGATCATGTGATAGTTTTCGGAAGGAAAAGAGATCATCGGAAGGAGAAGGAACCAAAGTAGTTATAGAATGTAATAATGGAAGGTTTAAACATCAGATAGATATGAAGCAGTGACCATATTACCACTGATCCTATCCGTGTACTGAGATAACTACTGAAAGAAACCAAGATTTCTTTAACAGTGGTTTATCTGATATCCATTGTTAGGACAATTTATAAAAATTATCCTTTTATATTTATGTGTACAAAGGTTAATAAACATAATCTTAACTACGTTTATTAACTCATATTTATCATGCCCAATTTTGCCACAAACTTAGAGAAAGTTGAGGAGTCTAAGGGCTTGGTAAATATGTCAGCTATTTGGTCACTTGTAGAGACATGTTCTGGAACAATTAGTCCTTTTCAAAACTGTCTCTAACGAAGTGATGCCTTATTTCAATGTGTTTGGTTTTAGAATGATAGACAGATTCTTTATTATGTTTTTGGCAGCTTCGCTATCTATTAGAAGAGGTGTTTTTAGTTCAGTTATTCCAAAATCTAGCAGTTGGTATTGTAACCAAAAAATTTGGGAAGTGCAATGGGCTGCTGCAATGTATTCGACTTCAGCAGTTGAATTTGATACTGAAGTTTGCTTCTTGCTTTGCCATGACACTAAGCAACCTGCAAAGAACTGACAACCTCCTGAAGTGGACTTTCTGCTGAGCGAGCAGCCAACATAATCACTATCTGAAAAACCAACAAGCTTACAAATTTGATTAGCAGGATACCAAATACCTAGCACAGGAGTACCTTTGAGATATCTGAGTATCCTCTTCACAAATGAAAGATGAGATTGTTTGGGAGCAGATTGGTATCTTGCACAGACACATGTTGCATACATGATGTCTGGTCTTGATGCAGTAAGATACATCAGAGAACCAATCATGCACATGTAAAAAGTTTGATCTACAGGTTCACCATTGTCGTCTGGACATATGCCCTGGACTTGTTGCCATGGGAGTAGAAATTCTTTTGCAGTCATTCATATCAAATTTATTTAGAAGATCTTTTACATATTTAGATTGATGAATGAAAGTCCCATTTGGGGTTTGTTTGACTTGAAGTCCTAAAAATGTTTTTAGTTCACTTAAAGCACTCATTTCAAACTTAGAAGACATTAATTTAGAGAAGTGTTCACACATGGAAGGTTTTGTTGATCCAAAAATGATGTCATCAACATAGATTTGGACTAGCAAGAGTTCCTTATCTACCCTTTTCATGAACAAAGTCTTATCAATGGTCCCCCGAGAAAATTTATTAGAAAGAAGAAACCTAGAAAGAGTGTCATACCATGCTCTTGGAGCTTGTTTTAGACCATAAAGTGCCTTGTCTAGTTTGTACACCCAATCAGGATGATGAACATCATCAAATCCTGGTGGTTGACACACGTAGACTTCCTCTTTTATTGTCCCATATAGGAAAGCACTTCTTATGTCCATTTGGTATACCTTTATATTATGGGAGATGGCAAATGCTAGGAAGAGTCTGATGGCTTCCAATCTTGCCACAGGAGCAAAGGACTCATCATAGTCAATACCTTCCTCTTGACAATAACCTTGCACCACTAATCTGACCTTATTTTTTTATTACAATGCCTCTGTCATCTGTTTTATTTCTGAATACCCATCTGGTTCCGATGGGATATTTTCCATCGGGCAAGGGACATAGAGTCCAAACATTTTGCCTTTTGAACTGCAACAGCTCATCTTGCATTGCCTCTACCCAATTATTGTCTTTAAGAGCCTCCTGATATTTAGACGGCTCAATTTGGGATAGAAAGGCTGCATGAAGACAAAAGTTTGAAATCTGGCTCCTAGTTTGAACTCCTTTACTTAGATCACCTAAGATTTGTTCTAGAGGATGATTTTTGTTGAAAGGAATGATGTCCAAACAGTTATTTGAGGAGGCAGCATCGGAAGAGGGTGAGTTTTCGATGGGGCTCAGAGAGTTTTCTAGATGAGAGTTTAGAGTATGGTCAGGAACGTCTACAGATACATTATCCAAGACAGGAGATAAAGAAGTAGGTATTTGATTTCTTGGTTTTGAGAATTTGTTTCTTGAGAATTTATTTGATAAGAAGGAAAGGAAGTGAAGAATTTTGAAACAGAATATTCCTCAAGAGAAGATAGATCTTTAGAGGTTTGACATGACTCTGATGAAGGAGAAGAAGAGGAGATAGGAGGGATGAATGAGAAGCTTTCAAGATCAAAGAGATCATCAGGTGCAGAAGGGAAGGATGAGGTTGATGCTGATTCATTGAATTTTACATCAATAGATTCCTCAATGATTTTTGTTCTGAGATTGAAAGCTCGATATGCTTTAGAAGTCTGAGAGTATCCAACAAAGTATCCAGAATCAACTTTAGCAGCAAACTGGACAAAGAGTCTTTTGTATTTAAGATAAAACACGGACATCCAAAGACTTTGAAGAAGGAAATGAGAGGCTTTATTTTATACAGGATTTCATAGGCAGTTTTGTTATGTCTTTTTACAATGTGAACTCTGTTTAAGACATAACAAGCAGTGTTTACTGCCTCAGCCCAGAATGATAAAGGTAATCCTGAGTCTGCAAGCATGGTTCTTGCAGCTTCAATTAGTGTCCTGTTCTTTCTTTCTACAACTCCATTCTAAGCAGGAGTTCTAGGAGCACTATATTGTCTAAGGATTCCTTTAGAGATACAGAATTTATCAAGAACTTGATTCTTGAACTCTGTGCCATTGTCACTCCTTATCATTTTAACAGGAAGACTGAATTGTCACAACCCAACCAGAGGGCTTGACTAATGATTGATTCAAAACACAAAGTAGCGGAAGACAAAATAATTATATTACAATTCAACCAAAGGTTTAGTCTAAGTATCTAATTTGTTTACAACAAATCTAAATATGGTTTAACTAGCGGGAGATTTTCTAGAGTTATTGAGTCCATCCAGGCATCAGCACACTTTATTAATCTTTAAGCCAATTTCTTCTGTTTTACATCCGGTATTCTTGTTCTAGCAACCAAGTACCCGAGCCACACCTGTTTCTAATTACCTGAAAGACATGCTAAAATACGTCAACTATAAAGTTGGTGAGCTCATGAGTTTTAGTTTACAGACACAATAATAAATGGATGTGATAATTCAAAAACAATACAACCAACCCTATTCCATGCTCGGGCGTTTGCCTCATACACTGTTAGCCCACAACATGGTCAATTCCAATTTACTTCCCAATTCCGAGACCCGTTCCTGCTCTCGGTCATTCGTGTATCATAAAGAATATATGCCACAACGGTTGCTGTTAACCTCAGTGGGGTTTCAACCTTTCTTTTACAAGGCCACCCTTTCGGGCCACTGTGCGTGGGGGATTCCCCAAGTAGTACTACCCATATACTCACCGGCTCTCCTTATGAGTTAATGGTTGTAAATTATGTTTAATGTCTAGGGGAAGCAATTTTATATGAAACGGACGTTCATTATCACATAAATATAATTTTATAAACAGTTTATGGAGCATGCTTTCAGTATCCCAAAACAGTAAAAAGAAAAGGGATCACATGAACTCACCTGGTTGCTTTAACTGGTTCCTTTTGTTCCTATACAAATATGTCATTGTGCCACTATGCATGATTTGATATGTTCCCAGAGGTATCATCAAAGCCAGTTCCTAATTGTAACCATCTATACATGTATAAGTTGTAGATTCATATATTATGGTTGTTGATTGTGGTTGAGCTCTTTGGGTTTATGTGTGTAAGGTTTACTAGCATAATGTTTCTTTATATTACAATACTCAGTGAAATCCTACTATTCAATTGTACATATAAATGTTGGCTCACCCTTGAGACGATCAATATTCAGGTTGTTTAGCTGTATTACTAGTCATGGTGCTTTACTTTTGATATAAATTGATGTAATACATAAGGTATTATAAGACAAGAAGATAATTATTATAATGTATTTACCTAACTTATTAATAATTAAAGATAATTAATAAGTATTTCATGCATTACAAAATAGTTGCAATTAATCATTAGTATCTGAGATATTTTACATGTTGTAGTCATTGTATATACTACTATTGTAATTGTTATAAATATTGAACAAAAGAATGTTTAAAATATACATAATTTAATTTCTATGTTTCAAGGTAAGTAATCATTCTTAGACAATACTATTATTAAGGGTAATAATAATAATAAATAATAATAACAATAATAATACTAATTTTACTAACAATATTAATAACGTATCAATTTTCAATATGTTAATCATTTGTAAAATATATGAATAAAGGAGTACCATATGTTAGGTTAATATTAATGTTCTTAATGAGTCTAATTATTTTTAAACAATAATTTAAATGACAAAATGATTATGATTCGTAAATACTTAAAATGTTAGATAATATTTATTAAGACCTTTAGTAGTCTTGAAAGAAAAGAAATGCTGTTGATAATAATAATAATACTCTTAAAGGTAAGTAGTCTTAGTATAAAATTAACAAATTCATGATAAAATAGAGAATTTGTATAAGATTGATATTTTGTATAAAATCATATTAATATAGAGTCAAACACCTTTTGTTAAGCTCCTAATTGTGTAATACTATCATACTACCATTAACATATGTATGCACATTCATCTTATTAATGTCAACCTAATTTATATTTTGTTTACCCATGTGTTTATAAATTCAATTGTTAACATGTTAAATTAAACATATTTATGAACATGTGATTATTCTTAACTAATTATTGTATACAATACTATAGATGTATATATAACGTGTATTTGTATATATATAAAGACTAAATGTTTATATGAGAATTATATATATATGTATCCTACACATTCATTGAGTACACAATTTATAAAGTTCTATTTAATTCAAGCATCTAAGTTAATTTATACCCAACGTAACAAGTTCTATATACATTTCAATAAGTACCGATATTTTATATGTTAAAACTTGTAATACCCATTTAAACATGTGTTTATCCTATGTAAATGTGCATATATATTACAAGTGTTCATATTAACACTTTGTACCATTTATTATGTTGAACTAAGGATCTAGCTTTCCAAGTCTTATTATAATTAAACATTTAACTAGTTGGTTTATAATTTATAAATTTCATTCAATTTAATACTCTAAATATATATACCACATATACTATAATAAAACCAAAGTATAAACCATATACATTAGTCAAGTATTGACATACTTATTGTATGTATAAACATTTATAAACATGATTTTGTGTGAGCATCTTAAGTATATTATTTTTTTATAAATCACTCACGTATAGTTATATTTATTTACGTATACGCCTCCGAAACTTTAACATAAATCATACACGGTATATGGTTCCAACCAATAATCGCATTTTTAACCAATCATTTCTAATTATAATTTATGTTTGTTAACCCAAAAGCTCAACCAACTTAACATGTTTGTTTAAACAAATAAATCATATATTAGAAGCTAATAGTGCGGTTTACCTTCCCACCCGTTCGTTTCGCGTATCCAAAACCGATTAAACTATTCGCACGTTTGTTTCATAACTCGAACATGTATCTTAAATCGTTTTTAATTAACGAATAAAATCGTGTAGTCGGTTTTTCCTGTTGACCGAGTCTGTCCGGGTTTGATCGGTCCTAATATGCTTTGACTTTTCTTGACCGAGGCTTTAATCATCTCCCAAAGCCGTAATCTCCTCGGTTTCACTTCTGGCCACCACCGTGGCTGTTCCACCACCACCAGTAGCTGCTAGTCGCCATTACAGCCGCTAGAAGAATCAACAACACATACTTTTAACATAAGAACCTCCAAGGAAACAACATGCATGTATAAATCGGGTGTTATGGTGTCGATTCTTACCTGCTTCTTGTTGTAATCCACTCTCCTAACCCTATTAGCTACTCCCATTGTTTCTGTAGACCTTCCAATGGATCGAGACCGCCACCATTGCGTTCAAAGAAGGCTCTGACCATCGGGAACCACCATCCATCTGTTGATAATCCCTCTATCTCGACCTCCGACCATCTCCCTTACAAAAACCATCCAAACACGCACATATTACAACAAAAATCCTCAAGGTAATGACATGCATGTGTGAATCGGAGTTTACCAAGTTGTTCTTACCATCTAGTTCGGCTGGAGTGTGAGAATCCGCTGGGAAAGTCATATTTCGGTACTAGAACCACCGCCACAGGAGCCATAGGCGGAAACCTAGCCACTACCGCCACTGCATGCGGCTCCTTCATGTTCATTCCACCATCTGGTAACCCCTGGTAGCCATCTCGAACTCGACCTCAGCCTTTAGCCACAGTTCGTTTGGACGAAACCCTAGCCGTCGTCACCTTCGCACCCCCTTTTGACCCCCTTTAGACTCGACATCTCGCGAAGTAGGAGAAGACAAGGTTGTAGAGTTGGTTGAGAGGATTTCGGAGGTGTAGCCACCCTGTTCCGCCGCCATGGATCCGCCGTGGGTGGCCAGCTCCGGCCGCTGCTCCTTTCTCTCTTTCTCTCGGGTGTTTTGAGCTGCTGAACGTGCACACACACACAAGGATGTGTTGCGGCTGGTGTATGGAAAGAAAGAATAGGGTTTCCATCCCTTTTTATACTTAGAGTTATCTAGGGTTTTAAACGCGTATAGTACTCGTATCACGATCGTATTTCGTCATCGTTTATTATTCTCGACCCGATATTTATTAGATCAACAATAATAACCTAAATTATTATTAAAATGTTTATTTTGTTCGTTATAAATAATTTGTTTAATTAATTACGTTGAAATACGTTAATATCGTGTATACGCCATATTTAACGGATTTAATGTTTTCACGCTCTAAATAAGATTCTTGTACCTTTAATATCGTAAATATATATATATTTTTTTAATTAGGTATTTATCAAAGCTATTTACCTCAGCTCGGGAGCCAGAACGTTAAATTAATTAATACCGGTGTTCACACATTACGTTCTGTTTAAAGTTCTTAATAGGCCTAATTGGGCCTAAGTTTCTTATTGGGCTTTCACATCTTATTGAACCTTTATATCTTGTTGGGCCTTTATATCGTATTGGGCCTTATTATCGTATTACAATTTAATGTTTTAGTTTGTTGGGATTTTCTTACAGTTGTTACATGAATTGTCTTTCAAGATGAGTGATGAGAGCAAATATTTTATCAGAAGTCTCATCTTTGCTGAAAAGGAAGAAGGTCCAGCAAAATCTTGAGTAATCATCCACAACAACTAAACAATATCTTTTTCTTGCCAAACTAGCTACCTTCACTGGACCAAACAGATCCATATGAAGCAGATTAAGATAATTAGTTGTTTTGGATTCCTCAATGGACTTATGTGAAGTTTTATGTTGCTTTTCCTTTAAGCAAGATTCACATTGACCTTCAAAGTGAAATTCTTTAGAAGGCAATCCTCTTACTAAAGAAAGGATTGAAAGCTTATGAAGAGTTTGGTGATTAAGGTGACTGAGTCTCCTGTGCCAAAGAGTAGTTTCAGAAGATGATGCTTTGGCTATCAAACATGTAGGAGAAGATGTTTGAGAGTCAGTAGTCATATCTACAACATAGACATTTCCACTTCTTCTAGCCGTTAGCAAGGTGTGTTGATCAATCAAGACCTTTATTTTTGAGTTTATTTCTGGAGAAAGAATTTTGCAACTGTCTTTAGTGAAAAATGAACTAAAATTCTTGTCAGCTAGTTAGAAACACTCAAGAGATTAAACTTGAGGTTCTCAACTAAGCTAACATCTTTAAATTTCAAATTTCCACTTAAGACAGAACCTGTCACACCCCGAGCCGGCGGGGTAGGATCGGATTTCCCCGTCGGGCGGAAGGTTCCCGGGGCGCGATATCGTGAATGATAATCAAGGTGATCAGATTGTTTACAATGCACATGATATAAATGAGAAATGCTAAATAGATTAGAATTACAAAGTTAAATTACATCCGTATCGTTCATAATTTAACAATGTAAATCAAATCATAAACATCATAAAATATCTATCTTGTAACTGCACAAGATATACAAAATAATTGTATGATGATGTTCCAAAAATATGCAGGTCCAAAAATACTAAGTCTTCTATCTGAAGTCCTAGTCCAAAAGCATAAGCTTCCTAGTTGACCTGTTCGTCACCTGAGAAGTCATGCAAAAATAAAATCAACACATGGTTGGTGAGTTCATATAGTTTAAGTATTTAAAATGATTTGAAAACCTCCTTTGGTAAAGACCCTAACCTCATTAACACCACATGTAATATCCACATCGGTATGCTTATATATAGGGCATATGTAAGGGACAAGCCCTAGCCAACATCCCATCACATACTAATATGCATATGACACTGCTGTTAATGATAATTAAGCATTTTTACCCTTAACACAATCCCAATAGTTCTTCTGTTTATTGTCCCTGTCATTACAATCATTTGAAACCCCTGTTGATTTCATAAGTTCGTCACACAATATGATCAACCATACAATTGTATAAACAGTCATAAATGCTTAATTAAATAAATAAGTAAACATTTAATAAAATCTAAGTCCTTATGATTGGGGCCTTTGGTCATACTCGAGTAGACTAGTCTGTCAATCTAGGTACTTAGTAGTTAGGGAATCTGTAAATATCCTCAAACATACGACCTACAAATCAAACGGTCTAGCTAGGACTTCTTGAAATGTAGGGTTTTATGTTTCATCTGTTTTGGCGTATGCTATCTCTGATATTTCCCAGGCTTTCCCTTGAAAATGATTTATTGATTCGTCTGATTCTGTTACAATATGTACTTGATTCGTTGATCTTAGAATACTAGATTCATTGATCAATTGTACACTTGATTCATTGTTCAACAAACACTTGATTTGTAGAACATTGAATATTGTCTTTGCAAAGATTGTTTCGTTTGATTCGTTGAAATCCCACACTTGTTTCGTCAAAATGTTTCGTATGATTCGTTGAACTCACCCACTTGATTTGTCAAAATGTTTCGTTTGATTCATTGAAACCACCCATTTGATTCGTCAAAATGTTTCGTTTGATTCCTTGAACTCACACACTTGTTTTGTCAAAATGTTTAGTTTGATTCGTTTGAAATGTTTTGATCTGTTGAAATGTTTAGTTTAACCTGATTATTCACTTAATTTATAAGTAAATCAGTTAGTAAACCTGCATAAAACCTTCCTAGACATGGTCTAGGATAACATTTATATATATGTAAAACATATAAATTTTAAGGCATTTAAGTAAACAATTTAAATAAACAGTTTACGCATGCTCCTCAGCCCCGCGTTTTAAAACAAAAATGTTGGAAAAGGGGCAATGAACTCACCTGTGTTGATGTCTAATGTACTATCACAGAATGCGCACTCTTGTTTGTGAGCTAAGTATCTTCGATTCCTGAGTTATTTTATAAGAATTCGAATATAATAAGTACGCGTAATAATCGTTGTGCCTAAGTTTGTGTCTTGTTGTGTGTGAGACTATGTGTCTTAGTACTATGTGTATCTAGAATGTAACCTAGCTTAACTACCCTTTTAGATCCCAAATCCCATAGTTAATCACAACTTACTTTTAAATTTTACGAAAATCGGGCAGAGTTTCCTTTGTTTTTAGTCCAAATCCAGACAATTTATATTGTCTATTTTACAACCAAATCCTAATCAAGTATAATAAAACTAACTTTTATAACTATATAACTTTAAACAAAACCAATTACTTGAACTTGCTATGGGTTGCGTGTTGACAACATAAGGGCAAACAACCCATTCTTAGTTTGTCTCTTTGTTTTGATCATTAAAATCCCTAGTATTTCAATCCTATTGACTTCATAAAACCCATTTTTATATGTTTGAAAAGTGTAAGATATCTTTTGTTTTGAAAATCCTTAGTATCGATATGTTTGAAATCGGTTAACACCCCAAATGGTCACTTTGAACCATTATCGGTGTTAACGTATTAATCCCATTGTTTTACTTAACAAATTCAAGGGTTTTAATCCCAATTGGTTGTTAAAACATATGTTATGGGTTAAGAGAGTTTGGGACGGTGTTTGTTTTGACAAAAAGTTAGTGTAGATGGCATTGAAAAACGATTAACACTACAAAACCCAAGTAGCTTCCTTAGCCGACACCACTATGTTCAAATCAGCCCCATGACTTTATTTCTAAGTGTTTTGAGATGATTCCAAGCTTTAAATACTTGTAAGACATTAAACTAAATGTAACATCACTGTACTTTCAGTTGTCCGTACGTCCGTACATCCGTACGATTGTACTGTTACGACTAGAGATTTATAATTATTAATGATTATGAGATTATTGATTGACATTACTGATATTATCACTGTTGCTGGTATACATGATTATAATTTATTATACGCGTAAACCACGGGAAGTTTAGTTGTAATTCAACTAAACAGACCCGTAATGTTTATCGCAGTTACTTATCAATGATGATGATGGATTATTAGTCTGAGAATGGATTTGGGATGGAACTGGGAGTTTGTTTGA
Organism: Mikania micrantha; assembly: GCA_009363875.1. NCBI lineage: Eukaryota > Viridiplantae > Streptophyta > Magnoliopsida > Asterales > Asteraceae > Mikania > Mikania micrantha. The sequence goes on along the minus strand of CM018680.1, from coordinate 38,427,709 downwards.
GTCTGGTTACTAAACGTAGTCAAGGACCCATGGTCATGGTTTATCGAAATAGCGGTGGGACGGTGGCTAGGGCAGTTGCGACTGACCCTTACATATGCCCTATATATATGCATATTTCGGTCTATCATGGATGTGTCAGTGACTAGGGTTTAGTGGGTTTTGGTTTGGGAAATGATAATTATAAAGTTAATAAATAGTGAGAATAATTAATTACGCGAAGTGAGGTTACGATCATTATTTAATCGCGAATATTAATTCAGAAATATTAACTTAATAATGTATTCGCGTGGGTGACGATTCACACGAATATAATTATTAAGAATAATATACTGAAACGATATTCCATAAGAAATGAATCAAATCGAAATACGATACGAGCGTCGGATTCGCAAAGGTGACGATCTTTACGAATACGTACGCGAGTAACGCGTTTCGACGAGATAATTAAATAATATCAAACGATATTAATTTAATAAGTTAAACTAAAAATATTTATTAGGAATCACAACCTAAATTAAACTGGAATGATTTAATTTATCAAATAATTATTTAACAATAATGTAACGAAAGCGATTTACGACATAATTTATTTAAAATTTATTTAATTAAACAAAATTAATTTAATTAAAATGATTTAATTATTTAAATATGTTATGTTAGAAAACCGAGCGCATTATGACATTTCACGCGTATAAAACGAGATCATTTTACGAGACAAAGGTTATCTAGAAATCATGATAACTAATGAAACATATTATTTAAACGCATTATATTTAAATATGTTTAATGAGTAAAACTGTTTATTTTGCTATCGCGATAGAAACGAGACCGAACACGGGGACGAGACACGCGATATAAGGAAGATTACTTCCTTCTTTTCTTTCATTCTCACCACCTCCCTTCTCTCTCTAAAAACACACACACATATATTCTCTACCTTCTCTCTAGCCTTTCTCCTTCAATTCTTGACGGATTCGCGAGATCTTTGCGGCTACACGTTCGTGAGATCAAGAGGAACAAGAAGATCCAACGAAAACCTGCTTCTTACCGACGAATCGAGGTAAATCTAGAGCTTTGTTTTCGGTTTTGTAAAGATCACGAAACCCTTAATCTTTTGTTGTTGAAATCGACCTAGAACATTAGTAAAACACTTAAACGAGCTGAGTAGTAAACTAGGGAAGCTTTAACGACCTTGTATTCTATAGATTGTCGCGGTTGATGATGATGATGTGCAGGTTCGGTGAGGAGAAGTGGAAACAGGCCGACGAACCCTTGCAGGGTTTAAGGGAACGAACCCTTGGTCATGGGGAACGAACCTTCATTGGGCGGGAAAGCCATGAGGGTGGCCGAACCCTGGTCTGAACGAACCCTGCATTTGGCCACGAACTCTTTAGGCTGGTCACGAACCACTCTCTAGCCGAACTTTCCTTTTTGGCTCGCGAACCCTACATGTGGAGCGAACCTTCGGCGAACCATGCAGCCCCATACGAACCTTATGCCATCTCACGAACCATGTGGGCTGACAGGTGAGTTAGGCGAACCATTATGGAGCCGAACCCCGAACCCTTCTTCCCTACCTGACCGAACCCTAGTGCTGTTTAAACTCTCTGTGCAGCGAACCCTTAGAGCCAACTTGTTGGCCGAACCCTATACCTTTGTTGGCCGAACCATGCAAATCAGGTTAGAAGGTTCGCTGCCCTAGGGGGAATAAGACATAATTTCGATTGATTAAAGGATTTAGAATAAGTAAACGACATGGTTAGATACATACATGTATATATATACATGTCCATGCATGCATGAGAATACCAAACCACCACCTTTTCTCTCTATACGCACAAATTTTCTAAGAACTATAAACTACATATGTATTGGGTTAGAGAAGATAAAGTTAATATGTTAATCGGATATTTTAAATACACTTTCATTAAACTAAGTGGATATAACGAATTGGCTATGATGGTGGTTTGAATGAAGTCATGCGTGTGAGAATAGGTATATGTATGATAGGATCGTTATCCTAACGCGTGCCTAATTAGGAGTTACAACCAAGGAACTTAAGATTTCTCATCATTCGATAATGATAAAAGAAGTAGCAAGTGCATTAAATTTTGAGACAAATGTTCATGAAATCTTAAGGGTAACAACTTAACTTAGGATTAAGTAAACTAAGTTAAGAAAACTATAATGCTTGAAAAAGGAAAACACTTATGACTAATTAAATTAAGTTAAGACACGTATACTTACAAGCACGACCACATATAAATTACAGATCTTTGAGTTTGACTTGAGTTACTTACGTGAGCGCGCACAATACAAGAGCATTTATACTAAGGACTTCAGGTGAGTTCTCATAACCTCCCTTTCTTTAAACTATTTTTGTTTTAAAACTCGGAGGTGAAGCATGTATACCAAATTCAAATATTGTTTTGATAACTCAAGGTTAATACCTGTTTATCAATATGATATTCACTATTTAATTATCAATTATTATGGATGGACTCTTATTATTTTAAATCCATGTAAACTTTGTTATTGACTTCGGTTAATAATAAAGATTACAAGTATTGTCACAAACCTCGATAATCATCGCTCTTAACTTTGGTTAATTGCTTTGACATCGTGTATTGTCACGTGGGTGATTTCCACATCTGTGAATCATTGCCTTTGACTTCGGTTAATTGCTTTGGTTTCATGTATTGTCACGTGGTTAGCGACCACTCCATGAATCATGTATTTAACTTATGTTAATTACAAGATGATCATGTATAGTCACGAACATTATTGGAGAATATGAATGATGTGAATTGTTGATTTGTTTGTGGATTGATTATCTATGTTTGATTATGATTATTTGGGATTGATTATGATTGATTGATTATAGGATTATGTGATTGTGTATGTGTTTGATTGTTGAATTGGTGGATGTGTGTTGGATTATCTCATACAGGTATTCATATGGATTTTCTCATGAAAATCATAAGTTATATACTCGTTTTAAACAAAGCATTTTATTAAACCATTTTAATCATAAACCTTTAAACTCATTTTACTAAAACACTTTTTATTATACAAACTTATGATTACTCACCAACTACTTTTGTAGTTGACACTTGATTTTCTACATGTTTCAGGTGATGGAGACAAGTAGGAATGAAGAGAGGATCTCTTCAATTTTGGACATCATCATATAGGATCTTGGACTTAGTTAATTAACTAAATTTCTGGCGATTTGAGTTTAGTTAGTTTAACTAATTCTTTTGTGTAACTAATGTACTTGATTCATGATGAACATGATTTTTGTGTAATTATTTTGGTTGATTAAATGATATATGATGATTTGATTTAGATGCCCACGAGCTTTTGAACAATCTACACATCCCTCGTGGCATCCCGATGATTCCGCCGTCGGTCGGGGTGTTACAGATTGGTATCAGAGCCTGGGTTATAGGGAATTAGGTTACTAGAAATGGTTGACCTAGTCTATAACCGTAGGATAACCTAGTATGAATAAATTCATACACTAGTTAGTATATTCAGGATTTCATGCTTATGTGTTTATTACATGTTAATTGAACTCCTGTTATACAACTGATATATATATATGTTGCTTATTAATTTCTTGCTTACGTGTGCCCTAATGATTCGATAAGGACATGCACGTGGTGTATCGTAAAGGTGGTGGGATGTTGGCTAGGGCAGTTGCGACTGACCCTTACATATGCCCTATATATATACCATTTACGGTACATTAGGTGGATGTCAGTATTGAAGAATGTGGGAACTACCCGTTTGGGAAATTACTTGCTTAGGAAATAAATTGTTTATGAATTATTTGCTTTAGGAATTATCTGTTTATATTGTAAACACCAGACAAGGACATACTCGTGGTATACTACAAAGGTGGTGGGACGGTGGCTGGGGCAGTTGCGACTGACCCCTACATATGCCCTATACATATACCATTTGTAGTATATCGGGGGTCTGTCAGTGTCAGGAACATAGGATACTACTAGGACCTTACTAGGAATGGTTGAGAGGATATGATTGTGGACTGTTGATGATATATTTGATGGATTGACTGGGATTGGTTCATGGATGATTATACTTGATGAATATTTATAAACTCACTTATGAAACACACAGATTGGACACGTAGGGTGCATAGGATTAACGAAAGATAATGAGCGATTAGTGATGTGATATGGACTTGGGAGATGATATAGACACTTGATGATAATATAAACGCATAGTGATGATACTAACACTTAGTGATGGTATGGACACTGGATGAGATTAAACTATAGGGAAGATATGAACACCTAGTGACAATAAGAGCACTTTGTGATGATATGAACCCTTATTAAAGATTATTGACATTGGGATTGACATGGATTTTAGTGAACTTAGACAATTGGGGGAAACTTAATGTCAGGTGAACTTAGACATTAGGTGAACTTAGAAATAGGCAAGCCTACATGTCAGGTGAGCTTAGACATTAAGCAAACCTAACTGTCCAAGGGAACTAGAGATCACTTCACTCAAAATTATCCTACTAAGGATAAGGTTTGTGAAGTGAGATTTATGGTGAAATACATGACACACTCTACACACTAGCAAGGGCATAATCATGGTGCAATGGAACGGTGGTGGGACGGTGTAGGGGAGATTGCGATCTACCTCTGCATATGCCCTATATATAAGCTTGTTGCATTGCATTGGGAGGTTGTCAGTGTTAGTATAGAGTGATGAATGTATAGGACTTAGGAATAGTTAGCTAGCACTAGTTATGACCAACTAGGACACTCAGTAAAATGATAGGGAATTATACACATTCTGAGTTTAAAGACAGATAGGAGATAAATATAGTTCCTATATGAAATCCTAACTGCTTAAATAAACTCATTTGACCATTGTTTGTATAACTTACGTTGTAAACGGTAGTAACATGTTTCTATTTCCTTCAGAAACATGCCGCCTCGCCGTCACAACGAAGATGACTCGAACAATGGGGATGCTAACAACGGTAATGCCAACTCCGGCATACAAGAGTTAGCCACACTTATTTCTGGATTGGTGAACCAGTTGACTCAGGCCAACCAGAACATCAACCAGAACCGAGGTGGTGCAAACCAGACAACTTGCACGTTCAAACACTTCAATTCCTGTAATCCCCTGAAATTTACGGGTGCTGAATCAGCCACTGGTCTGCTGCAGTGGTTTGAGAGTATGGAGAACACCTTCATCAACAGCGAATGCCCTGAGAATCTGAAAGTTCGCTATGCCACCAGTGTTTTCCAAAAGAGAGCACTGACTTGGTGGAATGGGGAAAAGCGAACTAGGGGAGTGGATGCTGCCTTAGCACTAACATGGACAGAGGTCAAGACTCTGATGACCACTGAATTCTGTCCTAGAAGCGAGATGAGGAAACTGGAGGCTGAGTTCTGGGAACTCAAGCAGGATAGCGGAGAGAATGTCATCTACAATACTCAGTTTCATGAGTATAGCTTGCTGGTACCTCACTTGGTGACACCCTTGGAAAGGGCGATTGAGAAGTATATCGGCGGGCTGCCGGTGCAGATTCAGGATACAGTCTATGGGAGCAATCCCAAAACACTTGAGGCTGCAATCCGGTTATCTGCAACTCTTACTGACAATCACGTGAAGAATGGAACTCTTACTCGAAAGGGATATAAGAAGACTGACACCAAGACTGCTGCAAAGGAAGTCAAAACTGAAGTCAAGTCTGAAGCTGCTAGCTCGTCCAAAAGCAGCAACAAGAAGAGAAAGAATAGGAATTTCATGGTAACTGTACCTGCTGCGAAGTTTGCGCAGCAATCATCAAACAATTCTGCTGCAAGAAGTTACACTGGGAACACTCCCCAATGTAACACTTGCAGATATCATCATGCCCCTAACTTGCCGTGTCGCGTTTGCAACAACTGTGGCAAGTTCGGGCACTATGCAAACGTTTGTCGGAGTGCACCGCAAGCACAAAGGATGCAACAAACACCGCTTGCACTACCAGCTCCTCAAACTCAACCTATTCCGGCTGTACCCATTCGCCAGGTACCTCAAGCACAGGCAAGAGCCTGTTAGGAATGTGGTGAAGTGGGTCACTTCAGAAATCAGTGCCCAAAGTTGACTGGAAATAATCAGAGGGTGGCAAGAGGCCGGGCTTTTCAACTGAATGCTCCAGCTGCTCAAGCCAACCAGGATGTGGTCAACGGTACATTTCTGATCAACAACTCTTATGCATCTGTCTTATTTGATTCTGGTGCTGATAGGAGTTTTGTTTCATATGATTTCGAATGCTTGCTTGGTAGAACACGTACATATTTAGATAAACCGTTTAACGTGGAAGTGGCTGACGGAAACACTATTGATATTGACACTATTATCATTGGATGTACTGTGAACTTAAATGATCACGTTTTCCCAATTGATCTTATACCTATGCATCTTGGTAGCTTTGATGTTATCATAGGCATGGATTGGTTAGCCACTCACAAAGCGGAGATTGTATGCCATGAGAAATATATACGTATTCCCTTACCTTCGGGTGAAACTTTGAGAATATTTGGAGAAACTGCTAGTAAAGGTCTTAAGCTAATGTCTTGCACTAAAGCACACAAGTACCTTAGGAAGAAATGTATAGCATTCTTAGCTCATATTGTGGAGAAGAAAGAGAAAGGAAAGAAGATTGAAGATGTTCCAGTGATACGAGATTTTCCAGAAGTCTTCCCAGACGATTTACCGGGTCTTCCACCAGAACGTCAAGTTGAGTTCCGAATCGACTTAGTACCTGGTGCGAACCCAGTCGCCAAAGCTCCCTACAGACTTGCGCCCTCAGAGTTGCAAGAATTGGCGAGTCAACTGCAAGAACTTACCGATAAAGGGTTCATTCGCCCGAGCCATTCGCCACGGGGTGCACCGGTCCTGTTTGTCAAGAAGAAGGACGGGTCATTCCGAATGTGCATCGACTACCGCGAGTTGAACAAACTCACAATCAAGAATCGATATCCACTGCCGCGTATCGATGATCTCTTCGATCAGCTTCAAGGTTCGGCATGGTTTTCAAAGATCGATCTTAGGTCTGGGTATCATCAGCTTCGTGTACATGATGATGATATTCCCAAGACTGCTTTCAGAACCAGATATGGCCACTATGAGTTTTTGGTAATGCCTTTCGGCCTTACCAATGCACCTGCGGTTTTCATGGATCTCATGAACCGGGTTTGCAGGCCATACTTGGATAAATTCGTAATTGTATTCATAGATGATATTCTAATCTACTCAAAGACTAAGGAAGAACACGAGAAACACCTTAAGTTGGTTTTGGAGATCCTAAGAGAGGAGCGACTGTATGCCAAATTCTCTAAATGTGAATTTTGGCTTAAGGAAGTTCAATTTCTGGGACACATAGTCAACGAATACGGTGTTCACGTGGATCCTGCAAAGATTGATGCTGTGAAGAATTGGAGTACACCGAAGACACCGACGGAGATTCGATCGTTTCTTGGACTTGCCGGTTATTATCGGCGGTTCATATCGAACTTCTCCAGGATTGCTGTCCCTCTCACTGCTTTGACTCAGAAGAATAGGCCATATGAGTGGGGACCAAAGCAAGAAGAGGCATTTCAGACCTTGAAGCAGAAACTTTGTGATGCTCCTGTCTTGACACTGCCTGATGGAAATGATGATTTTGTGGTTTATTGTGATGCATCCAACTTAGGTCTCGGTTGTGTTCTCATGCAACGGGGAAAGGTTGTGGCTTATGCATCAAGACAATTGAAGATTCACGAAAAGAACTACACCACACACGACTTGGAACTTGGTGCAGTCGTGTTTGCTTTGAAGATATGGAGACACTATCTTTATGGCACTAAGTGTGTAGTGTTCACTGATCATAAAAGCTTGCAACATATTCTCAATCAGAAAGAACTCAATATGAGACAACGGAGATGGGTTGAATTGTTGAATGATTATGACTGTGAAATTCGCTACCATCCTGGTAAGGCGAATGTAGTAGCAGACGCGCTTAGTCGCAAGAGTCAAGTTCAAATCCATAGTGTCCGAGTGCACAATAACCTCCGTAATGATATTCTCACAGCCCAACATCACTCATTGGCTCAAGATGACTTGAAAAATGAGATGTCTTGTGGGGCTGAAATACTGTTGGAAACTAAGGATGATGGTTTGATGTATTACCTGAACCGGTTGTGGATACCGAACCGGGGTAATCTTAGGATGGTGATTATGAATGAAGCTCATAAGTCTCGTTACTCAGTCCATCCAGGTTCTGACAAGATGTATCAAGACCTTAGGGGCTTGTACTGGTGGCCTGGAATGAAGAAGGATATTGCTGAGTATGTGTCTAAGTGCCTTAACTGTGCTAAGGTCAAGGCAGAACATCAGCGACCTTCTGGATTGTTATTACAACCAGAAATACCAATGTGGAAGTGGGAGAATATCTCCATGGATTTCATTACTAAACTCCCACGGACCGCGAACGGTAAAGATAGTATCTGGATAATTGTTGATAGATTGACCAAGTCGGCTCATTTCTTACCGATACGCGAAACTTACCCTGTGCGGAAGTTAGCTCGTATTTACATTGATGAAATCGTTAGCCGACATGGTATTCCCTTGAGTATAATATCGGATCGTGATGCTCGTTTCACGGCACGATTTTGGGAATCACTTCATGAAGCTTTTGGAACAAGACTGGATCTTAGCACCGCTTATCATCCTCAAACGGATGGTCAAACGGAGCGAACGATTCAGAAATTAGAAGACATGTTGAGAGCTTGTGTCATCGATTTCGGTGGCAGTTGGGATAGCCACTTACCATTGGTTGAGTTCTCGTATAACAACAGTTATCACGCGAGCATTGGTATGGCACCGTTTGAAGCTCTGTATGGCAGGAAATGTCGGTCACCTATTTGTTGGACCGAAGTCGGCGATTCGCAGATCACTGGTCCTGAGATTATTCAGGAAACGACTGACAAGATCCGCCAGATCCGTGACAATCTGTTAGCTGCTCGCAGTCGACAGAAGAGCTACGCGGATAAAAGAAGAAAACCTTTGGAGTTTGAAGTGGGAGATATGGTATTACTTAAAGTGTCGCCTTGGAAGGGCGTTGTTCGATTCGGAAAGAAGGGGAAGCTTGCTCCACGTTATGTTGGCCCTTTTAAGATCCTTGAACGGATTGGGAAGGTTGCTTACAAATTGGAACTTCCTCCTGAACTTAGTAATGTGCATCCGACGTTTCACGTGTCCAATCTAAGAAAGTGCTTAGCTGATCAGGATCTTCAGGTACCACTCGATGACATTCGTATCGACGATACCATGCACTTTGTTGAAAAACCAGTGGAGATAATAGATCGTGAGGTTAAGCAGCTCAAACGCAGTAGAATTCCAATTGTCAAAGTACGTTGGGAATCGAAGCGAGGTCCAGAATTCACTTGGGAGCGGGAAGATCAGATGAAGCTTAAGTACCCACATTTATTTACTACGGTCACTCCAAGTTGAATTTCGGGACGAAATTCCTTTAACTAGGGGAGACTGTAACATCACTGTACTTTCAGTTGTCCGTACGTCCGTACATCCGTACGATTGTACTGTTACGACTAGAGATTTATAATTATTAATGATTATGAGATTATTGATTGACATTACTGATATTATCACTGTTGCTGGTATACATGATTATAATTTATTATACGCGTAAACCACGGGAAGTTTAGTTGTAATTCAACTAAACAGACCCGTAATGTTTATCGCAGTTACTTATCAATGATGATGATGGATTATTAGTCTGAGAATGGATTTGGGATGGAACTGGGAGTTTGTTTGAGTCTGGTTACTAAACGTAGTCAAGGACCCATGGTCATGGTTTATCGAAATAGCGGTGGGACGGTGGCTAGGGCAGTTGCGACTGACCCTTACATATGCCCTATATATATGCATATTTCGGTCTATCATGGATGTGTCAGTGACTAGGGTTTAGTGGGTTTTGGTTTGGGAAATGATAATTATAAAGTTAATAAATAGTGAGAATAATTAATTACGCGAAGTGAGGTTACGATCATTATTTAATCGCGAATATTAATTCAGAAATATTAACTTAATAATGTATTCGCGTGGGTGACGATTCACACGAATATAATTATTAAGAATAATATACTGAAACGATATTCCATAAGAAATGAATCAAATCGAAATACGATACGAGCGTCGGATTCGCAAAGGTGACGATCTTTACGAATACGTACGCGAGTAACGCGTTTCGACGAGATAATTAAATAATATCAAACGATATTAATTTAATAAGTTAAACTAAAAATATTTATTAGGAATCACAACCTAAATTAAACTGGAATGATTTAATTTATCAAATAATTATTTAACAATAATGTAACGAAAGCGATTTACGACATAATTTATTTAAAATTTATTTAATTAAACAAATTAATTTAATTAAAATGATTTAATTATTTAAATATGTTATGTTAGAAAACCGAGCGCATTATGACATTTCACGCGTATAAAACGAGATCATTTTACGAGACAAAGGTTATCTAGAAATCATGATAACTAATGAAACATATTATTTAAACGCATTATATTTAAATATGTTTAATGAGTAAAACTGTTTATTTTGCTATCGCGATAGAAACGAGACCGAACACGGGGACGAGACACGCGATATAAGGAAGATTACTTCCTTCTTTTCTTTCATTCTCACCACCTCCCTTCTCTCTCTAAAACACACACACATATATTCTCTACCTTCTCTCTAGCCTTTCTCCTTCAATTCTTGACGGATTCGCGAGATCTTTGCGGCTACACGTTCGTGAGATCAAGAGGAACAAGAAGATCCAACGAAAACCTGCTTCTTACCGACGAATCGAGGTAAATCTAGAGCTTTGTTTTCGGTTTTGTAAAGATCACGAAACCCTTAATCTTTTGTTGTTGAAATCGACCTAGAACATTAGTAAAACACTTAAACGAGCTGAGTAGTAAACTAGGGAAGCTTTAACGACCTTGTATTCTATAGATTGTCGCGGTTGATGATGATGATGTGCAGGTTCGGTGAGGAGAAGTGGAAACAGGCCGACGAACCCTTGCAGGGTTTAAGGGAACGAACCCTTGGTCATGGGGAACGAACCTTCATTGGGCGGGAAAGCCATGAGGGTGGCCGAACCCTGGTCTGAACGAACCCTGCATTTGGCCACGAACTCTTTAGGCTGGTCACGAACCACTCTCTAGCCGAACTTTCCTTTTTGGCTCGCGAACCCTACATGTGGAGCGAACCTTCGGCAAACCATGCAGCCCCATACGAACCTTATGCCATCTCACGAACCATGTGGGCTGACAGGTGAGTTAGGCGAACCATTATGGAGCCGAACCCCGAACCCTTCTTCCCTACCTGACCGAACCCTAGTGCTGTTTAAACTCTCTGTGCAGCGAACCCTTAGAGCCAACTTGTTGGCCGAACCCTATACCTTTGTTGGCCGAACCATGCAAATCAGGTTAGAAGGTTCGCTGCCCTAGGGGGAATAAGACATAATTTCGATTGATTAAAGGATTTAGAATAAGTAAACGACATGGTTAGATACATACATGTATATATATACATGTCCATGCATGCATGAGAATACCAAACCACCACCTTTTCTCTCTATACGCACAAATTTTCTAAGAACTATAAACTACATATGTATTGGGTTAGAGAAGATAAAGTTAATATGTTAATCGGATATTTTAAATACACTTTCATTAAACTAAGTGGATATAACGAATTGGCTATGATGGTGGTTTGAATGAAGTCATGCATGTGAGAATAGGTATATGTATGATAGGATCGTTATCCTAACGCGTGCCTAATTAGGAGTTACAACCAAGGAACTTAAGATTTCTCATCATTCGATAATGATAAAAGAAGTAGCAAGTGCATTAAATTTTGAGACAAATGTTCATGAAATCTTAAGGGTAACAACTTAACTTAGGATTAAGTAAACTAAGTTAAGAAAACTATAATGCTTGAAAAAGGAAAACACTTATGACTAATTAAATTAAGTTAAGACACGTATACTTACAAGCACGACCACATATAAATTACAGATCTTTGAGTTTGACTTGAGTTACTTACGTGAGCGCGCACAATACAAGAGCATTTATACTAAGGACTTCAGGTGAGTTCTCATAACCTCCCTTTCTTTAAACTATTTTTGTTTTAAAACTCGGAGGTGAAGCATGTATACCAAATTCAAATATTGTTTTGATAACTCAAGGTTAATACCTGTTTATCAATATGATATTCACTATTTAATTATCAATTATTATGGATGGACTCTTATTATTTTAAATCCATGTAAACTTTGTTATTGACTTCGGTTAATAATAAAGATTACAAGTATTGTCACAAACCTCGATAATCATCGCTCTTAACTTTGGTTAATTGCTTTGACATCGTGTATTGTCACGTGGGTGATTTCCACATCTGTGAATCATTGCCTTTGACTTCGGTTAATTGCTTTGGTTTCATGTATTGTCACGTGGTTAGCGACCACTCCATGAATCATGTATTTAACTTATGTTAATTACAAGATGATCATGTATAGTCACGAACATTATTGGAGAATATGAATGATGTGAATTGTTGATTTGTTTGTGGATTGATTATCTATGTTTGATTATGATTATTTGGGATTGATTATGATTGATTGATTATAGGATTATGTGATTGTGTATGTGTTTGATTGTTGAATTGGTGGATGTGTGTTGGATTATCTCATACAGGTATTCATATGGATTTTCTCATGAAAATCATAAGTTATATACTCGTTTTAAACAAAGCATTTTATTAAACCATTTTAATCATAAACCTTTAAACTCATTTTACTAAAACACTTTTTATTATACAAACTTATGATTACTCACCAACTACTTTTGTAGTTGACACTTGATTTTCTACATGTTTCAGGTGATGGAGACAAGTAGGAATGAAGAGAGGATCTCTTCTATTTTGGACATCATCATATAGGATCTTGGACTTAGTTAATTAACTAAATTTCTGGCGATTTGAGTTTAGTTAGTTTAACTAATTCTTTTGTGTAACTAATGTACTTGATTCATGATGAACATGATTTTTGTGTAATTATTTTGGTTGATTAAATGATATATGATGATTTGATTTAGATGCCCACGAGCTTTTGAACAATCTACACATCCCTCGTGGCATCCCGATGATTCCGCCGTCGGTCGGGGTGTTACACTAAATAATATCGAAAGCCCAAGACAAAATCGATGGTGGCTGGTGGTTAACATCGATGAAACAGCCCCATATTTCCTTCAATATGGCAGCATCGATGATTTGCATTTGGAAGCCCCTTTTGACCCATTTAAAGTCCGAACCAATGAAACTTGTCTTGATGAAAGTTGTTCCTAACATATTGAACTAGTATTCTGGAAAGTTTCGTGAGTTAAATTGAACGTTTGCTACGTTAAAAGTACAAAGAAACAGGCTGGGCAGAATCTGCCGATACCATCAGCATCATCCAGCCCCTAGTGCAGCCCCTTTGAACTCCATTTCTTTGCCAATATCAGCCCCAAATCGATTCCAACAGACCCAAAAATCAATCCTATGTGTTCATTAACTTCCTGAACCGTTTTAGTGTAATTTCCTAAGGTCTTACAGCTCCAAAAGTCGAGTGAAAGGTGCTGATGCGCGAGAAAACTAACCTCAACAGTAACAACAGGAAAGCAGCTCTATCTTGCTCGTTTTTGGTCCGATTTTGATGATTCAAAGCTCCATATCTTTGTCTAATCACGATCTACAAGTTTCTACAGTTGTTATAGTGTTATCCTAACTGATTTGAAGTGATAGAAACGAGTTTTGAAGCGTACCTCACGTGAATAGTAGAAAACCCTCTTCTGCAGTGTTTTCTTTCAAAAACTGCGACGAGCTCGGTCCGTTTCAGCTCCGATACCTTGTACTTTCAGCTTCCCCTCGTCGATACGGTCGTTTCGATATATTATTTGCGCGATTTGGTTAAGAAACGAAGAAGTTATGGTGATTTGAAGTGGTGGTGGTATGGTGGTGACGGGATTTCGAATTTGAAGAAGAAGGAGGTGTGGGAGCTGCAATTTTGGGAAGGGAAGAAATGACTTTTTTGGGTTTAAATAGCCCGGGTATGTTCGGGCGTGTTCGGTCCCGCTCAGTTTCGGTTTCGCACGTCGTTTTTGTTCGTTTTCGCAACGAAATAATACGATTTTAAAATAGAGTTTTCCATTTTAAAATAAGTTGTAATTCCTAATACATTAACTAATTATCTTTTATTTATTTTAAAATTTCAGAAATATTAAATTAACTGTTTAAATCGAATCGTACGGTCGTCGCGCGTATCCGTTCGAATCGTCACCCGTACGAATACGACGATAACTATACTTTTCAATATAGTTTTCTAATTATCGGATATCATTTAGAACGTTAAACCATCAGATTTATTCGCACAGATCGTCATCTATACGAATAACACGTCAGTTTAGCATTCACATCACGAAATCCGTGTGTTTTGTTCTGTAAAGCCTCACATACGTTTATACATAATATAATCCTAACAATTAATCACATGATGGTTCTGTCTTGTCAAATAATTATCTGACTCAAGAACCATTGTTCTGAACTTATTTCTGTTTACTGTTTCTGAAATTGTCTATGAACACCCAGAATGATAATGATAAATGATGTGAATAATAAAACGTACTGAAATGTATATGATTCGTACCTGTTTACTGTTCATGCTACTGTTTAAGATCACTGTTCCGGTGACGGTTCCGGCACTGATGTTACAGAACCAGATCCCACTATCCAACCTTTTTCATTGTTTCCGAAGGAGACAGATCCTCCATTTTTTGGAATGAAGTCATTTAGAATGGATCTGCATCCTGTCATGTGCCTAGATCCTCCACTATCCACATACCAGAGATGATTTTGGTTTGAAGAGGGTTTCTGCACATGAGGATTAAGTACAATAGATTAGATATGGGATGTTTTATTTTATTTGTTTGGTTTATTTTGTTGTGTATCATTCACCAATTTCTGCATCATTAACAACAGTTGTTGCTGATTCTGTTGGAGAAGATTGATTTGAGAATCCACGGGAGAAGAGTTAGCACCATTATGAGAGTAAGGAACTGGGTTCACCGTAGAGTAAGGAGGTGGTGTTCCCAAAATGGAAGGTCTGGGGTTAGCAGTCAAGGAAGAGGGTAAGATAAAAGAAGAATGAGGGTGTGACCCAACAGATTGGTTACCTGCTGTTCTTACTTTCTTCATCTTATTAGGGAGGTTCCCTTTAGATGAAGAGGCATGATCAGCTTTCAACTTATTAGCCTTCAATCTAGCTTTCTCCAAAGGCGTTCTTGTTCTGCAGTTTTCAGTAGCATGATTGTACTTAAAACATTTTAAGCAGGCTGGAGAAAGAGATGAATAATTTGGGATGAAAGGTCTATTTACTTTCATTGTGGGGTAAGGAGGATGAGGATGAGAAGGAGGAAACTGGATATTAATCATAGGTCCTTTTCCTTTTTCAAGATTTGACTTGATGCTAGAAGAGAGACCCGATTTTGTTGTTTCTTCTGAACTATGAGTAGAGCTCATATCAGGAGCAGTCTCATTTTGTTCTGAAGAGTTATTGTGTTGAACTGAGTTCAACTGAGGTTTTTCTATTCTTATCAGATTTGTATTAGTGGGGTATACAAACTTAGAAGAATAGTTTGGCTGATACACCAAAGGAGGTGTATCTATTATTGGAGGAATTTCATCAGGAAGAAAAGTTGGTGAAATAGGTTCAGGAGTGGTCTCTTCCTTATTGTTGTCGATTGGGGTGTAATCCTCTGGTTGAGCAGTGTGATTATACCCAATCCCAAATCTTGCTTTGCTATGAACTTGCTTTTGTAAAAGCATTTTGAATCCTTTGCAAGACTCAACCCACTTTTCACAGCTTACTTGAGTTTGAGATAATTCATCTTTACAAGCATAATATTTTTCTCTTTGTAGATCAAACAATGCTTGTAAGTTGATTTTCTCAGTTTTTAAAGCGCATATCTCATTATCTTTTATTTTTATTAATTTTTCCACTTCAGAATTTTTATTGTCAAGGAGTTGTTCCAACTCCTGATTTTGCTTTTGAAGCAACATATTGGCTTTCTTTATTTTTGCAAAAGCCTCTATGCAAGCATTGGAACATAGTTTTTCTAAGGTAGAAGAAGATACCTGAGCATCAGAAATATCTGCTTCAGGTTGAACCGAAGAACAGGAGTCTTCACCAACAGCCATGAGAGCAAATTCTGTTGGTTCAGAAGTGATGAGGGCATAGCCAACATCTTTAGGCAAGCTGTTCCAGTCTATGTACTCTTGAGAGAAAAGAGCCTGTTGACCAGATGATGAAGATTGGACAGCATGGCCAGGTGCATTTATTTGTGAAGAAGGAGCTGCAACAACTTGAAGTGAAGCAGGAGTGAGTTGGTACATGTTACCGTTTGCAGCTTGTACATATTGCACATTGGTGGAAGAAGAGTTTTGTGCAATGTGTGCTGATTCTTGAGGATTATTGGACCTTTTGAAAGAGGATGAGGAAGAGGTAGATGAATATGGTGTTGAAGAGGTGTGTGAAGGTATGTTTGGAAAGGTCACATAAGACGAAGGGTTAGAGTTTGGAACATTAGAGCATTCCCTGGCAAAATGTCCAGTGCCATGACACCTATAGCATTGGACATTAGCCTTATTTAGACCAATCCTGGTTTTTCCATGGATACGAGGAAATTTTCTTCCTGTCCTCTTGTAGAACTTGTTAGTTATTATGCTCAAGAGAGCCAGTTGATGGAGAATGTCCGTCTCTTCCAAGTCATCACTTGGAACTTGATGAAGATCGTCCATGATAAAACACAGATGGTCAGAGGGGAGAGTGGTCATCACGAGAAGAGAATGAAGAGGTGATGCCAGTAGTTATGTCAATGTGTTCATCATAACCCTGATCATTTATCACAGAGTTATGACTAAGAAGAGCTGTGTTCCCTTGAACATACTCTTCAGTTGATTTACCATATTTTATTAGTTTTCTTTTCTGGTCAATCTCTCGCTCAAAGGTGAGCAACTTACCATGAAGTTGGGTAAGTGAGAGTTTGCCAAAATCTGGTGAAGATCTCATGACTATAGAATAAGTTTCCCATTTTTCAGGAAGAGATCTTAAAAATCGATTTAGAACTGAGACAGGAGGGTACGTTTGACCAGCTAATTTTAGTTCACTTAAGAGAGAAGTGAACCTTTCAAATTGCTGAGTCAGTGACTCATTATTTAGTTGGCAGAAAGTCTCATATTGTTGAGCCAATATTTCCCTAGTGTTGGCTACAACATCATCGGTACCACCGAATTGCTCTTTTAGAGCATCCCATAAGTCCTTAGCGGACTCATGGTGAAGAAGACCCGAATAAATTTCATTCGGAAGGGCCATAGCCAGCTGAGCATGTGCCTTGGCATCAAGCTCCAATTTCTGAAAGTCTTCTTCAGTGTAGTTCCGGGGGTCCTTAGGGACATCATCTCCAGTCTCTGTGTCCAGGACCATTGGTTTATGAGGTCCGAACATGACAGACTTCCAACATCCTGTATGATTATTTGACAGGAAATGTAACATCCGTCTCTGCCAAATATTATATTGATGCCTAACCAAAATTGGTGGCTTTGTGGCAGAACCGGTGTTATGGGGGTCTAAGGTGAATTTTTCTGCCATGTGTTCAAACAGTTATGAGTAAATCAACAAGTAATGATTACTCAAGGTAGTTTGGTTGAATGATTCTTGAACACTTTAGAGTTTCAAAAATCAATCTTCAGCAGATTATGAAAAGAAGATGAACACAGAAAACTAGATACAAGATATCAAAGTGAGCTTTGAATTTTAGCCTTGATGGTTAAACCAAGACTAATGAACAAGGCTCTGATACCAATTGTAGGAAATCAGTGAATTAAGGAGAGACTGATTTAACCAGGAACAAGAGCTTTAGATACTTAGTCAAAGCCTTTGGTATTTGCTCCCTCTAGGGTTTTGCCTTTGAGTTATTTTAGTGTTTAGTTTTCTTGTTTTTTTTAAGGAAAAGAGATAACAGAAGACAATAAGGCAACACAAAGAAGATTCAGAAAAGTGTTATGTTATACAGTTGATGTTGGGGTATAAATAGCCCCGACATTTAATGTTTCAGGACAAATATAGAACAAAGACAAAACATATAAGACTGATGACACTATTACAGACACTGTAGCATCAGAATAGTACAAATGCAAAGTCAACTTAGGATCTTCAAAGATCTTGAAGTCTTTCGAGGTTCAGACATTTGTATTGATGCTAAGGAGTTATTCTTTCGGAAGTTCTTCATAGGAAACTAATTAAATGAATCAGTTATCCTATCGGAAGCTGAAGAAGGAAACATTTATTATTTCATCGGAAGCTAATGTAAATACATAAGTCTTCTGAAGTAATGTTTTTCTTCCGAAGCAGATGTCTTTGGAAGTCTTCCGAAGTAATTGACTTTTATTCTTCGGAACCAATTGTTAGTGTCTTCTGAGGTTTTGTCTTCGGATAGAGTGTTCCGAAGCATCTTCTGAAGCTTTGTCTTCGGAAGCAATTGTCTTTTATTTAGTATCTTCCGAAGCCTCTTCTGAAGTTTTGTCTTCGGAAGCAAGTGTTCTTTTATTTAATGTCTTCCGAAGCATCTTTTAAAGCTTTATTCTTCATGTCTTCGGAAGTTAGTGTCCTGCAACATTTATTCAAATTGATTATTTGAAAGGTGGTTTTGCTTCGTCAGTCCTTATTTTCCAACAAAACCTTTTTGCAAGGAGACAGTGACTTACCGGGTAAGGATGCACATCACGCATTTGTAATAGAATAGGATAGTTGTGTAATAAACTTCGTTTGTAAATTGTAATGTCGTTTGTAATGACGAACCCTTGTAATGTATTTATTTTGAAATAATCTGTGTGTTGTGATATCGATTCAAGTAAGTTACACCTCATCTCTGAGACATCACCACTATGCTTTCGCAACCTTCTCAGAGTCATGACTGACATCATCTCAGGTGACGAGAGGTGGGGTGTGACAAACATAGGGATTAAAAGCCCTATAGATTAAAGGGCTTACAAACTCGGTGTTTATCGAATTGGAATCGGGTTTAATCTAGGGTTCATACTCAATTTGAGGGAAATCAAAGCCTTTATGTTTTATATAACTGAAATGGTTCTTTACCCAATATCAAATCCTAGTTCACCGGTATTATGGGTGTGAGGTAAGAGCTTCGGCATTTACAGGTCGCCGGTTCAAGCCTTGCTACCTGCCCCCCCCCCCCATCGGGTTTTTTTTTTGATTTAAGGTTTTCCATCCATATTGTTTTTATAAAATTTCATTAGAAAGCTAGAAAATCATTTTTAAGTATTCTGATAAAATTCACATTAATTGTTAACCATATTTTAATTAATTTTATTTATAAAGACTATTTTAATAAAGAGGTTTAGGGATTTAAAAGAATTTAGTTATTGTTTAAAATTTTTGAATTAAAAGAAATTGATTTTCTTAACCTACTGTTTGATTTAAATCAAAATATTTAAATAGATTTAATTAATTTATTTAAAACTAAAAGAAAAAGGATTTTAAACCAAATTGTGTTTGAAATATATATATATATATATATATATATTTCTATTCAATTTTTTTCTTTAAAATACATTTTATATTTCACAATAAAATGTGTTTTAGCAAAGAGAGACATATTACAATGATTTTAATTAATAAAAGTTAATAAATATTTTCAACAAATGAAATACTTGTTTTTTTATCAATATAATTCAAATGATTATTGTAAGTTTATAAACTTTTAAAATACTAACTAAATTTTTTAAAACTTATAATTCAAACATGCAAGTTTTTAAATACAAATAAATAATTAATGGAGGGAAATCAATTCAATTTGCATACTGTAGAAATTCAATTACAGAATAATAAATAAAAGGAATATATTTATTCTATTTTATTTATGATAAGAATATTATTAAATATTCTTAAACAATTAGTCTAGTTTATTCATATAGATAATATTGATAATTAAAAAGGATACATTTGATACTCTATTTTATTAAATCAATATTATAAGTTAGATATTCTAAGAATCTATTCAAACATAGATTCATTCAAACTAGGACTTCCATAAGGATGCCATAGTTTTAGGATCATTGAACTACTATAGAATTGCTAAGACTTGAATTACTCAAATTATAGGTGAGTATATAGCCTTACTTCCTGCTTGTTTAAATCAAGGACTTGGAACTAGCTAGCATTCTAATATGTGAGTTTTCTTCACACTCCCTTTTACATTTTTGTTTTGGGATGTTACACATGTCTTATTCAAACGTTATTCATTCTATTATTCATTCAATCTATAATGCAAGCCTTAGACCTAGTTAGCTTTATGTGTTAGATGCTAAGCTTATACAATGTGTTGATTCTATGTGTGATTCTATGTGTGTTGCCAGTCAAGCAAGCTAGTACTTAGTAGCCTAAGATGTGTTAGATACCATCTTCGCATTGGCTTTTTTCATTGTGTGAAAAAGGTGTTAAGTACACCTAGCAAAATTGTTGAATTATAACTGTTAATTTATAGTATGGCCATACTCGAATTAACATGTTGTAAGGATACTTGTTTGGACACAAGTTATTGTTATTCATTCATTCATTCATTCTTGATATTCAAACTTGTATTCATGCTATGCTTATGATACGTATTCTAGTTAGCCTATAGTTTGCATTTTTTTATATTAATTATTTAAACTTAGTGTGTGAACTCACCAACTATGCAAATAGTTGACAAACTCTATATTACATGTGTAACAGGATAACGAGGCATG
Organism: Mikania micrantha; assembly: GCA_009363875.1. NCBI lineage: Eukaryota > Viridiplantae > Streptophyta > Magnoliopsida > Asterales > Asteraceae > Mikania > Mikania micrantha. Next base: position 38,406,756 of record CM018680.1, on the reverse strand, counting down.
ATGAAGACATAAGATAGGCTTAGTGACCTAGTTTAAACAATAAAAGAATTGTATAGTCTTTCAATGTAAGAGTTTAGTTATTTTGAATTCTTGTAATGACTCTTTAAATGTTGGTTGAATGAATTGATTATTATTAAATGGATGCATTAAATATGAAACATTGTAATAGCACCATGAGCTAATGAACAGTCGACATCGCGCCCCAACGTATTCCGTCTTCGGTCGGGGTGTGACAGATTGGTATCAGAACCATGGTTATTAGAAAATGGTGGCCTATACTATAACTAAGCTTACCCAAATATGAGTTATCTCATATTACACTTGTTTGTTTATTACTTGATTATGTGATATGTGTTATACTTATTCATTATGTGTTATACTTATTCATTGTGTGTTATGTTATATTTGTTACCATAGAGGAAAGCCATAGTTGTTAATATGCCTTGCTTACACTTCGTTAGGAATGCCTTAGCTTAAGACAACTTCATACAATGTGGTTTAGACATTTCTTAAGAAAATCCATTCCAAACTCATGTAAAATGCAAATAATCCTTAAATGATAGGAATTGAAACTCATTAGGCTTACTGCCTAATATCATTCCTTAGACAACATAGGAATTCCTATATTGATTTTAAGATCTCGTTAGAATTATGTTTGTGAGGTGGATATGTACTAACTGGAAGAGTGTAGTACCGATAGTTAGAATTCTTGTCTAGGAAAGCTATTCATATAAATCTCCGATGTACTGTGGGATCTGTCTAGCTTTCCTGGGGAATTCTAGTGAAAGTACAATCACTTATAGGCCAAAGCATATCATACCAAACATCTTACAGACTAAAATAATTCTAATATGTCACACGTGTTCAATTTTGAATATTATTCCCATTGTTTTCAAAAATAATCAAATGATTTGCTTTTCTGAGATTTTATTCACCGTTCAACTTGATTCAAATATTCTTTAGAATTAAGTTTGTTAAGATGAACATGTAGTAACTGGAACGGTGAATATCGGTAGTTGAGACTACTGTCTAGGAAAGCGATTCATAATCCTTGACGAGGGACCAGTCTAGCTTTCCTGGAGATTCTTAATGAGAGTATTTTACCTATAGGCCAAATCATGTTACATTTTGCAAACAACATTAATTATAATAAGACAAAAGTTGTCCAGCTTAGATACCGCTCCCTATGTTTTCTAAATCAAATTCAAAATAATTTCAATACATTGCGTATACAATTTCAAACCTTATCATATCATACGTGAGATTAGTGATGGTGATTCATCACTACATCTCACAAGCTATGATGTCATTTTTCCTTGGATGAATAATAACATATATGTTATGATTCAAGAAAAGTTAATAATGTTGCACCGAAGATTGTGATGGTGATACATCACTACATCTGAGAGTTATAATGTTATCTATCTTGGATTAATACTGTATATGATTCAAGAACTCCAATATATCATACTTAAGATGCCATTTGTCCTTTGTTGAATAATATATATGTTATGATTTAAGAAAGTTAGTAATATCACACTTAAGATTGTAATGGTGATGCATTACCATATCTAAAGGCAATGATGTTACCTTTCTTTGGATTTATAATGTATATGTTTTGATTAAGTACCTCCATAATTCATACTTGAGGATAGTAATGGTGATTCATTACTATGTCTCACATGATATGATATCAACTCTCTTTGCTTTATGTTATCTATGTTATGATTCAAGAAATTGGTAATATTATACCTAAAAGTTGTGATAGTAATACATCACAATATCAAAAGGTTATGGTGTTATTTTTTTTTTCTTGGATTGACAATGAAGATGTTATGACTTTTAGAACTCCATGATATCATACTCAAGATTTGTGATGGTGATACATCACTGCCTCTCACAAGTTATGATTTCATCTCCTTTTGTTTTATGCTACCTATGTTATCGATTATTATGTATAGTTTGTGATTCAAGAAAACCAGTAATGTTATAATTAAAGATTTATTGATGGTGATTCATCACTAAATCTGAAAGGTTGTAATATTGCACATTACAATATTCAAACTCCTGATAGAACCTCAATGATATTGTACTAATGATTAGTGACTTGTCGTTACATCTATAAAAGTATTATATCACTTATGTTATTGTAATCCATGATGCCTGTGTTATAATTCGATAAACCCACTAGGATATTATGCCTACAATCGGTGTTAGATAGTTCTAACATGTCATTAGTTAATCAATCGTGAAAAATCATTTCCTATGTTTCAAACAAGTCACAATGATTTTATTATTTTAGCCAAGACACACTGATTTCTTATTATATTTTGTTTAGATTTCAATAAAATGACATGATTTACTATGGGTGATTCCATATAAAATTTTGAAAACAAGTCCACATGAATCATACTATTGATTTTTAGACAAATCATTTTATATTTATATCTTTAGACATCGAATCAAATATTCAATGATATTATAGCTAAGATTAGTGATAATTAGTTATCACAACTATCAAAGGTATATAATATCAAATACTTGTGTATCCTATATCATTCATTTATCCAAAATCGATCATAATTCAATTCATACGTTACAACCGTCAGATTCCATTTCAAAATTTGCAATGTTTAGAATCTCTCTACTCATACAATACTTAAAGGCTAGTCAAAGTCTTCCCCACCTATTCAGTAACATCAGTGCCAGAAACGTTATCGGAACAGTGATCTGCACAGTAACTTGCACAGTAACTCAGGTACAAACTATGTGAACTATTGTATGCTATTGACATTGTGATGCTTGACACTAAACTATTATGCAACTGTTTCTGAAATCTGATTAAATCTCACGGTTTAACAGTCAGAAACACATCAGACAACACTGAACTGACACGCAAATGCTTGATTTAATGCTATTATGTATAAACGTATGTGAGGTTAAACAGAACAAAACCATAACGGATGTCGTTACAGAATGCTAAATCGGCGAATTATTCGTATAGGTGACGATCTGTACGAATAAATCTGAAGGTTTAATGTTCTGAAATGATGACTGAAAAGTAGAAAACAAGAATCAGAAAGTGAAACCAACTTCGGGTTCGTACGGGTGACAATTCGAACGAATACGCGCGAAGGTGATGCGTTCGGACGAAACGAAAAACGACTCGAACGGTAAGAAACTAAAGAAAAAAAATTAGAAGATTTACTAGAAATAACCACCTTTAAAATAAATAAAATAAATTCTTTTATTTTAAATACGTAACATACGCGTAACGATTCGGAAATGCAACGAAGACGAAAAATGAGCAACCGAAACGAACCCGAACACCCTCAGGGTATATAAGGCCTAAATGTGGAATTTCTTCATTTAATTCAATCCCTATCTCTCTCTAAAACCCTCTCAACCGTTTTTCTTTCTCTCTTTAAAATTTTCAACTTCAAACTACAAGATCTTGCTCATTTCGTGGTGAAATCTCGCGTTCTTGGTGTCCACACGTAGCTACAATCATCCTCTGCCTAGAAATACAACCGATCAGAGGATTTATGCAGCAAAACTCGAGGTAATGAGGCTTGAATCACACGAAAACTAGGGTTTTACACCCCTTGTTCGCACCTAACCCTCACCCGGTTATGGTAGCCCCCTCACAAGATGGTTCTACACGACATGAGCCCTAAAATGAACTAGTAGGCGAGTGGGGAAGCCGCGGTTCAGCTTGCATGATGCAGAAGTCGAAGGTGATGATGATGAACACACTGGTTCGTGACAATGAGATCGGCCGAACCTTTTTGGTTTGGGTTCTAAGGTGGCCGAACCTTCAACCCAGCAAACCTTCTCTGGCCGAACCCTCTTTGAGCGAACCATCATCATCGAACCTGTACTCAGCCGAACCGCATGCATGAGCGAATCTGCTGCCCCGAACCATAGGAGGACCACGAACCATTCTCCCACGAACCTTGCATGCAAGTCCCGAACCCCTCTACTCGGCCGTACCTATGCGCAGCAAACCCTCAGCCGAACCTCTCCTGTTCACGAACCCTAACCTGAACGAACCCGTGCTATCAGACGAACCTTGCACGGTTGCAGCTACCATCGACCGAACCTGGTGATAGACGAACCCTGCCTTTGTACTGAACCTGAACATCCAGATCCAGGGCAGCGAACTTAGAGTCCCCACCCTTCAGCCGAGACCACTTGCAGCCCAGCACGATCTATCGGCCCAATTTTAAATCTGATGAAGCCCATAATAGATCTTTCGGCCCACACATAACGGGACTCACATTCGTTCGCCCAAAGTCCATTTGTCTAGCCCATGTGATTTTGTTTCGGCCCAAGAACAAACAATTGGCCCATAACACACCTCATTCGACCCATGAACTGATTCGGCCCATATATATATATTATTCGGCCCATATGCTTAAAGACATAAACCAACACTCTAAATAATTGTCTCTGAATGACATGCATGGGAATTTATGGTTATTACTACAAAGGTGATGGATTTTTGGGTCTAATACATTTCCCAAACTCAAAACATTAAGGGTTACAAAGTTTGTTGCCTAGTTATGAAATTACTATGTGTGACAATCCGGCATTTCCGGATCTACCCCGTTAATCAGAAATTAATGGAAACGGTACGAAATTTCACTATATCAAATTAGAAGGATAAAATTTAATCAAAACAAGTCTAAAACATTTAAACCACAAGGAATACAATTTCAATTGGTTAAATAAACACAATTTTTACTTGTAAAGTCCAAATTCATTGAAAATCAAATGGGAAATTCGAATTTAACATTTATTCACCATAATTGATCGAATTGAATGATCATAAAACACCTAATGATGATGTTAAACAGTTACTAACGGTTATTAGTCATGAATTATCGAATTAAATCAAGTTAATAACCCATTAACTCGAAACCGTCACTTATGGCTATAAGATCCTTACAATTCAATCAAAATTCACCAAATTGAACACATAAACATTCCAATCTGCACCTTTAGGGACTAAAACACCTATCAATTCGAATCAAGAAGCATCGGCAGAAGATTTCGAGTGGGATCCGGCCAAAACTCAGCCTTTTAGTCGATCTCCTTCAATCAAACATCAAATCAGGTAAAATCTATACCTACACACTCTAAAACATGCGACTAAGACAAGCCCAATGTTAAATTGTAGTTTTAATATCGAATTGAACAAGTTCAAACAATTAGGGTTCATATTAGAACTGAATTGGGGATTTTTAATAGAACGAATTCTAGAATCAAATTAAATTATACAGAAAGCCTTGAATTGATGTGTCCAACAAAAACCCTAAGTTATTTGGATCAAACAAGAACAAATTTCATGACTTCTAGTTCTAGGGTTTCTAATCAAAAATGATTTGGTGGTTTTCATGAAAACGAATTTAAAAATCAAATTAAATGCTACCTGTAGTTTCAAAAGGTCCCGATTAAGGATAACCCTATGCTAATTTTGTGAAACAAAAACGAATTATATGAATTCATATTCTAGGGTTCTTGAACAAGAACGATTTGGGGATTTCGAATCGAACGAGTTTAAAAACCAAATTAATATATACAGACAGTTTCGAGATCATTCATTAACTTAAAACCCTAGGTCAATTTCATCTAATTACAAAGAATTGGGTGAAATCGAATTCTAGGGTTCTTGAATAAAAGTGTTTTGGGGGTTTTGATTCAAACGCGTTTTATAGTCGAATTAAATACCACAGATAGGTTCGAAATCCATAGTTTAATGAAAACCCTATGTTGATTATGATTAACATACACGAAATGAAACAATTTTGAATGAGGAATAACATAATCACGTTCGAAACTATGTTAATCACGAATTGGAACCTTTTGTTTATTGAAAATCAAATTAAATCCATCCCTGAACTCGTTTGGATCTATGGAAACAAAGCTCTAAGGTTTTAGGGTTGATTGAGTTCGAATCAAGGGTCAATTGAACCTAAATGGATTCGGTTAAGGATAAACAAAGGGGATCTGCCTTGTTTATGCTTAAAGCATTTGAAATTCAATCTTAAAACAAAAGCATAACCAGATCAGTTGGTTGGGTGCGTGGGTTTGGGGTTAGGGGTCACGGGTTCGATCCGATGGCCTATCGGTTTTGAAAAAAAACATATTTTGTGTTTTAACCATAACTCACTCATTCTAACTCCGATTTAACCCGTTCAAATTGCGTTGGAACCAAAATGGAATTACGAACATGATGAAATGATAAAATTCACATTTTAAACCGGAAACACAAACGTGTATAATTACGCGTATTTAAACAGAATCGTATACGTTCATACGATTTGAACAAACGAATTAAAAGGCATGTACACTTTCGTATGTGCGTTTCAAACAAACTAACATATGTGTGTTGACACATATGAATTGGACCTTACGAGTAACACGACGTTGTTGTTAAAACACAGATTCGTCGTAGAAGCTTATCTACGTGATTTCGCGAACACGTGATCATTCTGTTTGCTATCAAAGGTGCGTACACGGCCCCTTTTCTTATTTTAACTGTTTTGGGGGAGAAAACATGTGCAAACAAACATTTTAGATACATATCACTTGCATGAGTTAGCTGTTTACTATAAGTGTGCACATAACACTCAAAGTCCTTACACATTGAACCGTTTAGTTTGCCGTAGTGCAAAGCGTGGTTGTTGAAGATAGATCTATTGGTTTTGACAAGCCTCACTTGTTAGATTGGAGGTCTATGCAAGTGTTTAACTAGCCAATACAACATTACTATTGTTTGTGTTAGACAATAGTGGAAAGGCAAAACATGCAATAGCATGCAACAGTCAGCTTCGGTGTCAACCACTTATGTAAATAGTACAAATGACTAGCTATCATGACTATGCATGTGTGATTATGTTATCTTCAAACATTTCATTTCAAACAGTTGTTTCAAACATTTGTGATTATTCAAACTTGTGTATGCACCAACCTTTGTGTTGACTTGATTTACATGTTTTCTCAGGACACTAAAGCACAAGTAAGGAAGAGCAGGGACTAGGATGTTGAGTCTCATGCATGGATTTCAGTTCAAGTGTTTTGGATTTGAATAATTAGAACATTGAATGATTTTGAATTTGTAATTTACATTTTACAAACCGTTACGTTTTGTCATTGGTTTTAAAACGCTTCCGCAAACGTTAAAACTTTGATATTACAGTTTAGACCAAATTTATGTTTGAAAAGCATATAGAGGTCTTTCGTTATGTATAATGCCTGAGATCCTGGTTGGTCACGCCCTAAACGGTATGATTCCGTTAGTTGAAAATTGGGAGTGTGACAGATTGTTGTGAGAGCCATTGGTTATAGCGAACTAGGTTTGCATTTGGTAGACTTAGACTATAACTGTTGGACATTAGACACACTTGCTTACACGATAGTTTGCATAGCAATTACATATGGTATTATGTAATAGACATGGCATCACCATCCACACCTACTAGTGACAAGGAACATCAAGTTGTATCATCACCAACATCCCAGAAGAGGCGACTTAAGCCAATGGATGACACGATTCATTATGATGAGGAGATACAAATACGACCGAGGGAGAACCGCTAGTATTGGCAGTGGATCCCTAATGTCATTTGCAGCTTGGTGCATGAGGAGCGAGTACCTCTGCCACCTACTCCTAGCACTACTACTAGTAGTTGGACATTACCTATTCTAAGATATCCACAGAGCAAACATTTGCAGCTTTTGTTGCACGTATGAATCGGGAGATTCACAACATGCAAGAGGCAGCTGGATAGATAACTAGATTACTAGAGGAATGAAATAGGCTCTATGATTCACAAAAACAAGTCAAGGGATGAAATAGCTCTGTGATTCACTAAAACAAGTCAAGGGATGAAATAGCCTCTGTGACTCACTAAAACTAGTGAAGGGATGAAATATGCACTATGACTCAATAAAACAAGTGAATGGAGGAAATAGATCCTATGGCTCACTCGAACAAGTCAGGGGATGAAATAGGACCTATGGCTCACTCAACGAGTCAGCGGATGAAATAAATCCAATGACTCAAACAATACCATTCCTTAGCTTGGGACTATATCTACTAGTTCCACTAAATTTTTAGTTCTGAAAAATGATCTGTCACTTTTTACAACACTGAAGACAGTTAATAAGGTTGTGCTTCAGCCTTCATAGGAAAACATCAATTTTCTTTCTAACCCCTCAACAACATTCTTGTAACTCTTGGTACTTCTACATATACGGTTTACAAGGATCACTTTATGAACTCATTAACTGCATGGTGAGAATTCAAACTCAACTCCTTATCACGCTTGAAGTACCACCAAGCGGACACTAGAGTGATCGTGTGGGAAAGATTTCCGTTACAAGTGCATACATGAAGGAAAGTTACATTATATGAAAACCTTGGTGACCTCTATTGTGAGTCAACTATCAACTTGGGAACTTATGGGAGATACATTGACTGCAAGGTGGTCAACTCCAAATAGCTACACTAACACCCACATAATGAGTGTTTCGACCTCAGGTTACATAAGAAAAACACACTCAAGAAAAATATTTTCCTTGTAGGATTGACACAAGACCCTATAGTAGCATTCAACTCGAGTACCTATCCTTAAGTATTTCTTTCGACAGGCTATCCAATCATACATCATGCGACTATTGTCTGAATCTTGATGTCCTGAATAAACCCTGAATATCACAAACCAAATAGCTCAAGGTAGGAGGAACTAGAATTCTTATGTAAGGTAAATTTACGATTATGGTGCGCAACATAATTGTGAATTTACAAGTACGCATGAATTCTGGCAAATTCTATGATGAGCCTATTTTCGAAACACATACATAAAATATTAGCCTATCCTTCATTCTGGTGGTTGTAACGAATTCAGTTAACATATCTGGATTGCAACATAACACTCGTCAAATTTCTACTCGTAGTTCTGGTTACCCTGTGTTCATAAAACCCTCACGGTGCAACTTTGCACTTCACCTGGATAACTTCAAATGTATGCCAAAACACCTACTTGTGAGCATCTTTAAAAATTCCATATCAAGCAAATTAAAGAACGAATTCTGATTTCATGCGTCTACCGAGCATAGTTCTCAATGACCACAACAACAACAAGAAACACTCAAAGGATGCTTTGGATGCAAATAGCCAGGGAACTTCAAGTGAACCGCGCTGGTAGTAACAACAAAAGGAACGAAAACAATGGTCTGAGGGGGACAAGCCTTCATGATCATAAGAAGCATAGAGAAAAGTCTCGGCCTTGCCGCAAGCACGTATATGCTAAACAAACTTTATGTTCTTGTATTGTTTGATACTCGAACAGAAAAGAGCTTTAGATCTAATGAAGTTAGTGAAATATTTGCCATAATCCCAACACCTTTAGAGGTTGAATACATTGTAGAGCTAGCTAATAGTAAATTAATTGTAACTAAGCGTATTTTGAAAGAATGCACCCTAAAGCTAGCAAGTCACAAGTTTAAGATTGATCTCATGCCATTCACGCTCGAAAATTTTGATGTCGTAGTAGGTATGGATTGGTTGTCTAAGAACCAATTTGAGATAATTTGCCACGATAAGGTTGTTTGTATACCTCTCCCTGGCTGGGAAGCCTTGTCTATCAAACGCGAAAGGAGCGACACTCCGTTGAGTATCATCTCCTATATGAAGGCACACAAATGTCTGCGTAAAGGTCATACAGCAGTTATAGCACTTATAACTGAAAATCCGGTAGATGAGAAAAAGATTGAAGACGTCCCAGTGGTTCGAGAATTTCCTGATACATTTCCAGAAGACCTACCAGGGATACCTCCTATCAGACAAGGGGAATTCCGAATCGACCTTACACTAGACGCAGCACCGATAGCTAGAGCGCCTTATCGACTTGCACCATACGAAATGCAAGAACTTTCTACACAACTGCAAGATTTGTTGAATAAGGGCTTTATACGACCTAGTTTTTCACCTTGGGGAGCACCAATCTTATTTGTTAAGAAAAAGGACGGGACATTCTGTATGTGTATCGATTACCGGGAACTTAACAAGGTTACCATCAAAAGCCGGTATCCGTTACCTCGAATTGACGATCTGTTCGATCAATTGCAAGGTTCAAGTTACTACTCGAAGATTTATCTCAGATCTGGTTATCATCAACTCAGAGTACAAGAGGAAGATACGCCAAAAACAACATTCAGAATGCGTTATGGCCATTACGAATTCTTGGTCATGCCATTTGGATTGAGAAACGCTCCAGCAGTATTCATGGATCTTATGAATCGAGTCTGTAAACCTTATCTTGATAAGTTTGTCATTGTTTTCATTGATGACATTCTCATCTATTTTCAGACTAAGGAGGAGCATGATGAACAACTCTGATTGATGTTAGAACTACTTAAGCAAGAACAATTGTATGCAAAGTTCTCGAAATGTGACTTTTGGATGTAAGAAGTTCAATTCTTGGGTCATATAGTCAATGAAAAGGGCATACATGTTGATCCAGCGAAAATTGAGGCGATTAAGAATTGGGAAGCACCAAAAAACCCTACCGAGGTACGACAATTCTTAGGGTTGGCAGGTTACTATCGACGATTCATTGAGGGTTTTTCAAAAACAGCTCAACCACTTACAACTCTTACTCACAAAGGAATGAAGTATGATTGGACGGATAAACAGGAAACTGCATTCCAGCTAATGAAACAAAAACTCTGCAGTGCACCGATTCTGTCCTTACCGGAAGGAACAGAGGACTTTGTGGTGTACTGTGATGCATCTGCCCAAGGTTTGGGATGTGTGTTGATGTAACGTGATAAAGTGATTGCTTACGCTTCACGACAACTGCGACCACACGAAAAGAATTACACTACTCATGACTTGGAGTTAGGAGCAGTGGTATTTGCTTTGAAAATTTGGAGGCATTACTTATATGGAACCAGGTGTACCATTTACGCTGATCATAAGAGTTTGCAACATATCTTTGATCAGAAGGAGCTCAATACGAGACAGCGACGGTGGGTCGAGTTACTGAATGACTATGAATGCGCGATCAAATATCATTCGGGAAAAGCTAATGTGGTAGCTGATGCTTTAAGTAGAAAAGACACAACATCAACAAGACGGGTTCGCGCACTTACGATGACGATACATACTGACTTGCCTGACAAGGTACGCAGTGCTCAGCTCGGAGCCTTAGAAAAGGATAACTTGGGACAGGAATCCTTACGAGGAATGGAAACACAGTTGGATGTCATGCTTGATGGAACTCGTTGTTTCATTAATCGACTTTGGATAACTTTGCATGGTGGTTTAAGGGAACTCGTGACGGATGAAGCGCACAAATCCAAATATTCAGTCCATCCGGATCAGACAAGATGTATCATGACTTAAAGGCACTGTATTGGTGGCCTCACATGAAAGCCGACATTGCTAAGTACGTTAGCAAATGTTTGACTTGCTCGAAAGTCAAAGTTGAATATCAGAAACCATCTGGTTTACTACAACAACCAGAAATATTTGTGGAAATGGGAACAGATTTCGATGGATTTCATTACTAAGTTACCCCGTACACCAAGTGGTTGTGATACGATATGGGTAATGGTCGATCGATTAACGAAATCTGCACATTTCATAGCAATTAAGGAAACCGACAAAATGGAGAAACTGACTCGTATTTACATTAAGGAAGTGGTATCGCGGCATGGCGTACCAATCTCCATCATATCAGATCGGGATGCCCGATTTACCTCAAAATTTTGGAAATCTCTCCATAAGTCATTGGGAACTCGCTTAGACATGAGTACCGCATATCATCCACAAACCAACGGCCAGAGTGAACGTATGATTCAGACACTCGATGATATGTTACGATTTTGTGTCATTGATTTTGGTGACAGCTGGGAAACTCACTTACCGTTAGTGGAATTCTCTTACAACAAAAGCTATCATACAAGCATTCAGGCAGCACCATTTGAAGCTTTATACGGTCGTAAATATCGTTCACCAGTTTGTTGGGCTGAAATTGATGACAGTCAAATAACAGGTCCTGAACTAGTACATGAAACGACTGAGAATATTGTACAAATCCGGAACCGTATGGCAGCGGCCCGGGATCGACAAAAGAGTTACGCTGACAAACGTCCCAAGCCGTTGGAATTTCAAGTAGGAGACCGAGTTCTTCTAAAAGTATCACCTTGGAAAGGTGTGATACGATTTGGTAAGCGCGGGAAGCTTAGCCCACGCTACGTAGGACCTTTTGAGATCCTGAAAAGGATTGGTCCAATAGCGTATCAACTACAATTATCGGATGAACTCAGCGGAGTTCATGATGTCTTTCACGTTTCGAACTTAAAGAACTGTCTTTCTGATGAGACATTGGTTGTACCACTTGAGGAAATACAAGTGGACGAACAGCTACGGTTCATTGAAGAACCAGTGGAAATCATGGACCGAGAGGTCAAACAACTCAAACACAGCAAAATTCCAATAGTCAAGGTCCGTTGGAATTCAAGACGAGGACCTGAATTCACATGGGAAAGGGAAGATCAAATGATGAAGAAGTATCCTCATCTGTTCAAAACAACAACTGTGAACACTGAGAAGGTACGTTAAATTTCGGGACGAAATTTCCTTCAACAAGGGGATGATGTGATACTTCACACTCAAACATTTTCAAATTTCAAACTGTAAGCACAAACATCTTATACAATTGGTTTTGTTACTAACATTTGTGCTGAAAACAAATATTGTAGAATTCAAACACTTTCAAGCATGATTAGTTACAATCGATGTGCTACATTATATTTTATGTGCTACATTTAATGTGTTACATTACATGGTAGTACAAACATGAATAGTTGCAAACATTCACTATGTGCAAGGTTACATAGTACAGTATGATTGAACATGAACATTCACAATTAAGGTGCACTAACTGGTGTGCATGCGAACAATTACATGGAACGATCACACGTAGAGGTGATGTTGCCAAACATTGAACATAGAACGACCACACTTAGGTGTGGTGTTGCAAACATTGAACTTTGTGTGTGAGTACACAAAAGTACATAGAATGATCAAGTATCGCACTAACACGCACACTCTGAACTCACAAGTAGGGTACTAACTACTTCTAACATTTAACAATTTTCGGGACGAAAATTCCTTCAACAAGGGGATGATGTGACAATCCGGCATTTCCGGATCAACCCCGTTAATCAGAAATTAATGGAAACGATACGAAATTTCACTATATCAAATTAGAAGGATTAAATTTAATCAAAACAAGTCTAAAACATTTAAACCACAAGGAATACAATTTCAATTGGTTAAATATACACAATTTTGACTTGTAAAGTCAAAATTTGTTGAAAATCAAATGGGAAATTAGAATTTAACATTTATTCACCATAATTGATCGAATTTAATGATCATAAAACACCTAATGATGATGTTAAACAGTTACTAACAGTTATTAGTCATCAATTATCGAATTAAATCAAGTTAATAACCCATTAAATCGAAACCGTCACTTATGGCTATAAGATCCTTACAATTCGATCAAAATTCACGAAATTGAACACATAAACATTCCAATCGGCACCTTTAGGGACTAAAACACCTATCAATTCGAATCAAGAAGCATCGGGCAGAAGATTTCGAGATGGAGCCGTCGAAACTCAGCCTTTTAGTCGATCTCCTTCAATCAAACATCAAATCAGGTAAAATCTATACCTACACTCTAAAACATGCGACTAAGACAAGCCCCATGTTAAATTCTAGTTTTAATATCGAATTGAACAAGTTCAAACAATTAGGGTTCATATTAGAACCGAATTGGGGATTTTTAATAGAACGAATTCTTGAATCAAATTAAATTATACAGAAAGCTTTGAATTGATGTGTCCAACAAAAACCCTAAGTTATTTGGATCAAACAACAATGAATTTCATGACTTCCAGTTCTAGGGTTTCTAATCAAAAATGATTTGGGGGTTTTCATGAAAACGAATTTAAAAATCAAATTAAATGCTACATGTAGTTTCAGAAGGTCCCGATTAAGGATAACTGTATGCTAATTTTGTGAAACAAAAATGAATTATATGAATTCATATTCTAGGGTTCTTGAACAAGAACGATTTGGGGATTTCGAATAGAACGAGTTTAAAAACCAAATTAATGTATACAGACAGTTTCGAGATCATTCATTAACTTAAAACCCTATGTCAATTTCATCTAATTACAAAGAATTGGGTGAAATCGAATTCTAGGGTTCTTGAATAAAAGTGTTTTGGGGGTTTTGATTCAAACGCGCTTTATAGTCGAATTAAATACCACAGATAGGATCGAAATCCATAGTTTAATGAAAACCCTAAGTTGATTGTGATTAACATACACGAATTGAAACAATTTTGAATGAGGATTAACATAATCATGTTCGAAACTATGTTAATCATGAATTGGAACCTTTTGTTTATTGAAAATCAAATTAAATCCATCCCTGAACTCGTTTGGATCTATGGAAACAAAGCTCTAAGGTTTTAGGGTTGATTGAGTTTGAATCAAGGGTCAATTGAACCTAAATGGATTCGGTTAGGGATAAACAAAGGGGATCTGCCTTGTTTATGCTTAAAGCATTTGAAATTCAATCTTAAAACAAAAGCATAACCAGATCAGTTGGTTGGGTGCGTGGGTTTGGGGTTAGGGGTCACGGGTTCGATCCGATGGCCCATCGGTTTTGAATCAAAAACATATTTTGTGTTTTAACCATAACTCACTCATTCTAACTCCGATTTAACCCGTTCAAATTGCGTTGGAACCAAAATGGAATTACGAACATGATGAAATGATAAAATTCACATTTTAAACCGGAAACACAAACGTGTATAATTACGCGTATTTAAACAGAATCGTATACGTTCATACGATTTGAACAAACGAATTAAAAGGCATGTACACTTTCGTATGTGCGTTTCAAACAAACTAACATATGTGTGTTGACACATATGAATTGGACCTTACGAGTAACACGACGTTGTTGTTAAAACACAGATTCGTCGTAGAAGCTTATCTACGTGATTTCACGAACACGTGATCATTCTGTTTGCTATCAAAGGTGCGTACACGGCCCCTTTTCTTATTTTAACTGTTTTGGGGGAGAAAACATGTGCAAACAAACATTATAGATACATATCACTTGCATGAGTTAGCTGTTTACTATAAGTGTGCACATAACACTCAAAGTCCTTACACATTGAACAGTTTAGTTTGCCGTAGTGCAAAGCGTGGTAGTTGAAGATAGATCTATTGGGTTTGACAAGCCTCACTTGGTAGATTGGAGGTCTACGCAAGTGTTTAACTAGCCAATACAACATTACTATTGTTTGTGTTAGACAATAGTGGAAAGGCAAAACATGGAATAGCATGCAACAGTCAGCTTCGGTGTCAACCACTTATGTAATTAGTAGAAACGACTAGTTATCATGACTATGCATGTGTGATTATGTTATCTGCAAACATTTCATTTCAAACAGTTGTTTCAAACATTTGTGATTATTCAAACTTATGTATACACCAACCTTTGTGTTGACTTGATTTACATGTTTTCTCAGGACACTAAAGCACAAGTAAGGAAGAGCAGGGACTAGGATGTTGAGTCTCATGCATGGATTTTAGTTCAAGTGTTTTGGATTTGAATAATTAGAACATTGAATGATTTTGAATTTGTAATTTACATTTTACAAACCGTTATGTTTTGTCATTGGTTTTAAAACGCTTCCGCAAACGTTAAAACTTTGATATTACAGTTTAGACCAAATTTATGTTTGAAAAGCATATAGAGGTCTTTCATTATGTCTAATGCCTGAGATCCTGGTTTGTCACACCCTAAACGGTATGATTCTGTTAGTTGAAAATGGTGGGTGTGACACTATGTAATAATGGCTTTAAAAATAACAAAAACAACATGTGGGATTGAAACCATAAATCTAATTTATTATTGGGTTTGCTTACTAAATCTCATATCAAAACCATTAATTAGCATAATGGCTAAGTGTTATGATCTCAAGAATGAGTTAAAGTTTAACTCACAACAAAAAGACAAGTAATACTAATGATCTACAACAATAGTACCGGGTCCGAATGATGACCGAGATTCACAATTGTTAGCCAACTCTAGGGCTAACACATACACGCACACAAAGCACTACAACTTATACTTATAGATTACATACAACGTGAAATCAATACAGGACCTTGAAAACAACCACAAGTACAGCAACGAGCGCGTGCATTCTTGTTTATACTTAGTCAATCACATCAACAGCAAGGTGAGTTCATTTGTCCCTTTTCAAACTAATTTGTTTTACTTCGGGACTGAGAAGCATGTTATGCATTTTAAACAAGTATTGAAATGTTTTATAAATGCTTTTACACTTATTCATAATGCTAATACTAATGCTTGTGCTTGTTACACATATTCTAAAAACTGAAAGCTAAGACTTTAATCTAAGTGCTAATGCTATATGCTAATGCTAATACTAATGCTATATGTCACATGCTCAAACAAAATGGTAATGCTAATGCTATGAACTACATGCTTCAACTCGATGCTAATGCAAATGCTACAAGCTACATGCTAAACTATATGCTAATGCTAATGCTACAAGCTACATGCTAAACTATATGCTAATGCGAATGCTATGAACTGTATGCTCAAACAAAATGCTAATACTAGATGCTAAATGCCACAAGTTTTGATTACATGCTAAATGCAAAGCTTGTATCTATGCATGAGATACATAAAAGCCAAACTATGCTATTGCAAAGCTGGTATCTATGAATGAGATACGTGAGTGCTAAACTATGCGAATGCAAAGCTTGTGTCTATATATGAGATACGTGAATGCTAAACTATGCTAGAGCAAGGCTTGTATCTACATATATGAGATACGTGAATGCTAAACTATGCTAATGCAAAGCTAGAATCGATTCATGAGATACGTAATGGCTAAACTATGCTAGAGCAAAGCTTGTATCTAATCATGGGTTACATGAATGCTAAACAATGCTAGTGCAAAGCTTGTACCCATGCATGAGATTTGTGAATGCTAAACTACAATTCTGTGAAGCTATTATCCGCATACAGTAAATTTAAAGGCCGAGTTATGTGAATGCTATAAACTTGTTAACTTTTAAACAATACGCTAAAGCTATGATGAAGACTGGATTGGATGGTAGGTAAAATGCTTAATTATCATTAACAACAATGTCATATGTGGTTTAGTATGTGGTGGGATGGCGTCTGGGCGGGTTGTAGGCTCGACCCTTTCGTATGCCCAATATATAAGCATACCGAGCTGGATATTATAGGTGATGTTAATGAGGTTAAGGTTGTTACAGAAATAGTTTACAAAGCTATTTTTCAAAGACTAAAGTATATGAACTCACCAACCATTGTGTTGACTTTGTTTTCTTAAATGCTTTCACAGGTGACGTACAGGAATAAGCTAAGGCCAAGGAATGCATAATAGGATGCCCAGTTAGAGGACCTAGTAGATTTTGAAAAGCACATGTTTTGATGAACGATGTGAAGCTATTTTGATATCTTGTACATATACAAGATAGAAAACATTTGATTCTTTTGATAGGTTTACTTAGTTAAATTATCAAACATTAACAGTTGTAATTTAACTTTGCAATCCTAGTTAAATGCTATTTGTGCTTTAGTTATTCTCAATGTTGATGCTATGTAAACAATCTGATCATCACGATTATCACTCACGATATCGCGCCCCGAGAACCTTCCGCTCGGCGGGGAAGTCGATCCGTCCTGCCGGCTCAGGATGTGACAGATTGGTATCAGAGCACAAGGTTATAGAGAATAATATGTCATTTACTTGAAAGGTTTGGCCTAGATTATAACTTAGGGACCCTCATGTAGAGAACATAGGATTTATGTTTGCATTGTGTATTCTACATTTGATCACTGCACTAACCAATATTCCTTTGGTTATGATCAGAATATTGCCCAGAAGACAGACACCTCTACCGCCACCGCCACCGCCACCGCCACAATACTCAGCACCTCACTCATCAACCCCTACACCACCTTATTCACCGCCTCCTCCTCCTCCTCTCCACCCTCCTCCGAACCCGAATGCAACTCCAACTCTTGATCCTGCTACCGTTGCTTTGGCAACACTTCTGAGCAGCCAGCTGACAAATCAACTGAAGGATGTCATTCTAGAGATGATAAACAGGATTCAAGGCCATGGCAACAACTCTAGACATACAACGGGGGAAGCTAGTGGAAACACTGGCACTACTTCAAACTGCTCCTACAAAACATTTGTAGGATGCAAGTGTAGGATTCGATCTGCCCAAGATACATATTAAGTTGATGTGGCTAGTGTGATATGATCCAAGTCGGGTCATACCCAATAACAAGCTAGACAAACACCTGCAATATTTATTTACTGATTTGATCAATTAAATAAATAACAACACTTAATACATTTAGAAAATGGTTTTCTAAATAGATGCACTTGAGAATTAATAAATAACATGGGTTTATTTATTTTGAGAGATTACTTTATATTGTTATTTAAAAGGTTAAATAACATTATTAAGTTGATATACCATGTCTTGCTACATGTTTAATGTTACAAGTTTATTTAAAAAGGTTTTAAATAAATACTTGATACATATGACATTTTAATTAAATGGATTAATTAAAATCAAGTTAAATGAGTTGGTTGGGAAAATTTAAAAGGCAAGCCCCTCATTGGACCCCTTTAATTTCGGCCCTTAATGGCTGATTTAAACCCACCAATCACTTGGAGATTGCTTCATAAGATGGACAATCAAAGACACAAGGCATTAATCTGATTTTGATCTTAAAAATAAAAGATTGCATCTTCTTTTTCTTCTCTAATCCTTGGCAGAAAAGGGCAAGAAAGAGGGCAGTTTTTTGTGTTGGAACAAGTGTGTTCTAAGGGCTAAAATAGTGTTGAAAACCTAGCAATCAAAGGATGTCTTGTTGGAGCTTGGGGTATAGCTACTTGAGGTCTTCTAGGTTGAAGATTGGGCTCATAAACATCATCATCTTCATCTTATAATCCACGAGTTTTAAGAGGTAATATATGATGTTTTGAATGATTGTTTGATAGCATGTTCTTCCATATAAAGATCCTTGTTTATGGGTTTTGTTTTAAATCTAATGTATTTGATG
Source organism: Mikania micrantha (assembly GCA_009363875.1). Taxonomy (NCBI): domain Eukaryota; kingdom Viridiplantae; phylum Streptophyta; class Magnoliopsida; order Asterales; family Asteraceae; genus Mikania; species Mikania micrantha. Next base: position 38,387,501 of record CM018680.1, on the reverse strand, counting down.
CATAAACTAACTAATCTCAAAATGGTTTTTGATTATAACTCCGCTGCGTTTTAACATATTAATGGTTAATATGACTTTGATAAAAATCAACAAAACCCAACAATGGTATCAAGAGCCGGTTATATGGATACATGCTTCAAAAATCGAAATTTTCGGGTCCTTTTTCCATAAAAAGTGGGCTGGAAATTTCACCTATGGCAAACCCTTTGTTTTTCAAGATATTACTCTTATATGCATAGTAATGATCTTGAAAAATTATAACCATAAGATGGCTTTTTTGTTTGGACAAAAACCCATTTGAGTTTGGTTAATGTTGGCCGAGATTTTGGGTTCAAAAGGGGCTGCCATTCACGGTTTTTGTATACATATTTGGATGTATTTTAGTGCATAAACCTAGCCATGACCTTGTGTTTGAATATTTGTGGTTGTGATTTTATTTGGTTGAAATAAAGGCATGTAATTTATTTGTTTCATTTGGCATGTAATAAATAGATTAGTTGCACTTTATTTTTCTAGAAAAATGTATTAGGATTTTTCTATGTAATTGTACTTTTGGGGCTGATTTGGATGACCAAGAAGGTGCCTAAAGAAGATGGAGAAATCACAACACAAAAAAGGTCACTTGAAGCATTTGGATGCAAGTTCAAGTGGGAGTTCATCAACACAACATTGTGTCATGTTTTACCCTTAGGAATGACCTTTTGACACACTTGTTATGGCAAGCAAGTGTGGTCAAAATAGTTGGCTATGGTTATGCACTTATATTTTATGTTTGGTTGATTATTTGGTTGTTTAGATGAGTTTGATTTTTTGAAAATGCATAAACTAGTTAAACAACTAAAAATAAAACAAGCATAAAAATTGGTTCTATAAAAATCATCAAAGGAATTAATAAAATGAGTTTATTAAGGGTTAATGATTTAATAAAAATGAGTTTTATTAAAAGGAATCATAAAAATTGTTTTTCATAAAATACCATGCATTTGAATGCATACAAATAGTATGGTATAAAAGGTTTTTCTAAAAACTAGAATTTAGAAACTATAAAAACCCTTTACAAAACAAGTTTTAACACCATCCTTTTAAACAACACTCGATTCACTTGTAACTCGTTTATGGGATAAAGGTCACCTAACCATAAATGCCGAAACTTGTGAAGTTGAGGTGAAATTACCGTATTTGTGGGATAAAGGTCACCTAACCACTTGTATTTGTAAAATCACACGTGTGTGTAAGTAGGACGACTTGATTTGGAAATCATGCATTAGGATCACCGAAGCATGACGTACAAACGGTGTTGATGGGATAAACATGCCAAACAAAACATAAGATGTTTAAAATCGATCCCATACACTAGAAATTGTAATAGGTTACAATTGTCAAAACGTTGACTACCTTGTTAATTTAAATAAAGGGATAAAGATCACCTAACCAATATTTAAATGTAACGTTGGATTCTAGATTTTAATTATTAATTGTCTATGAGACATAAAAGGGTATTAGTAATTAAAATACATTGATATTAAAAATACTAAAATTGAACTTTGAAAAATTGTAGATGGCAGCTAACAACAACAACGCAAACCCGAACGTCCACAACCTATCACTAAGAACCATCCTCGAAAAGGAACGTCTTAACCATGGGAACTTCATGGATTGGTACCGAAACTTGAGAATTGTTCTCAAGCAAGAGAAGAAATCCTATGTGTTGGACGATCCTATTCCCGATCAACCCGATGAGAATGACGTGGAAGCCTTTAACGATTGGGTCAAGTACGTCGAGGACTCCGTGCAAGTCTCATGTCTAATGTTGGCAAGTATGACTTCCGATTTACAAAAGGACTTTGAGAACCACAATGCTTATGATATGATCACCCAGTTGAAGGAAATGTTCCAACAACAATCTAGGGTGGAACGGTTCGAAACGGTTCGAGCACTTCATGCATGTCGGATGGACGAGACCCAATCAGTTTCATCTTATGTTCTCAAGATGAAAAGCCACATTGATCGCCTCGAGAGACTTAACTGTCGTGTCTCAAATGAGTTAGCTACGGATTTGATCCTTAACTCCCTATCCAAAAGGTTTGAAACCTTTGTTATGAATTATAATATGAATGGATGGGACAAGAGCATTGGTGAGCTTCATGCAATGCTCAAAACGGCCGAGGCGGGTATGGGTAAAAAGGTTTTACCGGTCCTTACGATCAATGAGGGAGGTAGTAAGAAGAGGAACCACCCCGACCCCAAGGCAAGTGTTGCTAAAGGGAAAGGGCACGTCAAGGGGAAGGGTAAGGGAAAAGCTTAAATGGAACCAACCAAACCGAAAGAAAAGAAGCAAAAGGTTGCTAAAGATGACCCATGTTTTGAATGTGGTGAGATAGGCCATTGGAAACGCAATTGTCCGGTCTATCTCAAAGAGTTGAAAGCTAAGAGGGATGCGGGGCAAACCTCAGGTACAAATTTTATGATACAAGTTGAGCTAAATGTTATTTCTTCTAACACATGGGTACTAGATACCGGATGTGGAACTCATATTTGCAATTTGTTGCAGGGGTTCAAAAGAAGTGAACATTATGCAAAAGGGGAAATAAGTCTCTTCATGGGCAATGGTGCAAAGGTTCATGTTGAAGCCCAAGGAGACTATGTTTTGAAGCTTCCAAATGGTTTGGAAGTTATTTTGAAAAATATTTTGTATGCTCCTAGTTTGACTAGGAATATTATTTCAGTTTCCCTTTTAAGACAATATGGTTATGATTTCAAGTTTGTTGACAATGATATTCATGTTTCTTTAAATCATATGTTTTATTTTAAGGCTATGCCTTGTAATGGTATTTATGAATTGGTTCATGATAACACAACATATCATAGCTCAATGTACCAAGCTACCACCAAAAGGCTCAAATTAGATTTGAGTGATTCCTATCTTTGGCATTGTCGCCTTGGACACATAAACAAAAATCGCATGCAAAAACTTCAAAAGAACAGTCTTTTGAAAACTAATGAAAATGATTCATTTGATGTATGCGAGTCTTGTTTACAAGGTAAAATGACAAAGGCCCCTTTTAGTGGGACTAATGAAAGGGCAAAAGATTTATTAGGGATCATACATTCAGATGTATGTGGACCTTTTAAACCGATGACTAGGAATGGTGAAAGATACTTCATTACCTTTACCGACGACTATAGTCGTTATGGGTATGTGTACTTATTAAGGCACAAACATGAATCTTTTGAAATGTTCAAAATCTTCAAAAATGAAGTAGAAAATCAACTCAACAAAACGGTCAAGATTCTTCGTACCGATAGAGGAGGTGAATACCTAAGTAGTGAATTTCAAGAGTATCTTAGAAGTTGTGGGATTGTCTCACAACTTACTCCACCTGGAACACCACAACATAATGGTGTGTCTGAGAGGAGGAATAGGACTCTATTGGATATGGTTCGATCTATGATGGCTAGAAGTACACTACCTCTATCATTTTGGGGTTTCGCTTTGCTCTCCGCGGCCCGTATTTTAAATATGGCCCCAACCAAGAAAGTGGAAAGGACACCTTTCGAAATATGGCATGGAAAGGTTCCATCATTGTCATATTTAAAAGTTTGGGGGTGTGAGGCTTATCCTAAGCAATACACTCAAAACAAACTGCAAACCCGATCCACTAAGTGTATCTTTGTTGGATATCCTAGAGATTGTATGGGATATTATTTCTATGATCCAACAGAGCAGAAAGTGTTTATTGCTCGAAAGGCAGAGTTCTTGGAAACTAAGTTCCTTTCGGAAGGAACTAGTGGAAGAACAGTGGAACTTGAAGAGGTTCAAGATTCACAAGACGATACACATTTGGTTGATACTAGCAATCAACATGAGGATGTTGAGAATGATCATGTGGATGATCAAGATACACAAAACATTCGCATATCTGGTAGAATTAGTGTTCCTCCTGAGAGATATGGATTTTTCATGGATGGATGCTATGTGGTGGATTCCGATGAACCAACCACATACCGTGATGCAATGTCAAAACCTGATTTTGACAAATGGCAAGAAGCCATGAACATTGAGATGCAATCCATGTATGATAACCAAGTTTGGGAATTGGTTACACCACCTATTAAGTCCAAGGTAGTTGGAAGTAAGTGGGTTTTCAAGAAGAAAACCGATATGCATGGAAACTTGGATACTTATAAAGCTAGACTTGTAGCAAAAGGTTACACTCAAACTCAAGGCGTTGATTATGATGAAACCTTCTCACCTGTTGCGATGCTAAAGTCTATTAGGATATTGTTTGCCATAGCTGCATATTATGACTATGAGATTTGGCAAATGGATGTCAAAACTGCTTTCCTTAATGGATATCTTGAGGAAGATGTCCATATGGAACAGCCTGAAGGTTTTGTCGATCCAAAACATCCTAATAAGGTATGTAAGTTAAAAAGGTCAATCTATGGATTGAAACAAGCATCAAGAAGTTGGAATCATCGTTTTGATGATGAAGTAAAGAAATTTGGCTTCATCAAAAACGCTGACGAAGCTTGTGTATATAAAAAGGCTAGTGGGAGCATCATTACTTTCATTGTATTATATGTCGATGACATTATACTATTTGGAAATGACATTCCAACCTTGGAAGGTGTAAAAACCTGGCTTGGAAGCTGTTTTTCCATTAAGGATCTTGGTGAAGCCGCCTATATCTTGGGAATAAAGATCTATAGGGATAGATCAAGGCGGTTAATAGGTTTAAACCAAAGTGCATACATTGACAAAGTCTTGAAAAGGTTCAAGATGGAAAATTCTAAAAAAGGTTTAGTACCTATTCAAAAGGGGACTATATTGAGCACGTCTCAATGCCCTAGTTCAAAGGTTGAGCAAGAAAGAATGAATAGAGTCCCATATGCATCTGCTATAGGATCCATCATGTATGCAATGATATGTACAAGGCCGGACGTGTCCTGTGCTCTAAGCATGACAAGTAGATATCAACAGAATCCTGGAAATAGTCATTGGATGGCTGTTAAAAGTATTTTGAAATACCTTAGAAACACTAAGGATATGTTCTTAATATATGGATCTGGTGAGGAGGAACTCGTTGTAAAGGGTTACACGGATGCGAGTTGCCAAACTGATCGAGATGATTCACGATCACAGTCGGGATATGTCTTCATTATGAATGGAGGAGCGGTCTCTTGGAAGAGCTCAAAGCAAGATGTAGTGGCACTATCTACAACAGAATCAGAATACATCGCCGCTTCATTGGCAGCTCAAGAGGCTGCATGGCTAAGGAAGTTCATTGCCGATCTAGGGGTTGTTGCTACCATTCAAGACCCCCTAGAGATCTTTTGTGATAACGAGGGGGCCATTGCTCAAATCAAGGAACCTCGTGCTCATCAAAAGACTCGGCACATAGAACGGAGGTTCAACTACATAAGGGATGAAGTTGAAAAGGGAAAGATATGTATTCGCAAAGTTCACACCGATCAAAACATTGCGGATCCATTCACGAAGCTCCTTGAAAGGACAAAGCATGATAGTCATACTTGTTCCTTAGGACTTCGATATTCTAGTGATTGGACTTGATCAAATTTTGTATTTGGATATCGGAACTTATGTAATTTGACTTAATAATATGATTATATCTTCTTTTACTGTTCCAATTTTGCATGTTTTCTCCATGAATAAGTAACTTATTCTAAATGTCCGTAGTCGGTCATATTTGTGGGAACAAATATGAATGTAAGACTATTATGAACTTGGATTGGTTGATATTCATAAGGAATGAATATAAAACAAAAGGTTGCTACCAAGGTTCATTGATATCTATGGGATATAGATATAGGACTGACCCGCTCTCATTATTTCTGCATGGAATCTTTGTGATTAGTCATAAGAAATATTGAGTAAAGGCGAATATCATAAGTATCCTCAGACCTGAGATACATATTGGGTCTTGATATTCACCAAGTATCATACTTTGGCTTAGTTCTTTGCTGTTCTGAAACATGGCAGCAGATAAGACTGAGTTCAGGTACGATATAAGGTGATTGTGAGAGACGTATGTAGTCAAGATGGAATTTGTTCCTCTTATTCGTTGAGAGTAAGATGTCTAAGGCCTGATAAAGTTAAATCATCGGAGAATGACAATTCTATGTCTCCAGGATCTAACATGACATCTGTAACAAAAGGATAAAATGATTAATTCACCTAAATCATATTCAAGTAAGGTACTTGAAGAGGATGATGTTATTGAATGGCACTTAGTCATATACATTAGGAGTAGCAAACCGTTGCTAGGCGTTATTTGCTGCTTGCATCAATCTTCTATGAATCTTGTGCAAGTGGGAGATTGTAGGATTCGATCTGCCCAAGATACATATTAAGTTGATGTGGCTAGTGTGATATGATCCAAGTCGGGTCATACCCAATAACAAGCTAGACAAACACCTGCAATATTTATTTACTGATTTGATCAATTAAATAAATAACAACACTTAATACATTTAGAAAATGGTTTTCTAAATAGATGCACTTGAGAATTAATAAATAACATGGGTTTATTTATTTTGAGAGATTACTTTATATTGTTATTTAAAAGGTTAAATAACATTATTAAGTTGATATACCATGTCTTGTTACATGTTTAATGTTACAAGTTTATTTAAAAAGGTTTTAAATAAATACTTGATACATATGACATTTTAATTAAATGGATTAATTAAAATCAAGTTAAATGAGTTGGTTGGGAAAATTTAAAAGGCAAGCCCCTCATTGGACCCCTTTAATTTCGGCCCTTAATGGCTTATTTAAACCCACCAATCACTTGGAGATTGCTTCATAAGATGGACAATCAAAGACACAAGGCATTAATCTGATTTTGATCTTAAAAATAAAAGATTGCATCTTCTTTTTCTTCTCTAATCCTTGGCAGAAAAGGGCAAGAAAGAGGGCAGTTTTTTGTGCTGGAACAAGTGTGTTCTAAGGGCTAAAACAGTGTTGAAAACCTAGCAATCAAAGGGTGTCTTGTTGGAGCTTGGGGTATAGCTACTTGAGGTCTTCTAGGTTGAAGATTGGGCTCATAAACATCATCATCTTCATCTTATAATCCACGAGTTTTAAGAGGTAATATATGATGTTTTGAATGATTGTTTGATAGCATGTTCTTCCATATAAAGATCCTTGTTTATGGGTTTTGTTTTAAATCTAATGTATTTGATGCATAAACTAACTAATCTCAAAATGGTTTTTGATTATAACTCCGCTGCGTTTTAACATATTAATGGTTAATATGACTTTGATAAAAATCAACAAAACCCAACAGCAAGCCGCCAAGTTTCAGCGGTGTTGAAGGAGCTGTTGGACTGATCCAATGGCTAGAAAAGATGGAGACCACCCTAGATATCAGCGGTTGTCCAGAACACCATAAGGTTCGATATGCTGCTGGATCCTTTAGCAAGCGAGCTTTAACGTGGTGGAACTCCCAGATTTGAGCTCGAGGCAAGGAAGAAGCACTGGCTACGCCTTGGGCAGATTTCAAAATCCTTCTGAGGAATGAATTCTGTCCGAAGCACGAACTTCAGAAGCTGGAGGTCGAACTCTCAAACCATGTGATGAAAGGATCAGATCACATGACATTCACTACTCGCTATCATGAGCTGGTAGCTTTGGTGCCAGAGATGGTGCCAACTCTAGAGAAGCTGATCGATAGATATGTGGGAGGATTACCATCATAGCATTGTACTGGCAGCAAACCCTACGACTCTGGAGTCAGCCATCTCCCTATCAGCTAAACTCACTGAAGTAATGGTGAAGTCAGGAGTTATGAAGAAGGACTCGGATAAACCTAAGGATGAGTCATCAAAGAAGCCCGAGCACCACCAAAAGAAGAAGCAAAAGGTCATCAAGAACTATGTGATGGCCACCCTATTGAGACAAACCCCTACAGTACCTGCAAATGCTGCACCCAAACACTATGTTGGAGTGCATCCTCAATGTGCACAATGCAAATATCATCATCCTGCTATGGTGCAGTGTAGGTTGTGCACCAACTGTGGTCGATTTGGCCACTTGGCTCCGCAGTGCCGTACTCCAGCAACACAAGCTACAAACAATGCCGCTAGAGCATTACCTCCACCACCAAACCCAGGCAATCACAACAACAACATGGGATGCTATAACTATGGAAATTTAGGTCATTTCTCCACAGACTGCCCAAAGAGAGTGCAACAGGGAGCACCAGCAACTCGTGGAAGGGCTTTTGCGATTGGAGCCAATGCAGCACGTCAAGACCCTAATATGGTCACTGGTACATTTCTTTTACATGACTCTGATGCATCTATTTTGTTTGACACTGGTGCAGACCAGAGTTTTATTTCATCTGACTTTGCACGCCAACTTAATCTTACTGAGGAACCCTTAGACTCCCCTTATATTATCGAAGTAGCAAATGGGAAACAAATCACAGCTAGCACTATACTTAGAAACTGCCCACTTACACTTATTGATTATACATTTACTATCGATTTGATATCGATGGAGTTGGGTAGTTTCGACATCATCGTTGGGATGGATTGGCTATCTCTCAATAGAGTAGAAGTCATCTGTTCTGAAAAGCTACTTCGGATTCCATTGGCGAGTGATCGTGTATTGGAAGTTCGTGGGGATCAAGCGAAGCGTTGTGTCAAAATCATATCCTGCATAAAAGTGTGTAAGTGTCTATAGAAGAAATGTATAGCTTTCTTGGCTCACGTGGTGGAGAAAGAGAAAGACAAGAAAACGATACAAGACGTGCCGATAGTAAAGGAATACCCCGAAATGTTTCCTGAAGACCTACCCGGTTTGCCACCTGTGCGACCAGTAGAGTTTCGTATTGATTTGATTCCTGGAGCAACACCTGTAGCTAAATCTCCTTACAAGTTAGCACCTTCAGAGATGCAGGAATTGTCGAATCAACTACAGGAGCTACTCGACAAAGGTTTCATCTGACCGAGCTACTTACCTTGGGGAGCTCCGGTATTGTTCGTGAAGAAGAAGGATGGATCTTTTCGTATGTGCATAGACTATAGGGAGCTGAACAAACTGACTATCAAGAATCATTATCCATTACCGAGGATTGATGATTTGTTTGACCAACTGCAAGGAGCTCAGTACGTTTCGAAGATTGACTTACGGTCCGGATACCATCAGCTCAGAGTTCAAGACGAAGACATACCAAAGACGGCGTTTCGTACCAGATACGGGCATTACGAGTTTATGGTGATGCCTTTTGGATTGACGAATGCACCCACGGTTTTCATGGATCGCATGAACCGAGTGTGCAAGCCATATCTAGATCAATTTGTCATTTTTTTATTATGACATACTAATCTATTCCAAAAGCAAAGCAGAGCACAAAGCAACATGTTAGAACGATCTTGGAACTGTTGAAGGAAGAGAAACTCTATGCCAAATTCTCTAAGTGTGAATTTTGGTTAAAAGAGGTTCAATTTCTGGGTCATGTAGTCAACAACGAGGGAATACATGTAGACCCTGCCAATAATGAAGCAATAAAGAACTGGGACACTCCGAAGACACCGACAGAGATACGTTCCTTTCTAGGCTTAGCAGGCTATTATAGAAGGTTTATCTCAAACTTTTCTAAGATAGCCCTGCCACTCACCAAGTTAACACAGAAAGGCGAGCCGGTTGTTTGGGAACATAAGCAAGAAGATGCCTTTCAGAATTTGAAGAAAAAGCTATGTGATGCTCCGATCTTATCTCTCCCAGATGGTTGTGATGACTTTGTCGTGTACTGTGATGCATCCCATCAGGGACTTAGTTGTGTACTAATGCAACGGGACAAAGTCATTACGTATGCCTCAAGACAACTGAAGATTCATGAGAAGAATTACACTACTCATGATCTAGAACTGGGAGTAGTGGTATTCGCGTTGAATATTTGGAGACATTACTGGTATGGCACCAAGTGTACCATATTTACCGATCACAAGAGTCTGCAGCACATATTTGATCAGAAGGAACTCAACATGCGACAGCGACATTGGGTTGAGCTTCTAAATGATTACGACTGTGTAATCAAGTACCATCCGGGCAAGGCAAATGTTGTAGCTGATGCCTTGAGTCGGAAGGAACGTGTCAAACCCTTGTGTGTCATAGCAATGGGGATAACTGTGCAGACAAGCTTACACGACAACATTATTCAAGCACAGCAAGAGGCAGTAGAACGAGGAAACCTGAAGACAGAACTAGATTGTGGAGCAGAAAAGCAATTTGAAACAAAACCAGACGGAGTCATTTACTACAAGGATCGAGTATGGATTCCTGTAGTGGATGAATTGAGAAAGCTTATCTTTGATGAAGCACACAAGACCAAGTACTCAGTGCATCCCTGTGCTGATAAAATGTATCAAGACTTACGGGAATTTTATTGGTGGCCGGGTATGAAGAAAGACATAGCAGAGTATGTTGGTCGATGCCTCACGTGTGCCAAAGTGAAAGCGGAACACCAGAAACCGTCAGGTTTACTGGAACAGCCTGAAATTCCACTTTGGAAGTGGGAACAAATAGCTATGGACTTCATTACTAAGCTACCCCGCACTTCTAGTGGTTATGACACTATTTGGGTTATTGTTGACCGATTAACCAAATCTGCTCATTTCTTGCCAATGCGTGAGACTTACACGATGGATAAACTGGCAAGACTCTACATCAACGAGATAATGGTACGCCATGGTGTGCCATAATCTATCATTTCAGATCGTGATAGCAGATTCACATCAAGGTTCTGGCAATCTTTGCATAAATCTCTAGGGACACACTTAAATCTGAGTACAGCTTACCATCCACAAACGGACGGACAGAGCGAACGTACTATACAGACCCTGGAGGACATGTTGAGAACCTGTGTTTTACACTTCGGTGGAAATTGGGACTCCCATTTGCCGCTTATCGAATTCTCCTACAACAACAGTTACCATAGTTGCATCGGATGTGCACCGTTCGAGGCTCTTTATGGTAGAAAATGTCAATCGCCGATCTGTTGGTCTGAAGTGGGAGATAATCGAATAACTGGGCCAGAACTTATTCAAGAAACTACTGACAAGATTACTCAAATTCAACGAAGGCTACAAGCCACCCGAAGCAGACAAAAGAGCTATGCCGACAAACGGCGCAAGCCGTTGGAATTCCAAGTGGTAGACTGTCACACCCCCAATTTCAACTAACGGAATCATACCGTTTGGGAACGTGACAAACCAGGATCTCAGATCATTAGACATAGCGAAGACCTCTATATGAATTTCAAAACATAACATTCAGAGTTTACAAAAATTGCGGAAGCGTTTAAAAACCATAAACAGTTGTAAAGTAAACATTACAAAACAAGATACTCAAATGTTCAAATTCAAATATTCAAAGTGTTTATAATGCATGAGACTCTATCTCCTAGTCCATGCCATCTTTAACGCGCGCCTTAGCGTCCTGAGAAAACATGCAAATCAAGTCAACACAAAGGTTGGTGCATAACACAGGTTTTCAATAATCACAGTGTTCAAAACAGCAGTTTGAATAACAAGTTGTAGATAACATATTCACACATGCACAGTCATGATAGCTAGTCATATAAACTATTTACATAAGTGGTCGATACCGAAGCTGACTGATTGCCATGCTATAGCATGTTTTCGCCTTGCCACTATTGTCTATCACAACAATAGTAAAATTGTGTTTGGTCAGTCAAACACCTGCGTAGATCCCATCTACCAGGTGAGGTTTGTCAAACCTAATAGATCTATTTCCAACTACCACGCTTTGCATTACAGCAAACTAAACGGTTCGAGGTGTGTAAGGACTTTCAAGTTGATATGTTGTCACATAATGTAAACAGCTAACTCATGCAAGTGATATGTATCTAAAAATAGTTTGTTGCACATGTTTTCTCCCCCAAAACAGTTTAAAATAAGAAAGGGGCTGTGTACGCACCTTTGATAATAGCAGAATGATCACACACTAAAAGCTCGTGTAAGAAATCCTCCTACGAAGAATCTGTGTTTAAACAATAACCTAGTGTTATTCGAGACATCATTTTGTGCTTGAAATCACATACGTGTCAACACACGTATACTAAAGTGTCAGAAATGTGCATACAGTCGTACGCGTGCTTTTGAAATCGTTTAAATAAAATCCTATACGATTTTATTTAATTAAACGTAATTATACGCGATTTCGTGTTCGGATTAAAATATAAATTTTATCATTCTAATACATCCGGAAATTAATTCTGGTTCTAACGCAATTCGAACGGATAAAAACGGGTCTAAAATGAACAAGTTATGACTTAAAAACCAAAATGGTTTTAAATTCCAAAAACCAGCAGCCCTCGGGTTCGAACCCGGGACCTCTCGAACCAAACACACGCTCCTTACCAGTCAAGCCCGCTAGGGAATCGCATTAGAACTCAAAGTTAAATTGTTTTAAGTACAACCTGATCGGTTCCCTTTTGTCTCTCTATAGCCGAAGCAATTACCCAAATGGTCCCTAATTCGAACCCGATTGACCCAACATCCATGGGGCTTTTGTCCCCTGAGTCTAATCGATCCTTCTGATGGTTTTAATTCGAAACATCATTCACCATTTCTTGATAAATCAAGTATTAACAGATTCGAACACTTTATTTCAAATTCCAACTAGAAATCGTTTACTTAGCTACTGTAACATCAAATTGCTATGATATTAACATCATTCGAAGTCTTCTGGAACTAACCACACTATCCAATTCGATTCTAGAACTCATTTTAACCCAATCCCCCAATTCGTTCTTATAACAAGCCCTAGAAACTAGAATTCAATCAATTAGCTATCATTAATCGAAATTGATTTAGGATTAACCTTAGTCGGCCTTCTCTGAAACTACCTATATAGTTGAATTTCATTATTCAACTCATTTGCCATGAAAACCCCAAATCGGTTTCTTAACATGAACCCTAGTATCGAAATCCTAACATTCAATGTTTCCTATTGAAATTGATATAAGAAACAGTTTGATCGGAACTTTATGAAAGTTATCATATCATTTAATTTCACTTTTATACTCATCCCGATCGAAATCCCCAAATCGGATCATATTAAGAACCCTAGAAATCAAATGCTATTAATTCGATGTTATAAATCCAAATTGACTTATGTGTAACCTTAATCGGCCATTTTAGGATGTGTTGTAATGATTACATACCTGATTTGATATCAAATTGTTGTTAGTCGACTATAAGGTGTTCTTCGGCCGTCCTTGATCCAAATTCGTCTCCTCAAAGCTTCTGCGATCGAATTGTTGGATGATAAAGACTCTAAAAGTGCCGAATAGAATCTCTGAATGATCGATTTGTGCTAATTTGATCTAGGTAATCGATTTTGATAACTACAAGTTTCGGTTACGACTTTTAGCTATCATTTCGATTTAATTCGGCCAATCAATGTATCATTAACCCTCAGAAACTGTTACAACTCATAATTGTGATGCTTACAACTGATCAATTTCAGTTACAACATAATATTGATGTGAAATTCGAATTTCATGAGTCATTTGGTCGAATTTTGACTTTCTAAGTCAACATCTTTGCATTTTACTCAAATTACAACCTAATTCCTTGAAATTGTGGTAACTATAGGTTGTTTTGTTCAATTCCAACCCTCGTAATTGTTTTTGTTCGAATTCACAACATTTCGGTTAATAAAGTTGAACCTAAAATCGCAAATTGCCACAAATCAGGCTTCTTAGAACATTGTTGAGCTTAACTAACCTAATTGGGCCTATCTTAACCTTACTGGGCCTTCCTAGACTTCATTGGGCCTCCCTGAGCCTTATTGGGCCTTACTGGGCCTACTTTAGCCTTGTTTAGTCTAATTGGGCCTTAATGGCCTACTTTGTATACATTGGGCTTCACTTGCCCCTATTGGGCCTTACTAGGCCTTCTTTGACCTTGTTGGGCCTTCATTGGCCTTGTTGGGCCTTCATTGGCCTTGTTGGGCCTTCATTGGCCTTGTTGGACCCACATTATCACTGTTGGGCCTATGATATCACCATCTCCCGTTAACAAGGTTAGTGTAAAAAGTCGGATTGTCACATCATCCCCTTGTTGAAGGAATTTTCGTCCCGAAAATTAGTAAGTGTTAAGAGTAGTTAGGAACTACTTACGAGTTTAAATCGTACGTGTTAGTGTGATTTGATCATTCTGTGTGCTTGTGTGTACTCACACACAAAGTCTAATGCTTGCAACATCACAACTCATTTGTGATCGTTCAATGTGACTATTTGCGTGTACACTAGTTAGTTCACCTAACTGTGACTGTTTGTGTCTGATCATACTGTTTTGTGTAACCTCACACTACTGTGTTGTGTAACCTCACACATAGTGAGTGTCTATAACCGTTTGTACTATGCAACCCCGCACATAGCAAAGTGTATTTCACTAATCGTGTATGTACTACCATAACATGTAACATATGAAATGTAGCACATAAAACATATAGAATATAATGTAGCACAAATGTTTGTAACAAAATCAATTGAATAAATAAAATGTTTGTGCTTACAGTTTGAAATTTGCAGTGTTGATGTGTGAAAGCATCACGTCATCCCCTTGTTGCAGGAAATTTCGTCCCGAAATTTAACGTGCGCTCTCAGTGTTAGCAGTAGCTGTCTTGAATAGATGAGGATATTTCTTCATCATTTGATCTTCCCGTTCCCATGTGAATTCAGGACCACGTCTTGAATTCCATCGGACTTTGACTATTGGAATCTTGCTTTGCTTCAGTTGTTTGACCTCTCGATCCATGATTTCAGCTGGTTCTTCAATGAATCGCAACTGTTCATCTACTTGTATTTCTTCCAACGGTACAATCAATGTCTCGTCAGAAAGACATTTCTTTAAATTCGATACATGAAAAACATCATGAACTCCACTGAGTTCATCCGGTAGTTTGAGTTGATACGCAACCGGACCAATCCTTTTCAGAATCTCAAAAGGTCCTACGTAACGTGGACTAAGCTTTCCGCGCTTGCCGAATCGTATCACACCTTTCCAAGGTGATACCTTTAGAAGAACTCGATCTCCTACTTGAAATTCCAACGGCTTGCGACGTTTGTCTGCATAACTCTTCTGTCGATCCCGAGCCGCTGCCATACGGTTCCGGATTTGAACTATCTTCTCTGTCGTTTCGTGCACCAGTTCAGGACCTGTTATCTGACTGTCACCAATTTCAGCCCAGCAAACTGGTGAACGACATTTGCGACCATACAAAGCTTCAAACGGTGCTACTTGAATACTTGTATGATAACTATTGTTGTATGAGAATTCCACTAACGGTAAATGATTCTCCCAGCTATCACCAAAATCAATTACACAAGCTCGTAACATATCCTCGAGCGTTTGAATCGTTCGTTCACTTTGACCGTCGGTCTGTGGATGATAGGCGGTACTCATATCTAAGCGAGTCCCCAATGATTTATGAAGAGATTTCCAAAAATTGGAAGTAAACCGGGCATCCCGATCTGATATGATAGAGATTGGCACGCCATGTCGTGCTACTACTTCCTTGATGTAAATGTGAGTCAATTTCTCCATCTTGTCAGTTTCCTTGATTGCTAAGAAGTGTGCAGACTTCGTTAATCGATCAACAATTACCCATATCGTATCACAACCACTCGGTGTACGAGGTAACTTAGTAATGAAATCCATCGAAATCTGTTCCCATTTCCACATCGGTATCTCTGGTTGTTGCAGTAAACCAGAGGGCTTCTGATATTCAACTTTGACTTTCGAACAAGTCAAACATTTGCTAACGTACTTAGCAATATCCGCTTTCATGTGAGGCCACCAATACAGTGCCTTCAAGTCATGGTACATCTTGTCTGATCCCGGATGGACTGAATATCTAGACTTGTGTGCTTCGTCCATCACGAGTTCCCTTAAACCTCCATACAAAGGTATCCACATTCGATTAATGAAATAACGAATTCCGTCAGAATTCGCGTCCAACTGTTCTTCCATTCCCCGTAAAGATTCTTGTACCAAATTTTCCTTTTTCAAAGCTTCGATCTGAGCACTGCGTACCTTGTCAGGTAAGTCAGTATGTATTGTCATCATAAGTGCACGAACCCGTCTTGTTGAAGTATCCTTTCTGCTTAAAGCATCAGCTACTACAATAGCCTTTCCCGGGTGATACTTAATCGCACACTCATAATCGTTCAACAACTCAACCCATCGTCGTTGCCTCATATTAAGCTCCTTCTGATCAAAGATATGCTGCAAACTCTTATGATCAGTATAGATAGTACACTTAGTTCCATACAAGTAATGCCTCCAAATCTTCAAGGCAAAAACCACTGCTCCTAACTCCAAGTCATGAGTAGTGTAATTCTTTTCGTGTGTTCGTAGTTGTCTGGAAGCATAAGCAATCACTTTATCCCGTTGCATCAATACACATCCCAAACCTTGTGCAGATGCATCACAATATACCACAAAGTCTTCTGTCCCTTCCGGTAAGGACAGAATCGGTGCGCTGCAAAGTTTCTGTTTCAATAACTGAAACGCAGTTTCCTGTTTATCCGTCCAGTTATACTTTGTTCCCTTGTGCGTAAGAGCTGTAAGTGGTTGAGCGATCTTTGAGAAACCCTCAATGAATCGTCGGTAATAACCCGCCAAACCAAGGAATTGTCATACTTCGGTAGGGGTCTTTGGCGCTTCCCAATTCTTAATTGCTTCAATCTTCGCTGGATCTACATGTATGCCCTTTTCATTAACTATATGCCCCAAGAACTGTACTTCTCGCATCCAGAAATCACATTTCGAGAACTTAGCGTACAGTTGTTCCTGTTTCAATAGCTCTAGCAGTAATCGAAGATGTTCAGCGTGTTCCTCCTCAGATTTTGAATAGATGAGAATGTCATCGATGAAAACTATGAAAAACTTATCAAGATAAGGTTTACAAACACGATTCATGAGATCCATGAATACAGCTGGAGCGTTTGTCAACCCAAATGGCATGACCAAGAACTCATAATGGCCATAGCGTGTCCTGAATGCTGTCTTCGGAATATCCTCCTCCTGGACTCTTAGTTGATGATAACCCGACCTGAGATCAATCTTCGAGTAGTAACTCGAACCTTGCAACTGATCGAACAGATCGTCAATCCTGGGTAACGGATACCGGTTCTTGATAGTAACCTTGTTCAATTCCCGGTAATCGATACACATACGAAAAGTCCCGTCCTTCTTCTTTACAAACAATACTGGAGCTCCCCATGGTGAAAAACTAGGTCGTATGAAACTCTTATCCAACAACTCTTGCAATTGCGTGGATAACTCTTGCATTTCTGACGGTGCAAGTCGGTAAGGCGCCCTAGCTATCGGTGCTGCATCTGGTGTAAGGTCGATTCGAAATTCCACCTGTCTGATAGGTGGTAATCCCGGCAAGTCTTCTGGAAATACCTCCGGATATTCACAAACTACGGGTATATCTTCTATCTTCTTCTCGGCTACTGGCTTTTCAGTTATAAGTGCTATAACTGCCGTATGACCCTTACGTAGACACTTGTGTGCTTTCATACAAGATATGAGACGCAGTGGCGTACTGATCTTTTCACCTTGTACATACAGTGTCTCTCCGTTTGTAAGAGGTATACGAACAATCTTTTCATGGCATACTATTTCAGCCTGGTTTTTGGACAACCAGTCCATGCCAATAACTACGTCAAAACTGCCTAAGGCAATAGGCATCAGATCAATCTCTAATGTCTGACCCATCAAATCAAGGATACATCCCTTAAATATGTTTTCCACTACAATCAACTTACCATCAGCTAATTCCACAGTGTATGGACTATCTAAGGCAGTAGGACTAACATTTAGCAACTTAGCAAGTGAACTAGATACAAAACTCCGATCGGCACCGGTGTCAAATAACATAGAGGCATAGTGATTATTTAAGAGGAACGTACCCGTAACAATGTTGGGATCCTCCCGCGCTTGACGTCCTCCAATCACAAACGCCCTGCCTCTAGCACCATTGTTGTTATTGTTGTTCTTGTTGTTGTTGTTGGTGCCATTTCCATTACCGTTGCCATTTCCATTGCCATTGACATTATTGTCCCCGCCTTTCTTGAGCTGTGGGCAATCTTTCTTAAAATGCCCCATCTTGCCGCACTCAAAACAACCCTTTTGTGCGTTGTTTTGATTGTTATTCTGGTTGTTGTTGTTCTGTAGTTCCCCGCGACAATCCTTAGCCGCATGCCCAATCTTGCCACACCTCTGGCACTTAGCTCTCTCACATTGGTTACCCGCATGATGATACCCACATCTGTTGCACTTGGGGTGTTTACCAATATAACCCCCCGATGATGATGATTGCTGACCACTGCTGGAATTATGATAGGACTTGTTTGAGTCCTGCTTCCTGTTTTGCTGATTTGATTGTTGGCTGTTACCCTTGTAGTTGTTACCTTCCCACTTTCTCTTATGATCTCCTACCTTGGTAGCAGATGTTCGTTTAGGCAGGGTTCCCTGTAACACTGCCTGATCAGTAAGCTGATGCGCTAAACGAACAGCTTGTTGGATGGTGGTAGGATTTGCTGAAGTAACCAACCCTTGAATCTGAGGCACTAGTCCTCCAATGTACCTCTCAATCCACTTGCTAACTGGAGTAGCCATATGTGGTAGCAGTCTGGCCAGTTCATGCGACCTGGTCGTGTATTCTTCAATATTTGACCCCTCCATCTTGAGGTGCCAATATTCCTCCTCCAACTTCTGCATTTCACTGCGAGGACAATACTCCTCTTGCAGTAAAGTTTTGAAGTTATTCCATGTCAACGCATTTGCTTCCCCCAACCCCAGAGTCTGAACATTGGAGTTCCACCAAGTCAGTGCTGGACCCTCTAATGTTCCAGTAGCAAATTTCACCTTGCTTTCATCAGGGCAGTTGCACATTTCGAACACAGACTCTGCCTTTTCAATCCACCGAAGGAGTCCTATGGCCCCCTCCGACCCTTTGAAATTGTGTGGTTTGCAGTCCAAGAACATCTTGAACGTGCAGACTTGTGGGTTAACCAACCCCCAGCTGGACCATGTGGCCCCGTGTTGTGTGTCTGCGCATACTGTGCTATTGCCTCTGCAACTCTGTTGTTGATTAGCTCGTTGAGCTCAGCAACTGTCATCTGAACATTTCCCTCAGCCATTTCCTTCCTATTTACAAGAAATGTTAGCGCGTAATCAAAATCTAATGTGACACGTGTAAGCAAAACAACAAACACAACATGTAATATAAATCAACACAACTGTTGAAAATAAATAATAATTCTTTCATAGATAGAAACTTTCTTTGAGTACAATACTTTTGAAATGAAATACAAGTTTCCAAACTACTAATGTAGGAACACAACCCGTTCCTAATAAGTTTAAACAAAACAAGAAAGAAAAGAAAGAAAATCAATCGTCCTCAACAGTGGATTCAGGATCGGACTCAACAACTGGTGCTGGTTCCTCATCCTCATCCTCATCCTGTTCCTCATTATCAGAGGCCACTAAATCCTCCAAAGCTTCAACTCTGCCCGCCAAGATCTCCTCTCAGTTCTCTGACTCTTCTAGACGACCAATCAAATTGATCATCTCATCACGCATATCATGAACCAGATGGGCAAGATTATCCTGCCTCTCAATAGCATCCCATAACTCCTGAGATCTCTGTGCTATCTTGTCTTATGCTTCCTCCAAATCTTCACGTAATTTGGCGATCTCCTCGGCGTCCGTCCTTTGCCTCTTAGGCTCAGGAGCATCTAGTACCGGTGGTGAGTGTGTAGAAGGTCCCTCAGCAGGGATCTGCTGAGTGCCCTCCTCAGGCTCCTCTTCCGGATCCTCATCCGGGTCCTCGTATGGATCCTCCTCTAGATCCTCGTCTGGATCCTCGTCTGGATCCTCCTCCGGGTCCTCGTCCGGATCCTCCTCCGGATCTGAGTCATCCTGCTCATATGGTGGAGGTGATGGAATAGGTGGTGGTGGTGATGATGGTGGTGCCGGAACTATCGGCTCCTCGTCCTCGGAATCATCAATAATAATATAAGGTACCGATGATGATGCCATGCCTGTTACATAATACCATATGTAAGTTCAGTGCCATGGAATATGTAAACAAGTCAATTACATAATGTCATATGTAATTTCTAAGCAATGTGTATAAGCAGATGTGTCTAATGTTTAACAGTCATAGTCTAAGTCTACAAATGCAAACCTAGTTCACTATAACCAATGGTCTCTGATACCAATCTGTAACACCCCCAATTTCAACTAACGGAATCATACCGTTTGGGAACGTGACAAACCAGGATCTCAGATCATTAGACATAGCGAAGACCTCTATATGAATTTCAAAACATAACATTCAGAGTTTACAAAAATTGCGGAAGCGTTTAAAAACCATAAACAGTTGTAAAGTAAACATTACAAAACAAAATACTCAAATGTTCAAATTCAAATATTCAAAGTGTTTATAATGCATGAGACTCTATCTCCTAGTCCATGCCATCTTTAACGCGCGCCTTAGCGTCCTGAGAAAACATGCAAATCAAGTCAACACAAAGGTTGGTGCATAACACAGGTTTTCAATAATCACAGTGTTCAAAACAGCAGTTTGAATAACAAGTTGTAGATAACATATTCACACATGCACAGTCATGATAGCTAGTCATATAAACTATTTACATAAGTGGTCGATACCGAAGCTGACTGATTGCCATGCTATAATGTTTTCGCCTTGCCACTATTGTCTATCACAACAATAGTAAAATTGTGTTTGGTCAGTCAAACACCTGCGTAGATCCCATCTACCAGGTGAGGTTTGTCAAACCTAATAGATCTATTTCCAACTACCACGCTTTGCATTACAGCAAACTAAACGGTTCGAGGTGTGTAAGGACTTTCAAGTTGATATGTTGTCACATAATGTAAACAGCTAACTCATGCAAGTGATATGTATCTAAAAATAGTTTGTTGCACATGTTTTCTCCCCCAAAACAGTTTAAAATAAGAAAGGGGCTGTGTACGCACCTTTGATAATAGCAGAATGATCACACACTAAAAGCTCGTGTAAGAAATCCTCCTACGAAGAATCTGTGTTTAAACAATAACCTAGTGTTATTCGAGACATCATTTTGTGCTTGAAATCACATACGTGTCAACACACGTATACTAAAGTGTCAGAAATGTGCATACAGTCGTACGCGTGCTTTTGAAATCGTTTAAATAAAATCCTATACGATTTTATTTAATTAAACGTAATTATACGCGATTTCGTGTTCGGATTAAAATATAAATTTTATCATTCTAATACATCCGGAAATTAATTCTGGTTCTAACGCAATTCGAACGGATAAAAACGGGTCTAAAATGAACAAGTTATGACTTAAAAACCAAAATGGTTTTAAATTCCAAAAACCGGCAGCCCTCGGGTTCGAACCCGGGACCTCTCGAACCAAACACACGCTCCTTACCAGTCAAGCCCGCTAGGGAATCGCATTAGAACTCAAAGTTAAATTGTTTTAAGTACAACCTGATCGGTTCCCTTTTGTCTCTCTATAGCCGAAGCAATTACCCAAATGGTCCCTAATTCGAACCCGATTGACCCAACATCCATGGGGCTTTTGTCCCCTGAGTCTAATCGATCCTTCTGATGGTTTTAATTCGAAACATCATTCACCATTTCTTGATAAATCAAGTATTAACAGATTCGAACACTTTATTTCAAATTCCAACTAGAAATCGTTTACTTAGCTACTGTAACATCAAATTGCTATGATATTAACATCATTCGAAGTCTTCTGGAACTAACCACACTATCCAATTTGATTCTAGAACTCATTTTAACCCAATCCCCCAATTCTTTCTTATAACAAGCCCTAGAAACTAGAATTCAATCAATTAGCTATCATTAATCGAAATTGATTTAGGATTAACCTTAGTCGGCCTTCTCTGAAACTACCTATATAGTTGAATTTCATTATTCAACTCATTTGCCATGAAAACCCCAAATCGGTTTCTTAACATGAACCCTAGTATCGAAATCCTAACATTCAATGTTTCCTATTGAAATTGATATAAGAAACAGTTTGATCGGAACTTTATGAAAGTTATCATATCATTTAATTTCACTTTTATACTCATCCCGATCGAAATCCCCAAATCGGATCATATTAAGAACCCTAGAAATCAAATGCTATTAATTCGATGTTATAAATCCAAATTGACTTATGTGTAACCTTAATCGGCCATTTTAGGATGTGTTGTAATGATTACATACCTGATTTGATATCAAATTGTTGTTAGTCGACTATAAGGTGTTCTTCGGCCGTCCTTGATCCAAATTCGTCTCCTCAAAGCTTCTGCGATCGAATTGTTGGATGATAAAGACTCTAAAAGTGCCGAATAGAATCTCTGAATGATCGATTTGTGCTAATTTGATCTAGGTAATCGATTTTGATAACTACAAGTTTCGGTTACGACTTTTAGCTATCATTTCGATTTAATTCGGCCAATCAATGTATCATTAACCCTCAGAAACTGTTACAACTCATAATTGTGATGCTTACAACTGATCAATTTCAGTTACAACATAATATTGATGTGAAATTCGAATTTCATGAGTCATTTGGTCGAATTTTGACTTTCTAAGTCAACATCTTTGCATTTTACTCAAATTACAACCTAATTCCTTGAAATTGTGGTAACTATAGGTTGTTTTGTTCAATTCCAACCCTCATAATTGTTTTTGTTCGAATTCACAACATTTCGGTTAATAAAGTTGAACCTAAAATCGCAAATTGCCACAAATTAGGCTTCTTAGAACATTGTTGAGCTTAACTAACCTAATTGGGCCTATCTTAACCTTACTGGGCCTTCCTAGACTTCATTGGGCCTCCCTGAGCCTTATTGGGCCTTACTGGGCCTACTTTAGCCTTGTTTAGTCTAATTGGGCCTTAATGGCCTACTTTGTATACATTGGGCTTCACTTGCCCCTATTGGGCCTTACTAGGCCTTCTTTGACCTTGTTGGGCCTTCATTGGCCTTGTTGGGCCTTCATTGGCCTTGTTGGGCCTTCATTGGCCTTGTTGGACCCACATTATCACTGTTGGGCCTATGATATCACCATCTCCCGTTAACAAGGTTAGTGTAAAAAGTCGGATTGTCACATCATCCCCTTGTTGAAGGAATTTTCGTCCCGAAAATTAGTAAGTGTTAAGAGTAGTTAGGAACTACTTACGAGTTTAAATCGTACGTGTTAGTGTGATTTGATCATTCTGTGTGCTTGTGTGTACTCACACACAAAGTCTAATGCTTGCAACATCACAACTCATTGTGATCGTTCAATGTGACTATTTGCGTGTACACTAGTTAGTTCACCTAACTGTGACTGTTTGTGTCTGATCATACTGTTTTGTGTAACCTCACACTACTGTGTTGTGTAACCTCACACATAGTGAGTGTCTATAACCGTTTGTACTATGCAACCCCGCACATAGCAAAGTGTATTTCACTAATCGTGTATGTACTACCATAACATGTAACATATGAAATGTAGCACATAAAACATATAGAATATAATGTAGCACAAATGTTTGTAACAAAATCAATTGAATAAATAAAATGTTTGTGCTTACAGTTTGAAATTTGCAGTGTTGATGTGTGAAAGCATCACGTCATCCCCTTGTTGCAGGAAATTTCGTCCCGAAATTTAACGTGCGCTCTCAGTGTTAGCAGTAGCTGTCTTGAATAGATGAGGATATTTCTTCATCATTTGATCTTCCCGTTCCCATGTGAATTCAGGACCACGTCTTGAATTCCATCGGACTTTGACTATTGGAATCTTGCTTTGCTTCAGTTGTTTGACCTCTCGATCCATGATTTCAGCTGGTTCTTCAATGAATCGCAACTGTTCATCTACTTGTATTTCTTCCAACGGTACAATCAATGTCTCGTCAGAAAGACATTTCTTTAAATTCGATACATGAAAAACATCATGAACTCCACTGAGTTCATCCGGTAGTTTGAGTTGATACGCAACCGGACCAATCCTTTTCAGAATCTCAAAAGGTCCTACGTAACGTGGACTAAGCTTTCCGCGCTTGCCGAATCGTATCACACCTTTCCAAGGTGATACCTTTAGAAGAACTCGATCTCCTACTTGAAATTCCAACGGCTTGCGACGTTTGTCTGCATAACTCTTCTGTCGATCCCGAGCATCTGCCATACGGTTCCGGATTTGAACTATCTTCTCTGTCGTTTCGTGCACCAGTTCAGGACCTGTTATCTGACTGTCACCAATTTCAGCCCAGCAAACTGGTGAACGACATTTGCGACCATACAAAGCTTCAAACGGTGCTACTTGAATACTTGTATGATAACTATTGTTGTATGAGAATTCCACTAACGGTAAATGATTCTCCCAGCTATCACCAAAATCAATTACACAAGCTCGTAACATATCCTCGAGCGTTTGAATCGTTCGTTCACTTTGACCGTCGGTCTGTGGATGATAGGCGGTACTCATATCTAAGCGAGTCCCCAATGATTTATGAAGAGATTTCCAAAAATTGGAAGTAAACCAGGCATCCCGATCTGATATGATAGAGATTGGCACGCCATGTCGTGCTACTACTTCCTTGATGTAAATGCGAGTCAATTTCTCCATCTTGTCAGTTTCCTTGATTGCTAAGAAGTGTGCAGACTTTGTTAATCGATCAACAATTACCCATATCGTATCACAACCACTCGGTGTACGAGGTAACTTAGTAATGAAATCCATCGAAATCTGTTCCCATTTCCACATCGGTATCTCTGGTTGTTGCAGTAAACCAGAGGGCTTCTGATATTCAACTTTGACTTTCGAACAAGTCAAACATTTGCTAACGTACTTAGCAATATCCGCTTTCATGTGAGGCCACCAATACAGTGCCTTCAAGTCATGGTACATCTTGTCTGATCCCGGATGGACTGAATATCTAGACTTGTGTGCTTCGTCCATCACGAGTTCCCTTAAACCTCCATACAAAGGTATCCACATTCGATTAATGAAATAACGAATTCCGTCAGAATTCGCGTCCAACTGTTCTTCCATTCCCCGTAAAGATTCTTGTACCAAATTTTCCTTTTTCAAAGCTTCGATCTGAGCACTGCGTACCTTGTCAGGTAAGTCAGTATGTATTGTCATCATAAGTGCACGAACCCGTCTTGTTGAAGTATCCTTTCTGCTTAAAGCATCAGCTACTACAATAGCCTTTCCCGGGTGATACTTAATCGCACACTCATAATCGTTCAACAACTCAACCCATCGTCGTTGCCTCATATTAAGCTCCTTCTGATCAAAGATATGCTGCAAACTCTTATGATCAGTATAGATAGTACACTTAGTTCCATACAAGTAATGCCTCCAAATCTTCAAGGCAAAAACCACTGCTCCTAACTCCAAGTCATGAGTAGTGTAATTCTTTTCGTGTGTTCGTAGTTGTCTGGAAGCATAAGCAATCACTTTATCCCGTTGCATCAATACACATCCCAAACCTTGTGTAGATGCATCACAATATACCACAAAGTCTTCCGTCCCTTCCGGTAAGGACAGAATCGGTGCGTTGCAAAGTTTCTGTTTCAATAACTGAAACGCAGTTTCCTGTTTATCCGTCCAGTTATACTTTGTTCCCTTGTGCGTAAGAGCTGTAAGTGGTTGAGCGATCTTTGAGAAACCCTCAATGAATCGTCGGTAATAACCCGCCAAACCAAGGAATTGTCATACTTCGGTAGGGGTCTTTGGCGCTTCCCAATTCTTAATTGCTTCAATCTTCGCTGGATCTACATGTATGCCCTTTTCATTAACTATATGCCCCAAGAACTGTACTTCTCGCATCCAGAAATCACATTTCGAGAACTTAGCGTACAGTTGTTCCTGTTTCAATAGCTCTAGCAGTAATCGAAGATGTTCAGCGTGTTCCTCCTCAGATTTTGAATAGATGAGAATGTCATCGATGAAAACTATGAAAAACTTATCAAGATAAGGTTTACAAACACGATTCATGAGATCCATGAATACAGCTGGAGCGTTTGTCAACCCAAATGGCATGACCAAGAACTCATAATGGCCATAGCGTGTCCTGAATGCTGTCTTCGGAATATCCTCCTCCTGGACTCTTAGTTGATGATAACCCGACCTGAGATCAATCTTCGAGTAGTAACTCGAACCTTGCAACTGATCGAACAGATCGTCAATCCTGGGTAACGGATACCGGTTCTTGATAGTAACCTTGTTCAATTCCCGGTAATCGATACACATACGAAAAGTCCCGTCCTTCTTCTTTACAAACAATACTGGAGCTCCCCATGGTGAAAAACTAGGTCGTATGAAACTCTTATCCAACAACTCTTGCAATTGCGTGGATAACTCTTGCATTTCTGACGGTGCAAGTCGGTAAGGCGCCCTAGCTATCGGTGCTGCATCTGGTGTAAGGTCGATTCGAAATTCCACCTGTCTGATAGGTGGTAATCCCGGCAAGTCTTCTGGAAATACCTCCGGATATTCACAAACTACGGGTATATCTTCTATCTTCTTCTCGGCTACTGGCTTTTCAGTTATAAGTGCTATAACTGCCGTATGACCCTTACGTAGACACTTGTGTGCTTTCATACAAGATATGAGACGCAGTGGCGTACTGATCTTTTCACCTTGTACATACAGTGTCTCTCCGTTTGTAAGAGGTATACGAACAATCTTTTCATGGCATACTATTTCAGCCTGGTTTTTGGACAACCAGTCCATGCCAATAACTACGTCAAAACTGCCTAAGGCAATAGGCATCAGATCAATCTCTAATGTCTGACCCATCAAATCAAGGATACATCCCTTAAATATGTTTTCCACTACAATCAACTTACCATCAGCTAATTCCACAGTGTATGGACTATCTAAGGCAGTAGGACTAACATTTAGCAACTTAGCAAGTGAACTAGATACAAAACTCCGATCGGCACCGGTGTCAAATAACATAGAGGCATAGTGATTATTTAAGAGGAACGTACCCGTAACAATGTTGGGATCCTCCCGCGCTTGACGTCCTCCAATCACAAACGCCCTGCCTCTAGCACCATTGTTGTTATTGTTGTTCTTGTTGTTGTTGTTGGTGCCATTTCCATTACCGTTGCCATTTCCATTGCCATTGACATTATTGTCCCCGCCTTTCTTGAGCTGTGGGCAATCTTTCTTAAAATGCCCCATCTTGCCGCACTCAAAACAACCCTTTTGTGCGTTGTTTTGATTGTTATTCTGGTTGTTGTTGTTCTGTAGTTCCCCGCGACAATCCTTAGCCGCATGCCCAATCTTGCCACACCTCTGGCACTTAGCTCTCTCACATTGGTTACCCGCATGATGATACCCACATCTGTTGCACTTGGGGTGTTTACCAATATAACCCCCCGATGATGATGATTGCTGACCACTGCTGGAATTATGATAGGACTTGTTTGAGTCCTGCTTCCTGTTTTGCTGATTTGATTGTTGGCTGTTACCCTTGTAGTTGTTACCTTCCCACTTTCTCTTATGATCTCCTACCTTGGTAGCAGATGTTCGTTTAGGCAGGGTTCCCTGTAACACTGCCTGATCAGTAAGCTGATGCGCTAAACGAACAGCTTGTTGGATGGTGGTAGGATTTGCTGAAGTAACCAACCCTTGAATCTGAGGCACTAGTCCTCCAATGTACCTCTCAATCCACTTGCTAACTGGAGTAGCCATATGTGGTAGCAGTCTGGCCAGTTCATGCGACCTGGTCGTGTATTCTTCAATATTTGACCCCTCCATCTTGAGGTGCCAATATTCCTCCTCCAACTTCTGCATTTCACTGCGAGGACAATACTCCTCTTGCAGTAAAGTTTTGAAGTTATTCCATGTCAACGCATTTGCTTCCCCCAACCCCAGAGTCTGAACATTGGAGTTCCACCAAGTCAGTGCTGGACCCTCTAATGTTCCAGTAGCAAATTTCACCTTGCTTTCATCAGGGCAGTTGCACATTTCGAACACAGACTCTGCCTTTTCAATCCACCGAAGGAGTCCTATGGCCCCCTCCGACCCTTTGAAATTGTGTGGTTTGCAGTCCAAGAACATCTTGAACGTGCAGACTTGTGGGTTAACCAACCCCCCAGCTGGACCATGTGGCCCCGTGTTGTGTGTCTGCGCATACTGTGCTATTGCCTCTGCAACTCTGTTGTTGATTAGCTCGTTGAGCTCAGCAACTGTCATCTGAACATTTCCCTCAGCCATTTCCTTCCTATTTACAAGAAATGTTAGCGCGTAATCAAAATCTAATGTGACACGTGTAAGCAAAACAACAAACACAACATGTAATATAAATCAACACAACTGTTGAAAATAAATAATAATTCTTTCATAGATAGAAACTTTCTTTGAGTACAATACTTTTGAAATGAAATACAAGTTTCCAAACTACTAATGTAGGAACACAACCCGTTCCTAATAAGTTTAAACAAAACAAGAAAGAAAAGAAAGAAAATCAATCGTCCTCAACAGTGGATTCAGGATCGGACTCAACAACTGGTGCTGGTTCCTCATCCTCATCCTCATCCTGTTCCTCATTATCAGAGGCCACTAAATCCTCCAAAGCTTCAACTCTGCCCGCCAAGATCTCCTCTCAGTTCTCTGACTCTTCTAGACGACCAATCAAATTGATCATCTCATCACGCATATCATGAACCAGATGGGCAAGATTATCCTGCCTCTCAATAGCATCCCATAACTCCTGAGATCTGTGTGCTATCTTGTCTTATGCTTCCTCCAAATCTTCACGTAATTTGGCGATCTCCTCGGCGTCCGTCCTTTGCCTCTTAGGCTCAGGAGCATCTAGTACCGGTGGTGAGTGTGTAGAAGGTCCCTCAGCAGGGATCTGCTGAGTGCCCTCCTCAGGCTCCTCTTCCGGATCCTCATCCGGGTCCTCGTATGGATCCTCCTCTAGATCCTCGTCTGGATCCTCGTCTGGATCCTCCTCCGGGTCCTCGTCCGGATCCTCCTCCGGATCTGAGTCATCCTGCTCATATGGTGGAGGTGATGGAATAGGTGGTGGTGGTGATGATGGTGGTGCCGGAACTATCGGCTCCTCGTCCTCGGAATCATCAATAATAATATAAGGTACCGATGATGATGCCATGCCTGTTACATAATACCATATGTAAGTTCAGTGCCATGGAATATGTAAACAAGTCAATTACATAATGTCATATGTAATTTCTAAGCAATGTGTATAAGCAGATGTGTCTAATGTTTAACAGTCATAGTCTAAGTCTACAAATGCAAACCTAGTTCACTATAACCAATGGTCTCTGATACCAATCTGTAACACCCCCAATTTCAACTAACGGAATCATACCGTTTGGGAACGTGACAAACCAGGATCTCAGATCATTAGACATAGCGAAGACCTCTATATGAATTTCAAAACATAACATTCAGAGTTTACAAAAATTGCGGAAGCGTTTAAAAACCATAAACAGTTGTAAAGTAAACATTACAAAACAAAATACTCAAATGTTCAAATTCAAATATTCAAAGTGTTTATAATGCATGAGACTCTATCTCCTAGTCCATGCCATCTTTAACGCGCGCCTTAGCGTCCTGAGAAAACATGCAAATCAAGTCAACACAAAGGTTGGTGCATAACACAGGTTTTCAATAATCACAGTGTTCAAAACAGCAGTTTGAATAACAAGTTGTAGATAACATATTCACACATGCACAGTCATGATAGCTAGTCATATAAACTATTTACATAAGTGGTCGATACCGAAGCTGACTGATTGCCATGCTATAGCATGTTTTCGCCTTGCCACTATTGTCTATCACAACAATAGTAAAATTGTGTTTGGTCAGTCAAACACCTGCGTAGATCCCATCTACCAGGTGAGGTTTGTCAAACCTAATAGATCTATTTCCAACTACCACGCTTTGCATTACAGCAAACTAAACGGTTCGAGGTGTGTAAGGACTTTCAAGTTGATATGTTGTCACATAATGTAAACAGCTAACTCATGCAAGTGATATGTATCTAAAAATAGTTTGTTGCACATGTTTTCTCCCCAAAACAGTTTAAAATAAGAAAGGGGCTGTGTACGCACCTTTGATAATAGCAGAATGATCACACACTAAAAGCTCGTGTAAGAAATCCTCCTACGAAGAATCTGTGTTTAAACAATAACCTAGTGTTATTCGAGACATCATTTTGTGCTTGAAATCACATACGTGTCAACACACGTATACTAAAGTGTCAGAAATGTGCATACAGTCGTACGCGTGCTTTTGAAATCGTTTAAATAAAATCCTATACGATTTTATTTAATTAAACGTAATTATACGCGATTTCGTGTTCGGATTAAAATATAAATTTTATCATTCTAATACATCCGGAAATTAATTCTGGTTCTAACGCAATTCGAACGGATAAAAACGGGTCTAAAATGAACAAGTTATGACTTAAAAACCAAAATGGTTTTAAATTCCAAAAACCGGCAGCCCTCGGGTTCGAACCCGGGACCTCTCGAACCAAACACACGCTCCTTACCAGTCAAGCCCGCTAGGGAATCGCATTAGAACTCAAAGTTAAATTGTTTTAAGTACAACCTGATCGGTTCCCTTTTGTCTCTCTATAGCCGAAGCAATTACCCAAATGGTCCCTAATTCGAACCCGATTGACCCAACATCCATGGGGCTTTTGTCCCCTGAGTCTAATCGATCCTTCTGATGGTTTTAATTCGAAACATCATTCACCATTTCTTGATAAATCAAGTATTAACAGATTCGAACACTTTATTTCAAATTCCAACTAGAAATCGTTTACTTAGCTACTGTAACATCAAATTGCTATGATATTAACATCATTCGAAGTCTTCTGGAACTAACCACACTATCCAATTCGATTCTAGAACTCATTTTAACCCAATCCCCCAATTCTTTCTTATAACAAGCCCTAGAAACTAGAATTCAATCAATTAGCTATCATTAATCGAAATTGATTTAGGATTAACCTTAGTCGGCCTTCTCTGAAACTACCTATATAGTTGAATTTCATTATTCAACTCATTTGCCATGAAAACCCCAAATCGGTTTCTTAACATGAACCCTAGTATCGAAATCCTAACATTCAATGTTTCCTATTGAAATTGATATAAGAAACAGTTTGATCGGAACTTTATGAAAGTTATCATATCATTTAATTTCACTTTTATACTCATCCCGATCGAAATCCCCAAATCGGATCATATTAAGAACCCTAGAAATCAAATGCTATTAATTCGATGTTATAAATCCAAATTGACTTATGTGTAACCTTAATCGGCCATTTTAGGATGTGTTGTAATGATTACATACCTGATTTGATATCAAATTGTTGTTAGTCGACTATAAGGTGTTCTTCGGCCGTCCTTGATCCAAATTCGTCTCCTCAAAGCTTCTGCGATCGAATTGTTGGATGATAAAGACTCTAAAAGTGCCGAATAGAATCTCTGAATGATCGATTTGTGCTAATTTGATCTAGGTAATCGATTTTGATAACTACAAGTACACGAAACGGCAATTTTACGTGAAACCGAACGAGACCGAACGAGTGGGTATTTTATCCCACATTTAATGTGACATTAATGTCACAACCACCACCATTCCCCTCATTTTCACTAAAAAATTCGTCTATCTCCCTCTCTCTCTAGTTCTTCACAAGCAAACACCTTCTTTCTAAGTTTTGGAAGCCTAAATCTTGTCGGATTCAAGTGTTCTAGGCGTCATTGCGTTCCTCTCATCGTGTAGATTTCGGAAGTACAAGCATTGTGAAATTTCATGCACGAAATCTAAGGTAAAAGTTCATTTTATCTTCGGTTTTTATAGGGTTTTCACGAGTTCACGTTGTATTTTGATTAGAATCGGTATTACACACCTAAAACACTTAGATTAAGATGTCTTACACGTTTAGATAGCTTTAGGATTGAGTTGTGACAGGTGGAGGTCTCAAGATCAAGGATGGCAGCCAAGGAAATACACAGGTTCACGAACGAACTCCAATCAGCATCAGCCGAACCTGGCCGTAACCCTAGAGCCGAACCTATTTCAGTTCACGAACCCTAGGCACCGAACCCTGCAGCCTTGTAACATCTGTGCCGGAATCGTTACCGGAACAGTAAACTGTACAGTAATTAGTACAGTAACTCAGTTGCAAACTAGGAGAAATACTTAGAAGCTATTAACATTCGATACTAAACGTAAACTATTATACGATGTTTCTGAAATCCTGATTTAATCCTTATGGTTAAACAGTCAGAAACACATCAGACAATCATGAACAGATGCAAACATGTTTAATTTTGTGTTATTAGGTTTAAACGTATGTGAGGTTAACAAAACAGAACTTTAACGGTTATTATTATGGAATGCTAAACAGACGAATTATTTGTATAGGTGACGACCTGTACGAATGATTCTGATAGTTTAACAATCTGAAATAATGACTGAACAATAGAAAACAAAATCAGAAAGTGAAACGTACGATCGTGTTCGTACAGTTAGCGCTCTGTACGAAGACGCGCGTAAGTGACGTTTTCTGACGAAACGTTAACGAAAACGAAAAACGACATGAACGATAATAAATTTAATAAAATAAAATAAATAGCATTTTACAATTTTGAAACTCATCAAATAATTAAAATAACTTTCTTGTATTTATTACTAGTTAATTTCGCGTAATTTTCCGGATACGCGACAAAAACGCGAACCGAGCTACCGAAACGAACCCGAATACCCTTGGGGTATATAAACGTTGAAAGAACACTTTTTCTTCATTTTTCACACATCTCTCTCTCTCTAAAACACCGAACCCGGTTCTCTCTCTCTCTAGAATAACCATTCTTCTAATCGCGATAACTCACTCATTTCTTGACGGATTTGAGTGTTCTTGGTGTCCACGTGAAGCTCTCGACGTCCTCTACACGGAAGTACAACCGATCTGAAGTGGCCAACATAAGAATTCAAGGTATGAAGCGTTGAAACTCACGAATATTAGGGTTTTATGGTTCTTTGTTCGAACACACACACATAACCAGATCTAGACCTTTCTCTTCGAACATTTACCCTCGAAATCGTTTTCTGGTCCATCTACGAAAGAGAAGCAGCCCTGGAACAGCTTAGTCGAAAGATGATGATGTAGATGAACAGGGTTCGTGGACCTGGTGAACGAACGTTGTGGTGGTTCGAAAAGAAGAAGCCGGCCGAACTTTTTGTCTTCGGCGAACCTTCTGCCTCGGGAACTTATTCTGGTACACTCACGACTGGGAAACGACTCTGAAAAAATCTATGTTTGCACGGGAATGTTGAAGATGATGAACAGGCTCGCGGCTTAGGGGCGACCGAACCTTTTCTCAAGGTGGCCGAACCAGCGGCTGTTGCTTGTTCGAGTGACGAACCTCCGGCGAATCAGTAGACCTCTGCGAACCATTATTGAGTCACGAACCCTAGCGAACCCAGGCAAGCCATGGCCGAACCCCACCTGCATGACAGCCGAACCCTGGTTTTGTGCTACCAGGTTCGCTGGTTTTGTTGCTGTTCGGAGGAAATAAGGATAAGCCATGTCCCTTTAATCCAAATCGTTTACTTTTAAGCCCACAAGAATAATTAAATCGATTCATTCGGCCAACAGAGATTTTTGGGCCAAGAGCCTGACTGGGCCATGTGATAAACCCAATTGACCCATAAAATTCTGCAGCCCATGGAAAAGGCCCACGTGATTTCATTTGGCCCAAAACTAACAAAACCCCACTTATTGTTTGGCCCAAAGCTAATTAGGCCCATGCTCGGTACAACAACCCACCATCGGCCCATTTGATTAGTTCAATATCATGTATATGATCTAAATTCATTTATTTATCTTGGCCCAACTATTGTTAATCGGCCCACTCAGTTTTTGAGTCCAATAAACCTACTCGGCCCAATTGAGTAACAAAAGCCCGTTGTGCTAGCCTAATGGACTATTTGGCCCGTGTCACTTATGCACGGCCCATATGAAATTCCCATGTATTAGGTCCAAGTAACAAGCCCAATCCCATATCATTCGGCCCAACTTAAATTAATAAGTCAATTATAACGATTTACTTAATAAGTGTTGAAACAAAAGTGTTGGATTGATTATAGGACTTAATTCAAAATCGTGGAATCTAAGGTGTTACACCTTTCAAGGATAACTTTAATGTTATTTATTAATAAGTTCTTACAATGTGTTAAGAACTTATAACATTTAAACCAAAGAAATCTAAGTCTTTGTACTTAGCATTTCATTGTGATGAAACTAAATTGAATGTTAGATTAATAACAAAGTGTTAATCCAAGTAGGTTGAGTGTTTTAAAGTCACTAACAAATTAATGGGGCCGAATGACGACTGAGACACACAAGTGTTAGCCAATTTTAGGGCTAACACCCACACGCACATAAATTGATACAACGAAAAACTTATAAGTTACAAACTATATGAAATCAATACAGGAGCGTGAACAATACAACAAGTATAAACAAAGAGCGCGTGCATTCTTGTTTAGAATTAGTCAACCGCTTCAAACATCAGGTGAGTTCATTTGTCCCTTTTCAAACTTATTTGTTTTACTTCGGGACTGAGAAGCATGTTAAACATTTTCACAAAATTATTGAGATGTTATTTAATGCTTTAAACATAAACTTGATACTTATGTTGAAACTTATTCGTGAAACTTAGTAGTCATTGAAAAGCAGTAGACTTGAAACATATACAATGAACTTGATGCTTGAAACCATATATTAGATGCTTACGAGATTTGATGCAAACTTATGGGATTCATTATGAAACAATGTGTGAACACTTGAAACTGTATGCACGAGGTTTACAATATAGATTTGGAGCCTAAATTTTATAAACTCTTATGATATAAGCTATGTGCTTAAATTATACAATTGAGGTTTAACTTATAAACTCTATGTTTAATTATATACAAAACCATAAGGCTTTGAAAATACTTTAAATAAACACTAATGCTTTATACAATTATTTCATAAAGTTATTGTATTACATCTTTAATAAGGTATTAAATTACTTTACACTTACAATGATTTGCTTAAACTTAACTGTAAACATATATTCTTAGAGATACTTATATACGTGAGATGTCTGAAAACACGTGAACACTTGTTATACTTAGAATGCTTGAAACACGTGAATGCTTGATACATTTTGGAATACTTGAATGCGTAATATACTTGTGATACGTGAACAATTGAAATGCTTGATACATTTGGATGCCTGAATACTTGAATGCTTGAAACATGAAATGCTCAAACAAAAGACTGATTGACCGCCGCGTGTTGACCTATGTGTCAACCCCTACTAGTCATCAGTGAAACAATGTGAATGCTTTAGACTTTTATGCATAAACTTTTGGACATTGTAAGACAGACTGTTGGCCGCCGCGTGTTGACCTGGGTGTCAACCCCTACTAGTCAACAGTGTTCTTCTTTGTCAGAGTCATGTAAGACAGACTGATTGGCCGCCGCGTGTTGACCTGTGTGTCAACCCCTACTAGTCATTCAGTGTTCTTCTTGATTCATCAATGGTGATGACAAGTGACTAGAATGATTGAGTTCTTCTAGTTGACTTTGTGTCAACTTCAAGGTTACTCTATCTAAACATGTCACGAGTCATAAATAGGATCATTATGGATGGATGCTGAAATCCTTAGGGTTTTTCAGCTGTCCATAATGGTGCCTATTAAACTTGAGACTTATTCATTGTGGAATCAATAGTGTGGAGTGAAACGCTTAATTATCATTAATAACAATATGTTAAACAGCCCGGTATGTGGTGGGACGGTGGCTGGGGCTTGTCCCCTACATATGCCCTATATATAAGCATACTTGGTTGGATAGCATAGGTGGTTGTTAGTGAGGTTAAGGTTGTCATTTCGGGGGAAACAAAGTAAACATTGGCAGGGAAACAAACGTTAAGAATCATATGTCATGAGATCAGAGTAGTGGGGATGAAATGCTTAATTATCATTAACAACAATATGTTAAACAGCCCGGTATGTGGTGGGACGGTGGCTGGGGCTTGTCCCCTACATATGCCCTATATATAAGCATACTTGGTTGAATAGCATAGGTGGTTGTTAGTGAGGTTAAGGTTGTCATTCAGGGAATCAAAGTAAACAATTACAGGGTAAACAAATTCAAAGAATCAAACACTTGGAATCAAACATTGGGAATCAAACATTTTGGGGAATCATACGGGCAGGATGAGACGCTTAATTATCATCAGGAACAATATACCATGTGGTTCAGTATGTGGTGGGACGGTGGCTGGGGCTTGTCCCCTACATATGCCCTATATATAAGCATACTGAATCAGATGGTATAGGTGGTTAATGGTGAGGTTAAGGTTGTCATTCAAAGGATTTTACAAACTATTTTTACACAAAAACTACATGAACTCACCAACCATTGTGTTGACTTTATTTTCTACATGCTTTCTCAGGTAATGCATTGGATTAAGCTAAGATTCAGGATTTGCATACTAGGATGACCAGACATAGATCCTAGTTGACTTTTGAAGAAGCACATCTTGAGATCAATACGAATCTCTTTTGGATATCTTGTACAAATACAAGATAGATATATTTGATTCTTTTGGATAGGTTTACTTAGCTAAATTACTAAACGACTTTGTAATTTAACTCTGTAATCCTAGTTTATATTTTATTGTGCTTAATTATTCTTAACATTGATGCTATGTAAACAATCTGATCATCACGATTATCATTCACGATATCGCGCTCCGAGAACCTTCCGCCCGACGGGGACTCCGATCCTACCCCGCCGGCTCGGGGTGTGACAGATTGGTATCAGAGCTCAAGGTTATAGAGAATAATAGGTCACATACTTAAACGGTTTGACCTAGACTATAACTTAGGGACCTTCATGTAGAGGACATAAGACTTAAGTTTGCATTGTGTTTTCTGCATTCAATCACTGCACTAACCAATATCTTCTGGTTATGATCAGAATGCCGCCCAGAAAACAACCGACACCAGTACCTACACCACAGACATCTGCACCTCACTCTTCGACACCATCACCACCAGATTCACCACCTCCTCCTCCTCCACATAGTCCTCCTCCGAACCCGACTGCAACTATAGTTCTGGATCCTGCTACTGTTGCTTTGGCAACATTACTGAGCAGTCAATTGACTAACCAGATGAAGGATATCATCCCAGAGATGATTAACAAGATTCAAAGCTACGGTAACAACTCAGGGCGTACTACAGGGGAAACTAGTGGAAACACCGTCGCTAAATTAGACTGTTCATACAAATCATTCGTAGGATGCAAACCGCCAAGCTTTAGCGGTGTTGAAGGAGCTGTTGGACTGATCCAATGGCTAGAGAAGATGGAAAATACATTGGACCTAAGCAGTTGTCCGGAAAGACATAAGGTTCGCTATGCTGCGGGATCTTTCAGTAAGCGTGCCCTAACTTGGTGGAACTCACAGATAAACGCTCGAGGTAGGGATGAAGCACTAGCCATGCCTTGGACAGAATTCAAAACCCTCTTGAGGAATGAGTTCTGTCCTAAGCACGAACTACAGAACTTGGAAATTGAACTCTCAAATCATGTGATGAATGGAGCTGATCACATGACATACACTACTCGCTATCATGAATTGATAGCCTTGGTGCCTGAGATGGTGCCAACACTAGAAAAGCGAATTGACCGATATGTAGGAGGATTACCATCCTGCATTCAGGGCATTGTACTTGCTGCAAACCCTGCAACTTTAGAGTCTGCTATCTCCTTGTCAGCTAAACTCACGGATGTGATGGTGAAGTCCGGAGAATTGAAAGATGATTCGGACAAGACTAAGGAGAAAAAACCAAAGAAGAAACAAAAGGTCATCCAACAATACGCGATGCCCACACCACTCAATCAAGTTGCTGCAGTATCTACTAAAGCTGCACGCAAACCTTACACTGGTGTACATCCTCAATGTGCACAATGTCAGTTTCATCATGCTGCCAATATGCCGTGTAGGCAGTGTACCAACTGTGGCCGAAAAGGCCATATGGCTCAACACTGTCGAACTTCACCGAAACCGGCAGTGAACAATGCTACTATGGCAAAACCACCACCACAAAACCTTGGCAACTACAACAACAACAATCAGGGATGCTTTAACTGTGGAGAACTAGGTCATTTCTCCAGGAACTGCCCAAAGAGGGCACAACCAGGAGATCAAGTACCAAGGGGAAGAGCCTTCATGATAGGAACTCCTGCCGCACACCAAGACCCGGAAACGGGTACTGGTATGTGACACCTCTTTAACTCATAAGATTTCATTTTATTTTGATACTAATATGAATAAGAAACTTATCTTATTCTTATTAAGTATAACCACATACGTATTCCATGAGAACTTAGGAACTCTTT
Source organism: Mikania micrantha (assembly GCA_009363875.1). NCBI lineage: Eukaryota > Viridiplantae > Streptophyta > Magnoliopsida > Asterales > Asteraceae > Mikania > Mikania micrantha. The sequence goes on along the minus strand of CM018680.1, from coordinate 38,348,943 downwards.
TATTGTGCATAAACAATGAAAGAATTCCTAGTTAAAGCAAAGAACATACACAGGAAGCCACCACTAACACTAAGGTTGTGTAACAATTGGTGCTCATTGCATCAGTTAGTTTTGAACAATAAAGTGTTAGAATCATACAGAGACATAGCAAGCCATAACAGTAAGACAAACTACGAGCAATAAGATTAGCAGCACTGCGAGGACATACATAGGGATCCCAAACGCGACCCAGAGTTTATTTGGGAGCGTAGGGACATCACTTCAAACAAAGGTTTCCCATTTGTTACAAGGAAAGTTGTACCCGATAATAACTTTTAAATTTCGGGACGAAATTTCTTTAACAAGGGGAGACTGTAACATCTGTGCCGGAATCGTTACCGGAACAGTAAACTGTACAGTAATTAGTACAGTAACTCAGTTGCAAACTAGGAGAAATACTTAGAAGCTATTAACATTCGATACTAAACGTAAACTATTATACGATGTTTCTGAAATCCTGATTTAATCCTTATGGTTAAACAGTCAGAAACACATCAGACAATCATGAACAGATGCAAACATGTTTAATTTTGTGTTATTAGGTTTAAACGTATGTGAGGTTAACAAAACAGAACTTTAACGGTTATTATTATGGAATGCTAAACAGACGAATTATTTGTATAGGTGACGACCTGTACGAATGATTCTGATAGTTTAACAATCTGAAATAATGACTGAACAATAGAAAACAAAATCAGAAAGTGAAACGTACGATCGTGTTCGTACAGTTAGCGCTCTGTACGAAGACGCGCGTAAGTGACGTTTTCTGACGAAACGTTAACGAAAACGAAAAACGACATGAACGATAATAAATTTAATAAAATAAAATAAATAGCATTTTACAATTTTGAAACTCATCAAATAATTAAAATAACTTTCTTGTATTTATTACTAGTTAATTTCGCGTAATTTTCCGGATACGCGACAAAAACGCGAACCGAGCTACCGAAACGAACCCGAATACCCTTGGGGTATATAAACGTTGAAAGAACACTTTTTCTTCATTTTTCACACATCTCTCTCTCTCTAAAACACCGAACCCGGTTCTCTCTCTCTCTAGAATAACCATTCTTCTAATCGCGATAACTCACTCATTTCTTGACGGATTTGAGTGTTCTTGGTGTCCACGCGAAGCTCTCGACGTCCTCTACACGGAAGTACAACCGATCTGAAGTGGCCAACATAAGAATTCAAGGTATGAAGCGTTGAAACTCACGAATATTAGGGTTTTATGGTTCTTTGTTCGAACACACACACATAACCAGATCTAGACCTTTCTCTTCGAACATTTACCCTCGAAATCGTTTTCTGGTCCATCTACGAAAGAGAAGCAGCCCTGGAACAGCTTAGTCGAAAGATGATGATGTAGATGAACAGGGTTCGTGGACCTGGTGAACGAACGTTGTGGTGGTTCGAAAAGAAGAAGCCGGCCGAACTTTTTGTCTTCGGCGAACCTTCTGCCTCGGGAACTTATTCTGGTACACTCACGACTGGGAAACGACTCTGAAACAATCTATGTTTGCACGGGAATGTTGAAGATGATGAACAGGCTCGCGGCTTAGGGGCGACCGAACCTTTTCTCAAGGTGGCCGAACCAGCGGCTGTTGCTTGTTCGAGTGACGAACCTCCGGCGAATCAGTAGACCTCTGCGAACCATTATTGAGTCACGAACCCTAGCGAACCCAGGCAAGCCATGGCCGAACCCCACCTGCATGACAGCCGAACCCTGGTTTTGTGCTACCAGGTTCGCTGGTTTTGTTGCTGTTCGGAGGAAATAAGGATAAGCCATGTCCCTTTAATCCAAATCGTTTACTTTTAAGCCCACAAGAATAATTAAATCGATTCATTCGGCCAACAGAGATTTTTGGGCCAAGAGCCTGACTGGGCCATGTGATAAACCCAATTGACCCATAAAATTCTGCAGCCCATGGAAAAGGCCCACGTGATTTCATTTGGCCCAAAACTAACAAAACCCCACTTATTGTTTGGCCCAAAGCTAATTAGGCCCATGCTCGGTACAACAACCCACCATCGGCCCATTTGATTAGTTCAATATCATGTATATGATCTAAATTCATTTATTTATCTTGGCCCAACTATTGTTAATCGGCCCACTCAGTTTTTGAGTCCAATAAACCTACTCGGCCCAATTGAGTAACAAAAGCCCGTTGTGCTAGCCTAATGGACTATTTGGCCCGTGTCACTTATGCACGGCCCATATGAAATTCCCATGTATTAGGTCCAAGTAACAAGCCCAATCCCATATCATTCGGCCCAACTTAAATTAATAAGTCAATTATAACGATTTACTTAATAAGTGTTGAAACAAAAGTGTTGGATTGATTATAGGACTTAATTCAAAATCGTGGAATCTAAGGTGTTACACCTTTCAAGGATAACTTTAATGTTATTTATTAATAAGTTCTTACAATGTGTTAAGAACTTATAACATTTAAACCAAAGAAATCTAAGTCTTTGTACTTAGCATTTCATTGTGATGAAACTAAATTGAATGTTAGATTAATAACAAAGTGTTAATCCAAGTAGGTTGAGTGTTTTAAAGTCACTAACAAATTAATGGGGCCGAATGACGACTGAGACACACAAGTGTTAGCCAATTTTAGGGCTAACACCCACACGCACATAAATTGATACAACGAAAAACTTATAAGTTACAAACTATATGAAATCAATACAGGAGCGTGAACAATACAACAAGTATAAACAAAGAGCGCGTGCATTCTTGTTTAGAATTAGTCAACCGCTTCAAACATCAGGTGAGTTCATTTGTCCCTTTTCAAACTTATTTGTTTTACTTCGGGACTGAGAAGCATGTTAAACATTTTCACAAAATTATTGAGATGTTATTTAATGCTTTAAACATAAACTTGATACTTATGTTGAAACTTATTCGTGAAACTTAGTAGTCATTGAAAAGCAGTAGACTTGAAACATATACAATGAACTTGATGCTTGAAACCATATATTAGATGCTTACGAGATTTGATGCAAACTTATGGGATTCATTATGAAACAATGTGTGAACACTTGAAACTGTATGCACGAGGTTTACAATATAGATTTGGAGCCTAAATTTTATAAACTCTTATGATATAAGCTATGTGCTTAAATTATACAATTGAGGTTTAACTTATAAACTCTATGTTTAATTATATACAAAACCATAAGGCTTTGAAAATATTTTAAATAAACACTAATGCTTTATACAATTATTTCATAAAGTTATTGTATTACATCTTTAATAAGGTATTAAATTACTTTACACTTACAATGATTTGCTTAAACTTAACTGTAAACATATATTCTTAGAGATACTTATATACGTGAGATGTCTGAAAACACGTGAACACTTGTTATACTTAGAATGCTTGAAACACGTGAATGCTTGATACATTTTGGAATACTTGAATGCGTAATATACTTGTGATACGTGAACAATTGAAATGCTTGATACATTTGGATGCCTGAATACTTGAATGCTTGAAACATGAAATGCTCAAACAAAAGACTGATTGACCGCCGCGTGTTGACCTATGTGTCAACCCCTACTAGTCATCAGTGAAACAATGTGAATGCTTTAGACTTTTATGCATAAACTTTTGGACATTGTAAGACAGACTGTTGGCCGCCGCGTGTTGACCTGGGTGTCAACCCCTACTAGTCAACAGTGTTCTTCTTTGTCAGAGTCATGTAAGACAGACTGATTGGCCGCCGCGTGTTGACCTGTGTGTCAACCCCTACTAGTCATTCAGTGTTCTTCTTGATTCATCCATGGTGATGACAAGTGACTAGAATGATTGAGTTCTTCTAGTTGACTTTGTGTCAACTTCAAGGTTACTCTATCTAAACATGTCACGAGTCATAAATAGGATCATTATGGATGGATGCTGAAATCCTTAGGGTTTTTCAGCTGTCCATAATGGTGCCTATTAAACTTGAGACTTATTCATTGTGGAATCAATAGTGTGGAGTGAAACGCTTAATTATCATTAATAACAATATGTTAAACAGCCCGGTATGTGGTGGGACGGTGGCTGGGGCTTGTCCCCTACATATGCCCTATATATAAGCATACTTGGTTGGATAGCATAGGTGGTTGTTAGTGAGGTTAAGGTTGTCATTTCGGGGGAAACAAAGTAAACATTGGCAGGGAAACAAACGTTAAGAATCATATGTCATGAGATCAGAGTAGTGGGGATGAAATGCTTAATTATCATTAACAACAATATGTTAAACAGCCCGGTATGTGGTGGGACGGTGGCTGGGGCTTGTCCCCTACATATGCCCTATATATAAGCATACTTGGTTGAATAGCATAGGTGGTTGTTAGTGAGGTTAAGGTTGTCATTCAGGGAATCAAAGTAAACAATTACAGGGTAAACAAATTCAAAGAATCAAACACTTGGAATCAAACATTGGGAATCAAACATTTTGGGGAATCATACGGGCAGGATGAGACGCTTAATTATCATCAGGAACAATATACCATGTGGTTCAGTATGTGGTGGGACGGTGGCTGGGGCTTGTCCCCTACATATGCCCTATATATAAGCGTACTGAATCAGATGGTATAGGTGGTTAATGGTGAGGTTAAGGTTGTCATTCAAAGGATTTTACAAACTATTTTTACACAAAAACTACATGAACTCACCAACCATTGTGTTGACTTTATTTTCTACATGCTTTCTCAGGTAATGCATTGGATTAAGCTAAGATTCAGGATTTGCATACTAGGATGACCAGACATAGATCCTAGTTGACTTTTGAAGAAGCACATCTTGAGATCAATACGAATCTCTTTTGGATATCTTGTACAAATACAAGATAGATATATTTGATTCTTTTGGATAGGTTTACTTAGCTAAATTACTAAACGACTTTGTAATTTAACTCTGTAATCCTAGTTTATATTTTATTGTGCTTAATTATTCTTAACATTGATGCTATGTAAACAATCTGATCATCACGATTATCATTCACGATATCGCGCTCCGAGAACCTTCCGCCCGACGGGGACTCCGATCCTACCCCGCCGGCTCGGGGTGTGACAAGCCTGACTCACGAACCTGTCCATCTGATCGATCTGCAACGAACCTGTGTAGCCACCTGCACCGAACCTTATAGATAGCAACGAACCCCCATCGGACGAACCCTAGAAGTCGAACTTGCATGCATGGCGAACCCTAGAATCCTAACCGAACCTTAGGGTGACGAACCATGGGCCAACGAACCCTTCTTCTACACGAACCTGGAATCAAATGGCTACACAAAGGGCCAAACCTTGAGGGTTCGTTGGAATTAGAAGAGGCAGCCGAACCCTAGGATCATTTTTATGTAGCCGAACCCTCACATGGTAAAACTCAGCCGAACCTATGGGTTAAGACCATAGGTTCGCTGCCCTGGACCTCATGCAAAGCTTAAAAATCGTTTAATGAAGTGGAGATGGGACTAGGATCAACGAAACTAGTGGTGATGATCTAAGGAATGATTAGTTGGCCATAAAAACCTAAGTAGCATGAGAAGTTAAGCCTATAATGAACATGCATGGGTTTATATAGTTATGTGTGTGCATGGGTGTACGTGGACAAATCATATATATATGGGTGTGTGCATGAACAAGAAGGAAACCCTAATCATGCATGCATGTATATGACTAAATATTGGACATCTAAGATCGTTTCACAAATAGGGTAAAATGGTTATAAGTCCATAAGAATCAAGAACACAAGTTGGTAAATCAATTGAGAATCAAAGGTACTTAATTGGGCCAAAGTGGGCCCAATAGGGTTTAATTAAGCCCAACATACCTTAAGTAATGATGTTTACATAAAATGAAGAAATTTTAAATTCATAAAAGTTGAATTAATAATATCTAAAGTCTTGTTTAATTTGAAATGTGAATTATAAATGGCATTGGTTTCTTTTAAGTTAATTTTGTTATAAAAGTTAGTTTTAATATCATTGATTGGGATTTTGTTATAAAATAGACAATGTAATTGTCTGGCTTTTTAAACATAAAACAAAGGAAACTCTGCCGAAATTTCTAAAAAAAAATATAAAAGTAAGTTATTATAACTAACTATGGGAATTGGGATAAAAAAAGGGTAACTAAGTTAGATTAGATTCTAGATACACTTAGTACTAGGACACTTAGTTACACACACCAAGACAAAGACTTAGGCACAACGACTATTATGCGTACTTATTATATTCGAATTCTTATAAAATAACTCAGGAACTGAAGATACTTAGCCATCAACACAGGTGAGTTCATTGCCCCTTTTCTAAACATTTTGTTTTAAAACGCGGGGCTGAGAAGCATGCGTAAACTGTTATTTAAATTGTTTACTTAAATGCTTTTAAATTTATATGTTTTACATATATAAATGTTATCCTAGACCATGTTTAGGAAGAATTTTATGCAGGTTTACTAATTGATTTACTTATAAATTAAGTGAATAATCGGATTAAACTAAAACATTTCAATGAATCAAAACATTTCAAAAGAATCAAACTAGACATTTTGACAAAACAAGTGTGTGAGTTCAAGGAATCAAACGAAACATTTTGACGAATCAAATGGGTGATTTCAATGAATCAAACGAAACATTTTGACGAAACAAGTGTGGGATTTCAACGAATCAAACGAAACAATCTTTGCAAAGACAATATTCAATGTTCTACAAATCAGGTGTTTGTTGAACAAAGAATCAAGTGTACAATTGATCAATGAATCTAGTATTCTATGATCAACGAATCAAGTACATCTTGTAACAAAATCAGACGAATCAATAAAACATTTTCAAGGGAAAGCCTGGGAAATATCAGAGATAACATATGCCAAAACAGATGAAACAAAAACCCTACAATTCAAGAAGTCCTAGCTAGACCGTTTGATTTGTAGGTCGTATGTTTGAGGATATTTACAGATTCCCTAACCACTAAGTACCTAGATTGACAGACTAGTCTACTCGAGTTTGACCAAGGCCCCAATCATTAGGACTTAGATTTTATTAAATGTTTATTTATTTATTTAATTAAGCATTTATAACTGTTTATACAATTATTGTAGTTGATCATAATGTGTGATGAACTTATGAAATCAACACGGATTCAAACGATTGTAATTACAGGGACAACAAACAGAAGGACTTATGGGATTTTGTTAAGGGTAAAAATGCTTAATTATCATTAACAGCAGTGTCATATGCACATTAGTATGTGGTGGGATTTTGGCTAGGGCTTGTCCCTTACATATGCCCTATATATAAGCATACCGATGTGGATATTCCATGTGGTGTTAATGAGGTTAGGGTCTTTACCAAAGGAGGTTTTCAAATCATTTTCAATTACTAAAACTATATGAACTCACCAACCATGTGTTGACTTTTATTTTTGCATGACTTGTCAGGTGACGAACAGGTTAATTAAGAAGTCATTTCTTTTGGACTAGGACTTCCCATAGAAGACTTAGTATTTTGGACCTGCATACTTTTGAAGACATCATTATACAATTTATTTTGTATATCTTGTGTAAATACAAAATAGTCATTTTATGATGTTTACAATAGATTTACATTGTTAAATTATAAACGATACTGATGTAATTTAACTTTGTAATTCTATTATATTTAGCATTTCTCATTTATATCATGTGCAATGTAAACAATCTGATCACTTTCGATGATCACTCACGATATCGCGCCCCGGGAACCTTCCGCCCGACGGGGACTTCGATCCAACCCCGCCGGCTCGGGGTGTGACAGATTGGTATCAGAGCCATGGTTATAGAGAAATATAGGTCACTTATTAAAATGGTTTGGCCTAGACTATAACCTAGGGACCCTGCATGTAGAGAAAACAGGAATTAGGAAATTACTTGCATACTGTCTCCCATATTTGATCATTGCACTAACCGATAATTTTATTGGTTATGAACAGAATGCCGCCGAGGAGACAGCCTCCCTTGATACAGCTACCACCACAAGACTTAGCTCCGCACTCTTCTACACCATCACCAAATGATTCACCACCACCACCTCCTCCACCTCCTCCTCACCCTCCTCCATTGATTACTCAAGCATCTGGTTCGGGCACAACACCGACCTTGGATCCTGCTACTGTCGCCCTGTGATGTTACTGAGTAGCCAGATGACAAATCAGATGAAAAAAGCAATACCGGAGATGTTCCTTCGTCTTCGTAATGAAATCCTCAACACTGGCAACTCATTAGGAGAAGCCAGTGGAAATACTGGAGATCCATCTCATTACTCCTACAAGTCCTTTGTGGGATGTAAACCACCCAGCTTTACTGGGTCAGAAGGCACCGTTGGATTAATCCAATGGATTGAGAAGATCGAGGCAACCTTGGATCTCTGCAGTTGCCCCGAACACCACAAGGTCCGTTACTCAGCCGGAACATTCAACAAACGGGCTCTGACCTGGTGGAACGGTCAGATCAACGCCCGAGGAAGAGAAGAAGCCATGGCCATGCCATGGGAAGACTTCAAGGCACTACTGAGAACAGAATTCTGCCCCAAGAATGAATTGCAGAAATTGGAAGTTGAATTATCCAACCATGTGATGAAGGGGGCTGATCACATGGGCTATACTACTCGCTACCACGAGCTAGTTGCTTTGGTGCCAGACATGGTACCAACTTTGGAGAAGAGAATTGATCGTTATGTAGGTGGACTCGCCGCCTGCATTCAGGGCATGGTTGTTTCAGCCAACCCTACTACTGTTGAATCTGCAGTGAGATTGTCTGGGAAACTCACTGACCTTATGGTAGCCTCTGGAGTTCTAAAGAAGGAGGCTGAACCCAACAAGAACAAAGCTGAGGCTTCAAAGAAACCCCACCACCATCAGAAGAAGAAACAGAAGACCATCAAGAACTACATGGTGGCCACACCTCTTCAACAAGTAGCAGCAGCACCACAGAACCCCAACCGCAAACCTTACACTGGCACGTTTCCTCTATGTGCCAAGTGTTAGTATCATCACACTGCTGACACTCCCTGCAAGCAATGCACGGGATGTGGAAGAAAGGGCCATTCGGTCCAGTACTGCCGGATGACACCTAACCAAGCAGTCAACAATGTTGCTTTGGCTCTCCCTCTACCAGCTAATCAGAACAACGGTGGATGCTTCAATTGTGGCGAACAAGGCCACTTTGCAAAGAACTGCCCGAAGAAGGCTCAACAGGCAGTTCAAGCTCCTCGTGGACGAGCCTTTGCCATTGGAGCACCAGCAGCACGCCAGGACCCAAATGTGGTCACTGGTACGTTTCTCTTACATGACTTTTATGCATCTGTTCTATTTGACACTGGTGCGGATCAAAGTTTTGTCTCTGCCGATTTTGCATGCCAATTAGATTCTATAGAAGAGCAGTTAGACTCCCCTTATATTATAGAAGTAGCTAACGGGAAACAGATCATAGTTAGTACAGTTTATAGGAACTACCCATTGACACTTAATGGTCATACATTCACCATCGATTTGATACCGATGAAATTGGGTAGTTTTGACATTATTGTTGGAATGGATTGGCTTTCCTCTAATCGAGTGGAAGTCTTCTGTTCTGAAAAGTTGCTTCGAATTCCATTGCCGAGTGATCGCATATTGGAAGTTAAAGGGGATCAAGAAAAACGAAGTGTCAAAATCATCTCTTGCATAACGGCGCGTAAGTGTCTACAGAAGCAGTGCATGGCGTTCTTGGCTCATGTGGTGGAAAAAGAGAAGGAGAAGAAAAAAGATCCAAGATATATCGGTAGTGAAGGAATATCCTGAAGTGTTTCCTGAAGACCTGCCAGGTTTGCCTCCTGGGCGACCAGTAGAGTTTCGTATTGACTTAATTCCTGGAGCAACCCCTATTGCTAAATCTCCTTACAGGTTAGCACCTTCAGAGATGCAGGAATTGTCTAATCAGTTACAAGAGTTGCTTGACAAGGGTTTCATCAGACCGAGCTACTCACCTTGTGGAGCTCCGGTTTTGTTTGTAAAGAAGAAAGACAGATCATTCAGAATGTGCATAGATTACAGAGAGCTAAACAAACTAACCATCAAGAATCGGTATCCATTACCGAGGATTGATGATTTGTTTGACCAACTGCAAGGGGCTCAATACTTCTCGAAGATTGACTTGCGGTCTGGATATCATCAGCTGAGAGTTCAAGATGAAGACATACCGAAAACGGCCTTCCGAACAAGATACGGGCATTATGAATTCATGGTGATGCCCTTCGGATTGACAAATGCACCAGCGGTTTTCATGGATCTCATGAATCGAGTGTGCAAGCCGTATTTAGATCAGTTTGTCATTGTCTTCATTGATGACATATTGATTTATTCCAAGACCAAAATGGAGCACGAGCAACATCTCAGGAAGATCTTGGAGCTGTTGAAGGAAAAGAAACTCTATGCCAGATTCTCTAAATGTGAATTTTGGCTAAGAGAAGTTCAGTTTCTTGGTCATGTGGTCAACAGCGAGGGAATTCATGTAGATCCTGCCAAGATCGAGGCGATAAAGAATTGGGACACTCCGAAGACACCGACGGAGATACGGTATTTTCTGGGATTGGCAGGTTATTACAGAAGGTTTATCTCAAACTTTTCTAAGATAGCTTTGCCACTCACTAAGTTAACCCAGAAAAGTGAACCGTTTGTCTGGGAGCAGAAACAAGAGAATGCTTTTCGGACCTTGAAACAGAAGTTATGTGATGCTCCAATTCTATCTCTCCCAGAGGGCTGTGATGACTTTGTGGTACACTGTGATGCTTCCCATTAGGGACTCGGTTGTGTGTTAATGCAACGGGACAAAGTCATAGCCTATGCATCAAGACAGTTAAAGGTTCATGAGAAGAACTACACTACTCATTATCTTGAACTGGGAGCTGTAATCTTCGCGTTGAAGATTTGGAGACATTACTTATATGGCACCAAGTGTACCATATTTACTGATCACAAGAGTCTACAGCACATCTTTGATCAGAAGGAGCTCAACATGCGACAACACCGTTGGGTTGAACTTCTGAATGATTACGACTGTGTGATCAAGTATCATCCGAGAAAGGCGAACGTTGTCGCTGACGCCTTGAGCCGGAAGGAACGGGTCAAACCTCTACGTGTTAGAGCAATGGGAATAACCGTGCAGACCAGTTTAAGTGACAAGATTATTCAAGCACAACAAGAAGCACTTGACTGGGGAAATCTGAAGAAGGAACTTGATTGTGGAGCAGAGAAACAGTTCGACACGAAGCCCGATGGAATGATCTATTACCGGGAACGCATATGGATCCCGGCGGTAGACGAATTGAGAAGACTAATCTTCGATGAAGCACACAAGACTAAATACTCCGTTCACCCAGGCGCTGATAAAATTTACCAAGACTTGCGTGGATTTTATTGGTGGCCGAGGATGAAGAAAGAAATAGCCGAGTATGTCGGACAGTGTCTTACGTGTGCGAAGGTAAAGGCAGAACACCAGAGACCGTCTGGGCTACTGGAACAGCCTGATATTCCTCTCTGAAAGTGGGAACAAATAGCTATGGACTTCATTACCAAGCTACCCCGTACTTCCAGTGGTCATGATACAATTTGGGTGATCATTGATCGTTTAACCAAATCTGCTCACTTCTTGCCTATGCGTGAGACCTTCACGATGGATAAAATGGCAAGATTATACATCAATGAGATAGTGGTGCGCCACGGTGTGCCATTGTCTATTATCTCTGATAGAGACAACAGATTAACATCAAGGATCTAGCAATCACTGCAGAAATCTCTAGGGACACAGTTAAATCTGAGTACAGCTTACCATCCACAAACGGATGGTCAAAGCGAACGTACTATTCAAACCCTAGAGGACATGTTGAGAACATGTGTATTGGACTTCGGTGGGAACTGGGACTCCCATTTGCCACTGATCGAGTTCTCCTACAATAACAGTTATCACAGCAGTATCGGATGTGCACCATTTGAAGCTCTCTATGGTCGGAAATGTCGATCACCGATCTGCTGGGCTGAAATTGGAGACAATCGAATAACTGGGCCAGAACTTATTCAGGAAACCACTAACAAGATAGATCAGATTCAAAGAAGACTACAAGCAACAAGGAGCAGACAAAAGAGCTACGCTGACAAACGGCGTAAGCCATTGGAATTCCAAGTGGGAGACCGAGTCATGTTGAAGGTATCCCCATGGAAAGGCGTTGTACACTTTGGAAAGAAAGGTAAATTAGCACCACGATACGTGGGACCGTTCGAGATCATCGAGCGTATTGGTCCCGTGGCGTATAGACTGAGATTACCTGACGAACTCAGTGGTGTGCATGACGTGTTTCATGTCTCTAACTTAAAGAAATGCCTTGCTGACGAGTCTGTCGTCATTCCAATCGAAGAGATTCAAGTCGATGAACAGTTACATTTCATTGAAGAACCTTTGGAGATTATGGATCGCAAGGTTAAACAACTGAGGCGAAGCCGTATTCCGATTGTAAAGGTTCGATGGAATTCAAGACGCGGACTCGAGTTTACTTGGGAATGTGAAGATCACATGAAGACAAAGTATCCCCAACTGTTTGAAGAGGAAGCTGTACCCGATAACAACTCTTAAATTTCGGGACAAAATTTCTCTAACAAGGGGAGACTGTAACATCAGTGCCGGAACCGCCACCGGAACAGTGATCGCTACAGTGTATAGATAGTAAAACAGGTACGAACATATACATTTCAGTACATTCATATTCATATCATCTATCATTATCATTTTGTGTTGTCATAGAACAAATTCAGAAACATTTAATAGAAACACTGTTCAGAGCAATGGTTCTTGAGTCAGATAAATATTTGACAACACAGAACCATCATGTGATTATTTGTTAGGATTTATAAACGTATGTGAGGTCTTATAGAACAAAACACATGAATATTGTTATGTGAATGCTAAATCGACGGGTTATTCGTATAGGTGACGATCTGTACGAATATATCTGAAAGTTTAACGTTCTGAATGATATTATATAATTAGAAAACAAGATTGAAAAGTATAGTTACCGCCGTGTTCGTACGGGTGACGATTCGAACGAATACGCGCGACGACCGTACATTTCAATTTAAACAGTGAATTAATATTTTAAATTAAATAAATAAAAAATATTAGTTAATTTATTAGGAATCACAATCTAGAATAAATAAATGATTTCTAACGTTATAAGTCGTGTCGTTTAGTCGCGAAAACTACGTGAAACGGCAATTTTACGCGAAACCGAACGAGACCGAACGAGTGGGTATTTTATCCCACATTTAATGTGACATTAATGTCACAACCATCACCATTCCCCTCATTTTCACTAAAAAATTCGTCTATCTCCCTCTCTCTTTAGTTCTTCACAAGCAAACACCTTCTTTCTAAGTTTTGGAAGCCTAAATCTCGTCGGATTCAAGTGTTCTAGGCGTCATTACGATCCTCTCATCGTGTAGATTTCGGAAGTACAAGCATTGTGAAATTTCATCCACGAAATCTAAGGTAAAAGTTCATTTTATCTTTGGTTTTTATAGGGTTTTCACGAGTTCACGTTGTATTTTGATTAGAATCGGTATTACACACGTAAAACACTTAGATTAAGATGTCTTACACGTTTAGATAGCTTTAGGATTGAGTTGTGACAGGTGGAGGTCTCAAGATCGAGGATGGCAGCCAAGGAATTACACAGGTTCGCAAACGAACTCCAATCAGCATTAGCCGAACCTGGCCGTAACCCTAGAGCCGAACCTATTTCAGTTCACGAACCCTGGGCACCGAACCCTGCAGCCTGACTCACGAACCTGTCCATCTGATCGATCTGCAACGAACCTGTGTAGCCACCTGCACCGAACCTTATAGATAGCAACGAACCCCCATCGGACGAACCCTAGAAGTCGAACTTGCATGCATGGCGAACCCTAGAATCCTAACCGAACCTTAGGGTGACGAACCATGGGCCAACGAACCCTTCTTCTACACAAACCTGGAATCAAATGGCTACACAAGGGCCGAACCTTGAGGGTTCGTTGGAATTAGAAGAGGCAGCCGAACCCTAGGATCATTTTTATGTAGCCGAACCCTCACATGGTAAAACTCAGCCGAACCTATGGGTTAAGACAATAGGTTCGCTGCCCTGGACCTCATGCAAAGCTTAAAAATCGTTTAATGAAGTCGAGATGGGACTAGGATCAACGAAACTAGTGGTGATGATCTAAGGAATGATTAGTTGGCCATAAAAACCTAAGTAGCATGAGAAGTTAAGCCTATAATGAACATGCATGGGTTTATATAGTTATGTGTGTGCATGGGTGTACGTGGACAAATCATATAAGAAGGAAACCCTAATCATGCATGCATATATATGACTAAATGTTGGACATCTAAGATCGTTTCACAAATAGGGTAAAATGGTTATAAGTCCATAAGAATCAAGAACACAAGTTGGTAAATCAATTGAGAATCAAAGGTACTTAATTGGGCCAAAGTGGGCCCAATAGGGTTTAATTAAGCCCAACATACCTTAAGTAATGATGTTTACATAAAATGAAGGCGTTATAAATTCTTAAAAGTTGAATTAATAATATCTAAAGTCTTGTTTAATTTGAAATGTGAATTATAAATGGCATTGGTTTCTTTTAAGTTAATTTTGTTATAAAAGTTAGTTTTAATATCATTGATTGGGATTTTGTTATAAAATAGACAATGTAATTGTCTGGCTTTTTAAACATAAAACAAAGGAAACTCTGCCGAAATTTCTAAAAAAATATATAAAAGTAAGTTATTATAACCAACTATGGGAATTGGGATAAAAAAAAGGGTAACTAAGTTAGATTAGAGTCTAGATACACTTAGTACTAGGACACTTAGTTACACACACCAAGACAAATACTTAGACACAACGACTATTACGCGTACTTATTATATTCGAATTCTTATAAAATAACTCAGGAACTGAAGATACTTAGCCTACAAAAAAGAGTGCGTATTCTGTGATAGTACATTAGCCATCAACACAGGTGAGTTCATTGCCCCTTTTCTAAACATTTTGTTTTAAAACGCGGGGCTGAGAAGCATGCGTAAACTGTTATTTAAATTGTTTACTTAAATGCTTTTAAATTTATATGTTTTACATATATAAATGTTATCCTAGACCATGTTTAGGAAGAATTTTATGCAGGTTTACTAATTGATTTACTTATAAATTAAGTGAATAATCGGATTAAACTAAAACATTTCAACGAATCAAAACATTTCAAAAGAATCAAACTAGACATTTTGACAAAACAAGTGTGTGAGTTCAAGGAAACAAATCAAATAGGTGATTTCAATGAATCAAACGAAACATTTTGACGATACAAGTGTGGGATTTCAACGAATCAAACGAAACAATCTTTGCAAAGACAATATTCAATGTTCTACAAATCAAGTGTTTGTTGAACAATGAATCAAGTGTACAATTGATCAATGAATCTAGTATTCTATGATCAACGAATCAAGTACATCTTGTAACAAAATCAGACGAATCAATAAAACATTTTCAAGGGAAAGCCTGGGAAATATCAGAGATAACATATGCCAAAACAGACGAAACAAAAACCCTACAATTCAAGAAGTCCTAGCTAGACCGTTTGATTTGTAGGTCGTATGTTTGAGGATATTCACAGATTCCCTAACCACTAAGTACCTAGATTGACTGACTAGTCTACTCGAGTTTGACCAAGGCCCCAATCATTAGGACTTAGATTTTATTAAATGTTTATTTATTTATTTAATTAAGCATTTATAACTGTTTATACAATTATTGTAGTTGATCATAATGTGTGATGAACTTATGAAATCAACATGGATTCAAACGATTGTAATTACAGGGACAACAAACAGAAGGACTTATGGGATTGTGTTAAGGGTAAAAATGTTTAATTATCATTAACAGCAGTGTCATATGCACATTCGTATGTGGTGGGATGTTGGCTAGGGCTTGTCCCTTACATATGCCCTATATATAAGCATACCGATGTGGATATTCCATGTGGTGTTAATGAGGTTAGGGTCTTTACCAAAGGAGGTTTTCAAATCATTTTCAATTACTAAAACTATATGAACTCACCAACCATGTGTTGACTTTTATTTTTGCATGACTTCTCAGGTGACGAACAGGTTAATTAAGAAGTCGTTTCTTTTGGACTAGGACTTCCCATAGAAGACTTAGTATTTTGGACCTGTATACTTTTGAAGACATCATTATACAATTTATTTTGTATATCTTGTGTAAATACAAGATAGTCATTTTATGATGTTTACAATAGATTTAAATTGTTAAATTATAAACGATAATGATGTAATTTAACTTTGTAATTCTATTATATTTAGCATTTCTCATTTATATCATGTGCAATGTAAACAATCTGATCACTTTCGATGACCACTCACGATATCTCGCCCCGGGAACCTTCCGCCCGACGGGGACTCCGATCCAACCCCGCCGGCTCGGTAGGATCGGGCTCCGATAATGATGTAATTTATGATGTCTAGGCCAAACCAGTTAAATAAGTGACCTATATTTCTCTATAACCTGGGTCTGATACCAATCTGTCACACCCCGAGCCGGCGGGGTAGGATCGGATTTCCCCGACGGGCGGAAGGTTCCCAGGGCGCGATATCGAGAGTGATAATCGAAATGATCAGATTGTTTACATTGCACATGATATATAAATGAGAAACTTTCTAAAATAAAATAGAATTAGAAAGTTAAATTACATCAGTTAAGTTTATAATTTAATAGTGTAAATCTACTATAACATCATAAATCTTCAATCATGTATCTGCACAAGATATACAAAATAATGGTGTATGATGTCCAAAAATATGCAGGTCCAAAAAGCTAGGTCCTCTATCTGTAACCTAGTCCAAAAGAAACAACTCTTCAGTTGACCTGTTCGTCACCTGAGAAGTCATGCAAAATAAAGTCAACACATGGTTGGTGAGTTCATATAGTTTAGTAGTTGAAAATGATTTGAAAATCCCTTTCGGTAAAGACCCTAACCTCATTAAGTTCAATGTAATATCCATATCGGTATGCTTATATATAGGGCATACCCCTGAGTCGAGCCTACAACCCGCCCAGACGCCATCCCACCACATACTAATACGCATATGACATTGTTGTTAATGATAATTAAGCATTTTTACCCCACACCTCTGATTTAGATTATGCTTTCCAAAAATTGATTTACCTTTGATTCTCTTGAGTTCATCATAGATACATGATTTCCCAAAAGTCAGTGATAGAAATAAAATGTTAAATGTTTAATTAAGTATATAAATAAAACATTTAAATACAACCAAGACATGATGATTGGGCCTTATTTGACTCAATCAATTAGACTTAGTTGTTGGTGGTTGTCCAAGTTGTAACCTCTCACACGTGACCCATGTCAGGCATAACTCACAAGGGGTACACCTGAACTGAGCGGGATTTTAATGTTTTGCCCTTACAACTTGACCCAATGGTCTTCTGTACATGCGGGGACTTTAAGGATATCCTGTGATTCTTGATCTCTTCGATTCTCTTGATATGACTTTGATATTGATTTCATTTGATAGTTCACGTTATTGCCCGTATAGCCTGACTACAAGAGTCTTCTATACCTGAAGGGGACTTTATATGTGTGTTACACGTGGTCTTGATTCCCTATACAAGTGACATCCACCTTAACTTGAATATTAATGATTTCATTAGATTATAATGATTTCATTATTTCCATGATTCACACACATTTATGATTTCTGATTCCTTGAGCCTCTTGATCTTGATCTTTAGAATTTCCATGATTCACAATGCTAATTGATTCTTGATTATGATTCTTTGTTCTAAGATCCCACACTGAATTAGATTTCCTTTGAATATGATCTTTTGTTCTAGTTCATTTCATTTCACTTTGAATTTAGATTCTTGAATTTGTACTTGATGGACTAAGAGTTTATTTAGAGTTTAAATTTAAAGTATTACTCATAAGAGTACTTTAATTAACTTGATAATTTGATCTGTTTAATAATTACCTAGACAGGAGTCTAGGAGTATCAACAAACATATATATGTAAAACATATAATAAATAAAAGCATTTAAATAAACATTTTAAAGTAAAACAGTTTACGCATGCTTCTCGGCCCCGCGTTTTAAAACAAAAATGTTAGAAAAGGGGCAATGAACTCACTTGTGTTGCTGTGCAATTGAATCACAAAAGATAATGCGCGCTCTTTGACTGTTGCTTATGTATCTTTAACACCTGAGTTGTTTAAGAGATTTGAATACAATAAGTCATTATAATTGATGTCGTAACTAGGGTTTGGTCTCGGTGTGCAACTAAGTGTCCTATATTACTAATACGTTTCTAAGATTTCATCTAACTTGATCTAACTTATTACCCATTGATAACCCATATCCCATGATTAATCATAACATGTTCTTAATTAACATGTTTTTAAAGTAATTCGATTTAAATTAATCATTAATTTAGAAAATCATTTATTTTAATTCAAAAGAGTTTGCAATGTAATTTCCTTTATCAAAACGTAATTAAATTTTATTTTTTATTTTTAGAAAAATGAAACTTATTAGGATGGACTTGGTTTAAGCCCATTGGGCCATCCTTAGGCCCATTGATTGAACTTTGCTTCTCCATTGATTACTTGTTTGATTTGTGGTATAATCCATTCTATATAGCTCATATAACTATCTAGTGTGATTATATTGTATGTAAAAATTCTAAGTATTGGATGTTACTAACGAGTCCACATTCGTATATTTAAGCTAGGGTTTATATTTCTCTATGAATTTCCCCATTGTTTTGAACCCAAAAGGTGTTAGTGTAGTTTAAGAAACCTTTGCCTTACAAACCTACAGCCCTTGCTTTCATGTTACTCGAGGTTTGAATCCTTAGATACACTCATGTGTGCATACCATGAAGCCCTAATAAAGTTTCATGCACACACACACCATAACCATGTCCCATGCACTCACATACATTCACTCACTCCCTAGCATAAAACCATGTGGTTCAAACCCTAACCAACCCTAGTCTTCATGACCGAAACATTATGATCGTCGAATGAAAGTTGGGCCGAATAGGTTGTATCCGAATAAGGCTCCACCCTATCGAATGGCTTAGCTCGACTAGGTGATGGCCGAATGAAGTGTCATGGCCGAATAAAAGGTTGTCGAATGAGTGCTCAACCGAAAGGGTCCAGTCGCAGAAAGCTTGGTCGATTGAGTCATGGTTCGGCCGACTGAGGCTAGTGGCGAATGAGGTTAGGCGAATGAGAATTGCTAGTCATTCGGCGAATGGGGTAGCTGGTTCGCTGGGGCCATTCGGCGAATGGGGTTTGATTCTGGCTAGGGACATTCGGCGAATGAGAGATGTTGGTTGGCTGATGTCTTTCGGCGAATGAGAGTGGGGCTGCTTCGGCACAAGGCCATTCGGCCTGTGCACATTCGGCCTGTCGGGTAGCGCAAGGTGCAACCATGGTTTTTCGAAGAATTCTCTAGGGCTTGACATGGTGTTTGTTCCTACGTCGTCCTAAGCGATCGTGATGTGTTTCCTATGGCTCGATATGGGTTAAAACCGGCTGTTAGAAGACCGACCCAAAGGGTTTCGAAAACCCTAAAAACCGAGTTCAAAATCGTGGTTTTACCTCGAATATGATGGATGGAAGCTCAGATCTCTTGTACTTTCGTAATCTATAAGTGATGGTGGTGATTTTGACACCAAGAACACCCAAAATGGTGGAGATTTGAGCATGAAACCTTAGAAAGAAGGTGATGTTTCTAGAGAGAGAGAGCTTGGAGGGAGATGACGAATTTGGGAGGAGAAAATCTGGTTGGTGGGGGTTTGGTGTGGCTTTAATGCCACATTAAATGATAGGGAAATACCCGGTTTCGTTCGGGTTCGTTCGGTATCGCGTGGTTTCGCGTAAATGCGTCGGTTTCTTGTCGTTTTCGAAACGAACCGACTCGGTTTTAAAAATAGAGGTTATAAAATTATTTTAGGTTGTGATTCCTAATAAATTAACTAAATATCTTTTATTTATTTTAAATTTCCAACAATGTTTAATTTACTGTTTAAAATCGAATCGTACGGTCATCGCGCGTATTTGTTCGAATCGTCACCCGATCAAATACGACGATAATTACACTTTTCGATATGGTTTTCTAATTATTAGACATCATTCAGAACGTTAAACTTTCAGATTTATTCGTACAGATCGTCACCTATACGATTAATCCGTCGGTTTAGCATTCACGTAACGACATCCGTGTTGTTTTGTTCTGTAAGCCTCGCATACGTTTATACTTAGTAAAATCCTAACACATAATCACATGATGGTTCTGTAATGCCAGATAATTATCTGACAGATGAACCATTGTTCTGAGTTTCGTTTCTTTGAAATGATTTTGAAGTTGCGTTGTGAGAACATAAAATGATAATGATGCTTGATATGAATATGAAATACACTGAATTACATAGAGTTCATACCTGATTACTGTTCACGTTACTGTTCCGATCACTGTTCAGGTGACGTTTCCGGCACTGATGTTACAGATGACATATATATTTTTTAACAATTTGTTACGTAATTATCTAATAGACTTTCGAAAGAAAATGAACGACTTATTTATTAACGGTTCGAGAATCGGTTATTATCTCATACTCGATAATTTCGTTCTCAACGTTATATAAGAATATTAATATTGTTATTAAAGTCCATCTAAGGAGACTATTTAAAACATTTAAATATGTTGAACATACGATTTAAACATGTTGAACCAAGTTACACATCAGATAAATTTTCTTAGCAGGTTTATTATTAATAGAGATTTCTATTATCTCTAATGCATTCTGAGTTCAAAGTAATAATCGTGAGAGGAAACGTGACTTGAACGGATTAGTTACATGAGTTATACGTGATTGAGACGCGGTTGCCTCACTTGGAAACCCTAATTATAAAAGGAACTCTTATGCTTCACCCCGTTTTTTATCAGCCGAAAACACACACAAAAAAGTGTGTGCGCATTTGAAATCGTTGAAGAGAGAAAAGGAGCCACCGGCTCCACCACCAACCTAGCTCTAGCGATGATCTCCTCAAGCCACCACCATCCGGCGAGCTCCTCTTCCAGCCATCTCCACCTAACATACAACAGGTCCAACTTTGAAATCCTTCTCCGGCGAGCTTTATAATATTACGAGCTTTCTGGCCGGAGATTCCCATCATCCACTCACGACAACCTATTGGAGACCTCTGACCAGCATCGTCGCCTTCCCAGACTCTCCCGCGGTGGTTGCTGCTGATGGACCTTCTCTCGGAGCAGCAGATCGACGACGTGGTTTTAGCCGTGAAAGAACCTTGAACGAAACACAAGGCTTCCCTCCTCTGGAAATCTCCCCATTGACTCACTCCTCCCCTCTTCGGCAAACCACCACCTATGGTGCTTGTAGCTCTAGTCTAAATAGGTGGGTTTACAACATTGTCTTATTGGTTGTACTAGCCTTAAAAACACCCGATCTAAACACACTATGTTGACTTCTTTGTTTGTTCATACGAGCAGCGTGATTTGTTTTCATTAGAGTGCTGAAATGGTGACATTCTCAGCAGTACAAAAGTAAAGCAGATGTGGTGGTTGTTGTGATAAGCTCCGGTGACATGATGGGGAACCGGTTGGTCGTTGACAGCAACCCCATAACACCCCGGCTAATCCGCACACGATTCTTGGTGTTTGATTTAATATCTAAGCAAGTAATGGTAAGAACATGCTAGAGATGGTTGAGTCTTTGAATCGGGTTGTATTTAAACCTGGTCAAAGTAAGTTAATAGAATTCAGATCTGGTTTTAGTTAGGTTTATTTCATGCTCATTTTACCAAGAGGCAAGATCTGCAAGTTAAATTATTAAGAGTCGTGCCCGGGTGGATCAGTGTCACACCCCTGCGCCGCATGCGGAGTCCACGGCGCGGTGACGATCGATGATTAGATCATACACAAGTATTGAAAGAATAACCACAATGATTACTAAGTTTCATAATATTAAACATAGTTTGATTACAAGCTTTCTAACTATTTACCAAAAGAATAACAACTAACCGAGCTCAAAAATATTGTTTACAAAATAAGAACAAACAAGATAATTAAACAAGGATTTAAATGCGTTTCTAATCCATTCTAGGTTTTTTCTTGATCTTGTTCTATCTTAACTAGGTCGCCTTAGTTGTCCTTGTAATGTCCTATCATTGATTACCTTAAACACATTAAAAATAAATGTCAACTACAAGTACTTGGTGAGAACAATAGGTTTAGTAATTGACATATTAAATATGAAGTTTTGAACAACATGAATAAAACATATATAGTATACATGCATCATGGATAATTGTAACACAAACTAACATCAAGTAAAAGAATGAATGCGGTCAGTCTACGACTATCCACTAAAATATGCCAACTTAAGATCAAGTCACAAATTACATTTGGAGTTAGATTTGTAGTCAGCCCAAAGCATTCAACGTGGCCCATGCTGTCAAATTTATTCAACAACAACTCCACGTTGACGTAACCCGACCAATATGACCTATGCTGGGAAACTATGTTAGAAGCAAATCCATATTGCTATAAAGCATCCAATCTGCAGTTAGTTTCTAAAACAAATTTAAAACGCTAACTACAGCCTTGGCGTAACCAAATATGTCCCGCTTTCCCTTATGGTGATCACCCATTACTAACATTATAAAGATTATGACCAAGAATGAATGCATGTATCTTGATGTCTCTAAGTTTTCTTACAACAATGAACACCATAACTACATGTTATGAAAATTATACCATTAAAATGTTAAAATGATATAAAAATTTTTTGAACAATGATCTTATGATTGAATACGATGGTTGAATACCTTGATTGAATATCATGGTTGAATACCTTGATTGAAAAAAAATGTTGAATATTTTGATTGAATACAAAGATTTGACCAAAATGATTTCCTTTGAAATTTTAAGATTTACACGTTTAATAGTTTATAAAACTGTAACATCAGTGCCAGACGCGTCGCCGGAACAGTGATCTCTACAGTAACTCGTACAGTAACTAAGGTACAGACTACGTGAAACTATGTATATGCTATTGACACTTAATGCCTGACACTAAACTATAATGCTATTGGTCTGAAATCTGCTTTAAACCTCACGGTTTAACAGTCAGAAACACATCAGACAACACAGAACTGACACACATATGCTTGATGTGATGCTATTATGTATAAACGTATGTGAGGATAAACAGAGCAAAACCGTAACGGTTGTTGTTACAGAATGCTAAACCGACGAATTATTCGTATAGGTGACGATCTGTACGAATAAATTGGGAAGTTTAAAGTTCTGAAATGATGACTGGAAAGTAGAAAACAAGAATCAGAAAGACAAACCATCGTTGTGTTCGTTCGAATGACGATTCGAACGAATA
Source organism: Mikania micrantha (assembly GCA_009363875.1). Lineage (NCBI taxonomy): Eukaryota > Viridiplantae > Streptophyta > Magnoliopsida > Asterales > Asteraceae > Mikania > Mikania micrantha. Next base: position 38,325,353 of record CM018680.1, on the reverse strand, counting down.
CGCGCGATGGAGACGCGTTCTGACGAAACGAAAACGAAAACGATACGAACGATAATAAATTTAAGAAAATATAATATTTTCTGTTTTACAATTTTGAAACTCATCAGAAATAAATTGAAAGGAAACTATTTTAATTAAAACGCGTAAAATAAAGTTAATTAATTAAATGCATAGAATACGCGAACGAGCTAAAGAAACGCGTAAAAATAATAAATTTCTATAAATAATCCAAGAAAACGATATTAAAATATTTACTAGAAATAACCACCATCCGAACGTTTAAAATAAAGTCATTTTATTTAAGTTAAAAAAACACGCGCGTAGCGTGCCGGAACCGCAACGGAGACGAGAAACGAGCGACCGAAACGAACCCGAATACCCTCGGGGTATTTAAACCCTAAATGAAACCCTTTTAATTCATTTATTACACTTTTATCTCTCTCTCTCTATTCTCCCCACCGTCACTCTCCCTCTCTCTAAAGTTCATCACTTCCAACCTTCATAACTCCTCCAATTCTTAGTGAAATCGTGTGTTTTTGTTGTCTACACGAAGATCTCGAGCTCCTCTACCATAAAGTACAGCTGATCTGGGGATTTATCCGACTATTTTCGAGGTATGAAGCTTATAACATTACCAAAAATAGGGTTTTCTCACCCTAGTCCGACCCACCACCTTGTCACCGGTTCTAGGTTGTTTCTTTCGAGCTCTACACATTTTGGAAACCATCTTGCACACCCAACTCAGAAAATAGCCCAACAAACAGGTGAGGCTCGATGATGATGGCGAGATTACGAGTGCGTTAACAGGTGTATCGGCCGAACCCTTCTAGGTTGGGTTCCCAGTGGCCGAACCTCTTAAACATGCTGGTCGAACCCCGCTTTCATTTCAGGCGAACATTTCTACCTCAAGTGAACCGGTGTAGCTAAACTAACCCTAGCCGAACCTATGGACCAAGGGCTGGAGTGGCGAACCATCATCCAAGAATTGTGTGCCAAACCCCCGGCGAACCTGGACAATAGCCGAACCTACAAGAAAGTAGAAGAACCTATGTCCAGCTGCCATAGCCGAACCCTGCTACGGACCTGTTAGGGTCGAACCATGGGCGACGAACCTCTGGCCGAACTCAAGACATAGTCGAACCATAGTGTTCACGAACCTGTTATATTAAGCCCATGCGAACCCTACAGATGCTAGCCATGAACCCATGGTTGACGAACCTTCATTCCTTGTAGATCTTGGAGCCAGCCGAACCTGTGAGGGATGCCACGAACCTTTGGCCACCGAACCTACCAGCAGACTACGCCGTCTTCATGAACCATCTAAGCAAGCCGAACCTTCTGCATTTCATGGGCTTCGAACCTTTTCTATAACCGAACATTACCCACTAAACCGATGGGTTCGCTGGAAAGGAACTAAGTCCTACCTTATCTGGCCATGTAGCCGTTAAACGGCCCAATCCTACGCCCACACAATGTTTCAGCTCAACATCATAACCCAGCCCACCGTTTTAGTCCCTGGGCCACTGTTTCGGCCCATATGTGTATTATTAGGCCTAAAGGGTGTTGGTCTAGCCCAGGTCACACTTTCGGCCCAATGGCGTTACCCGAACCACTATGGATATGTTGGCCCAAGACTAACCACGCATTCGGCCCACATCTAAATGAGATAAGGATATCCTTCGGCCCACATACAACCACTTAGCCCACTTAAGTAACTTGGAAACGAACACATGAAATCCATTTTATTTGAAATGGTGCATGGAATTTACTAAAGTGGTGGAAATTGATTGGGTTACATACTAAATCTCCTATCAAAACAAGTAACCTAATGACAATGTTTTGGGGAAAATTCAATAATGGTTTAAAACTGAACATATAACATAAAGTCTTGGCACAATGAAAGCTTAAGTGGTTAAGTGGGAGTGAATCCTTAACCAACACACGAGGCCGAATGACGGTTAACACCACTAAGTGTTAGCCATATAGAGTTAACGCACATACGCACACAAGTCACTACAACTTATACTTATGAGATACATAGAACGTGAAATCAATATAGGATCATGAACATAACAACAAATACTACGACGAGCGTGTGCATTCTTGTTATCCTTAGTCAACCACTTCAAACACAAGGTGAGTTCATTTGTCCCTTTTTAAACATATTTGTTTTTACCTCGGGAATGAGAAGCATGTTATACATTTTAAGAAATTATTGACATGTTTATTAAATGCTTTTACACATACACATGATGCTTATACTAATACTTAAGCTTGAAACTCTTATTTTGGAAGTTACAAACTCGATGCTTAAACTATGTGCTTGATGCTTATGCTACAAATTCGATGCTCAAACTATATGCTTAATGCTTATGCTATAAACTTGAAGCTTAAACTAGATGCTTGATGCTGATGCTATAAACTTGAAGCTTAAACTAGATGTTTGATACTTATGCTATAAACTTGAAGCTTAAACTAGATGCTTGAGGCTGATGTTATAAACTTGAAGCTTAAACTAGATGCTTGATGCTTATGCTATAAATTCTATGCTCTAGCTATATGCTAATACTTGAAACTAAATGCTCAAAGCGATGACTGTATGCCAAATGCTAAGCTTGTATCTATTCATGGGCTACGTAATTGCTAAACATTGCTAGAGCAAAGCTTGTACCCATGAATTGAGATACGTGAAAGCTAAACTATGGGGATGCTAAGCTTTTATCTATATATGAGATACGTAAATGCCAAACATTGCTAGAGCAAGGCTTGTGTCTATATATGAGATATGTAAATGCTAAACTATTTGTGTGTGCACAGCTTGTGTCTATATATGAGATATGTAATTGCCAAACATTGCTAGAGCAAGGCTTGTATCTTTATATAGGAGATACGTAAATGCTAAACTATTCAGATGCTAAGCTTAAACCAATTCATGAGATACGTAATGGCTAAACATTGCTAGAGCAAAGCTTGTATCTAGCCGTGGGCTACGTAAATGCTAAACATTGCTAGAGCTAAAATATGATTGTGAAACAAGGGTGTTTATACAAGTTACTCTAAAGCTAATCCACATAAATGCTATAATCTTGTAAACTTTGAAACAGTATACTAAAGATATGATGAAGACTGAATTGAATGGTAGGTAAAATGCTTAATTATCCTTAACCACAGTGTCATATGCGGATTAGTATGTGGTGGGATGGCGTCTGGGCGGGTTGTAGGCTTGACCCTTTTGTATGCCCTATATATAAGCATACTGATTTGGATATTACATGTGACATTAATGAGGTTAAGGTTTTACTGAAAGAGGTTTGCTAAAGCTATTTTAAACTTATAAACTATATGAACTCACCAACCATTGTGTTGACTTTGTTTTCTTACATGCTTTCTCAGGTGATGCACAGGTCTAAGCTAAGGCACAAGATTGCATACTAGGATGCCCAGATAGAGGACCTAGTAGACTTTTGGAAAGCACATCTTTTGTTATTAATACGAGTCACTTTTGATATCTTGTACAGATACAAGATAGTAACATTTGATTCTTTTGATAGGTTTACTTAGTTAAATTACTAAACATTGACATTTGTAATTTAACTTTGTAATCCTAGTTGATGTTATATTGTGCTTTAGTTATTCTTGACCATGATGCTATGTAAACAATCGGATCATCACGATTATCACTCACGATATCGCGCCCCGAGAACCTTCCACCCGGCGGGGAAGTCGATCCTTCTCGCCGGCTCGTGGTGTGACAAAAACCTATTACAAGGGCAGAGTTTTATAATACTTACTTGGTAAGATTTTATAATGAAAACATTTGATCACATGTTCCACCCCAAAAACAGTTGTAAAACAGTAAAATAGGGGCTATGTTCTCACCTTGATCAAGTGTGCAATCAACTATGATTGAGTATCGATGCCCTCATTTGTTCTTGTAACATGGTTGTATTTAGATCCCCTATTGAGTTTGATATGATTATGAATTATAAGTAATTGTTCATGTTGTTTTATGAAGATTGATTCTTTCTATCTTTTGTGTTTAGTATTCTAAGTTTCATAACCATTTGCTTTCCCAAATTAAGTTTAACCCTAAGAGTTTGTGATTTAACCATGTAAAGTTGTTAAAGTAGCATTGTAATTATGTTTAAATCATAAAAGAATGTTTAAACTTTTGCTAAGCACATAATATACTTAACCATGCATGAAACTTGTCATGCATGTCTTAGTATAACTTGTACTCATTTTTGTGAACCTTGTTCCTATAAAAAAATTAAATAAATAAGTTAAGTATTGAACCATCATTATAAGTTAGTTAAATTTGTGGTTAAATGTAACATCAGTGCCGGAACCGCCACCGGAACAGTGATCTCTATAGCATATGAACAGTAAACAGGTACGAATCATATACATTTCAGTATGTTTCATTATTCATATCATTTATCATTGTCATTCTGTGTGATCATAGAACAAATTCAGAAACATTTAACAGAAACACAGTTCAGAACAATGGTTAAACTTTTGCTAAGCACATAATATACTTAACCATGCATGAAACTTGTCATTCATGTCTTAGTATAACTTGTACTCATTTTTGTGAACCTTGTTCCTATAAAAAAATTAAATAAATAAGTTAAGTATTGAACCATCATTATAAGTTAGTTAAATTTGTGGTTAAATGTAACATCAGTGCCGGAACCGCCATCGGAACAGTGATCTCTACAGCATATGAACAGTAAACAGGTACGAATCATATACATTTCAGTATGTTTCATTATTTATATCATTTATCATTGTCATTCTGTGTGATCATAGAACAAATTCAGAAACGTTTAACAGAAACACAGTTCAGAACAATGGTTCTTGCGTCAGATAATTGTCTGGTAATACAGAACTATTATGTGATTATTTGATTAGGAGTTATACGTATAAACGTAAGTGAGGCATTACATAACAAAACACACGAATATCGTTATGTGAATGCTAAATTGACGGGTTATTCGTATAGGTGACGATCTGTACGAATATATCTGAAATTTTAACGTTCTGAATGATATTCTATAATTAGAAAACAAGATTGGAAAGTATAGTTATCGTCGTGTTCGTACGGGTGACGATTCGAACGAATACGCGCGACAACCGTACATTTCGATTTAAACAGTAGATTAATATTCTAAATTTTAAATAAATAGAAGATATTAGTTAATTTAGTAGGGATCAAAACCTTGAATAATTAAATGATTTCTAATTTTATTATCATGTAGTTTGGTCGCGAAAACTTCACGATCCAGCACTTTACACGAAACCGAACGAGACCGAGCATCCGGGTATCCACTAAGCCATTAATGAGGCCATTAATGTCATCACCAACCACTCTAAACCCTTTCTCTCTCCCTCATTTCGTTTTCTTATCTCTCTCTCTCTCTAGAAAAATTGCTCCACCTTCTCTCTAAGAATTTGAGCTCAATTCTTTGTGGATTCAAGCCATCTAAGTGTCAAAACGTTCATTTTGTTGAGGGGATCACGGGAGTACAACTTATTTGAGTTTTCATCCACGAAATCGGAGGTAAGTAACCATTTTAAATTCGGTTTTAGAGCATGTTACGATCCTTAGGGTTTTATTGATGTTGTAGCCATTTTACACACTAGTAAACACTTAGATAACTCAAGTAATAGACTAGGAAGAGGGTAGGAATTGTGTTGTAACAGATTTGAACTAGAAAAGGAAAGAAGTTGCAGGTTCGTGGGGCTAAGGGGCTGATTGATGATACAGGTTCGCTAGCCGAACCCTACACGAACCCGTATAAAGCAGCCGAACCTTGCATGGTCTCTGCAACGAACCCTGCAACCCTGGCCTGCAACGAACCTGGAGGGTCTGGGTCGTGAACCCTGAGGTTCTGCAACGAACCCTGGACCACCTGTTAACTGAACCTATATTCACTCACGAACCTTGGTCGAGATGAACAGCATGAACACGAACCTCTCTATGATAGCCGAACGCTACAATTCTCAACCTCAGCCGAACCTTCATGGTAGACCAAGCCACGAACCTAGGAGGGATGATGATGCAGTCGAACCTTAAAGGTTCGTTGAGTTACTGCCATTGCCGAACCTCCTTATCAATTTAGCCGAACCTACGGGCTAACCAATAGGTTCGCTGCCCTAAGCCCAATGTCGAACTAAGCTTTTTTTAATTAGATCGATGTGGAATCTAGAATCAACAAAACTAGTGTAAGTGATCCAGGGGGTGGTTAGTTGGCCATAAAACCTAAGTTGCATGAGAAGTTGATTCCATAATGGACATGCATGGGGAGATGTCGTGGATGCATGCATGAATTAGGGGTGTTATGATTTTGTTTAACTTGTAATAAGGATGTAGGGTTAATAAGAGATATGGGTTTTCATGAAACACAATACCACATCAATATTAGTATTAACATCTTTTGAATTAGTCTAACACATGTGAAGGATTTTCCAAGAACTCATATGGATTACAATCAAAGTTGGATGATCAATTTGGAAATCAAAGACTTTCATTTGGGCTCAAATGGGCCCAATGGGACTTGATTGAGTCCATCATATGTTACACGTTTAATTAAATTTTAATAATGATGTTTTTAATATAGAATTGGAAATGCGTGAATGTTTCCAATTAAAATCTCGTTTAATTTGAAATATAATTTATAATTGTCATTGGTTTCTTTTAAATTTATTTAGTTATAAAAGTTAATTGTAATATCATTGATTGGGATTTTGTTGTAAAATAGACAATATAATTGTCTGGATTTAAACGGAAAACAAAGGAAACTCTGCCGAAATTTTCTAAAATATAAAAGAAAGTTATTATGATAAACTATGGGAATTAGGATCATTAAGAAGGGTAACTAAGATAGATTAGATCTTAGATACACCTAGTACTAAGACACTTAGTTGCACACACGACAAGACCCCAAAAGTTTAGGCACAACGACTAATATGCATACTTATTATATTCGAAGTCTATTAAAATAACTCAGGAACTGAAGAAACCTAACTACAAACAAGAGCGCGCATTTTGTGTAAATCAATTACATAGCAGCACAGGTGAGTTCATTGCCCCTTTTCTAACATTTTTGTTTTAAAACGCGGGGCTGAGAAGCATGCGTAAACTATTTATTAAATTGTTTACTTAAATGCTTTTAATTTTATATGTTTACATATATAAATGCTATTCTAGACCTTGTCTAGGAAGGTTTTATGCAGGTTTACTAACTGATTTACTTATGAATTAAGTGAATAATCGGGTTAAGCTAAAACGTTTCAAACAGATCAAAACATTTCAAAAGAATCAAATCAAACATTTTGACGAAACAAGTGTGGGAGTTCAATGAATCAAATCAAACATTTTGACAAAACAAGTGTGGGAGTTCAATGAATTGAATCAAACATTTTGACGAAGCAAGTGTGGGACTTCAACGAATCAAACGAAACAATCTTTGCAAAGACAGTATTCAATGTTCTACAAACCAAGTGTTTGTTGAACAATGAATCAAGTGTACGTTTTGATCAATGAATATAGTATTCTACGATTAACGAATCAAGTACATCTTGTAACAAAATCAGACGAATCAATAAATCATTTTCAAGGGAAATCCTGGGAAATATCAGAGATAACATATGCCAAAACAGACGAAACAAAAACCCTACATTTCAAGAAGTCCTAGCTAGACCGTTTGATTTGTAGGTCATATGTTTGAGGATATTTGCAGATTCCCTAACTACTAAGTACCTTGATTGACAGACTAGTCTACTCGAGTATGACCAAAGGCCCCAATCATTTGGACTTAGATTTTATTAAATGTTTATTTATTTATTTACTTAAGCATTTATAACTGTTTATACAATTACTGTGGTTGATCATATTGTGTGATGAACTTATGAAATCAACATGGATTTCAAATGATTGTAAATATAGGGACAACAAACAGAAGAACTTATTGGTGGTGTTAAGGGTAAAAATGCTTAATTATCATTAACAACAGTGTCATATACGGATTAGTATGTGGTGGGACGGTGGCTGGGCGGGCGGTAAGTTCGGCCCTACATATGCCCTATATATAAGCATACCGATTCGAATATTACATGTGGTGTTAATGAGGTTAGGGTCTTTACCAAAGGAGGGTTTCAAATCATTTTCAATTACTAAAACTATATGAACTCACCAACCATGTGTTGACTTGATCTTTTTGCATGACTTCTCAGGTGACAAACAGGTTAATTAAGAAGTCATTTCTTTTGGACTAGGACTTCAGATAGAAGACTTAGTATTTTGGACCTGCATACTTTTGAAGACATCATTATACAATTTATTTTGTATATCTTGTGTAAATACAAGATAGTTATTTTATGATGTTTACAATAGATTTACATTGTTAAATTATAAATGATACTGATGTAATTTAACTTTGTAATTCTATTATCTTAGCATTTCTCATTTATATCATGTGCAATGTAAACAATCTGATCACTTCCGATTATCGCTCACGATATCGCGCCCCGGGAACCTTCCGCCCGACGGGGACTCCGATCCTACCCCGCCGGCTCGGGGTGTGACATTAAACTAGGATAGAATCAAGTTGGGAAATTGGTTATTCACTAACACATAGTGTCGAGTATACAATAATAACCCTAACCCGAACCTCTATAGGTTTTATTGGTCCGTCATCGATTTGTTTATGTTTGATTTTGGTTCTTGTATGGCTTGGGAGGCTTGGATCAATCCCAAGGATTAGTATCAACAACTTATGGCATGAAAGGTGGGCATCGAGATTGCAATATCAATGGTCACAACCAAAAGTAGCCCATCGATAATAGAAGTATCGATGGGGCCTTGTAGCCGACACTACATCCTTCTATTTGGTTAATCTTTATCACACCCCCAAATTACCACTTGAGATGATAGACCGCAGGGTGTGACGTGGCCAGCATCAAAGCTCTTAGTCAAATAGAACAACTCTATATGAGTTTGAAAATAAATTGTTTTCAATAATAATAATGTTGTTTTAAAATATTGCAGCAAAAATTGTAAATTGTTAAGCAGCGGAAAATGTAAGTGTTACGCAGCAGAATATAAGATTGTTAAGACACAACATTGTTTAAGAAAAATATAACAACATATAATGTTTCCCAAAATGTTTGTGAATGCATGCATGACTCTCTTCCTTAGGCTCTAATGTGCATTCTAGCATCGTGCATTCAGTTACCTGAGAATACATGCTAAAACGTGTCAACATAAATTTTGAGAGTTCACAGGTTTAAGTAAAGTAAAACAGTTACGAGATATGTACTGGGTATGTTAAGTTGTAGACCATAGGTCCCGAGTGTATGAGTTCACCACTACCAAAACTAGACTGTAGGATGCCTCCGCCAAGTCTATCGTGAAACTATGGCATAGGTCGATATTACGCCCGTCCTGACCGCCAGTCAGAGTTTTAATCGGGTGGAGTTTGTCAGATCCAATAGTACTATGTAATAACGCCTTGTTCGTTGTTCAATTAAAAGCACGTTTTGTGAGGACTTTGTTATGATATAAGCACATTTAAAATTTTTTTTACAACATACCAGTCATATATATAAAATAGTTGTTGCAATGTATTCTCACCCCAAGTTTATATAAAACTGTTAAGAAGTAAAAGTGGGGTTGTAAACTCACTTGAGTTTGGTTGTCTGCTGTTTGTGAACTGTGAGCGGTTTGTCTCTGGTTGTCACCTATCACACATAGGTTCTGTGAGTTCATGTTCACTGTCATGTTCGTGTTCGTGTTCATCTCACTAGGCCATGTTTGTGTTCAAACAACTCTAAGTTGTTGCATTTGACCGTGTTTGACTCAATGACCTGTTGGTGATTTGTTTGGTTCTATGAGTTTGTTTAACGTGTGTTAAGTGTCATGTATTACGTGTAACCACATAAGTTGTGTTCAACGGATAACTTACTATTTATAGTAAGTTTCCATTCTTGGTAAGTTTCTATTTTAGGCAAGTTTACATAAAAGCATCTTTTAATTATTCTAGCATGGTTGTTTATCCAATATGATCATGTTATCACATAGCACATTGTTACAAGTCATTACACAAACATGCTTTTCATTTTAAAGTTACTAATATAGAAATTTCCTATATTTGACATGTTTTAAGAAAATGAAGCATACGTTCATCTTCACAACATTATATTGTACCTTTTGCAAATATATCATATCTTCTAATCATGCTTAATGACAAAATTCCCAATTAAAGTTACTATTTATAGTAACTTGCTAAAATTAACATATTTTGACATCAAATATTAATATATATTCATATCATCATAGTATGACATTTGAAACCATTTTATCATCACTAACATGCTCATTGGCTCTAATTTGTTAAAATCCCCAAATAAATCTTCTAATAATAGCAAGTTGCAACTAAACTCATTTCTAATCATCATTAATCATTCAAGGTGTTCCTAAGACCATTAGCATTATCAAATAAAACAACTATTATCAAAATCAACATGCATGCCCAAGTTTACTAGCCAAAGTTTCTATTTATGGAAACTTATGCACAAGTCACCAGTTTCATCAAGTCTAATCAAACAATATATCAATAATCAACACTTTAGTTTCAAATCATCATTTAAACATGCAAATCATGTCAAGATCATCATTCATTAACAATTTGTACTTTAAAATTTACTATTTTTAGTAATACGCCTATCATCATTTTTTGACAACAAATCACTAAAATGTCTAGCATAGATGATCCATATATCGATATTCACCATTCAATCATACCCAATAAGTCTTAAAACTTCATAGATCAATATGCATGTTACCATAAATTTGCCTTTTAAAGAAACATGACTCAATCTACTCAAATATCACCAAATCTCAACAATAATCATCATAGATCGTTCCAATAATCACAAATCAGTCACAAAATCATATAAAACATATTTGAATTTGTAAAAGCTCGTGCATGTGCCATTTAAGGCCTTTTATGTGGGTTTTCGACCTTGCATGTGAGTGTTTATGTGTTGTAAGTACAAATGAGCCATAATGACTACCTCATAAGGTTCAAAGAGACTGAAATGAAGCCTAAGCAGGTCTAGAATGCCTTGGAACGTGGCTGGTAACGAGGAAATCGGTTAGTGATGGTGTGTAGCTGCTCCTCCAAGTTTTTTTCTAACTCTCAATTTTCAAATCTTCAAAAGATGAGGACGATTGGCTTCCAGCGGTTGTAAATGAATGTTCGAGTGAGTTTTGGTCGGGTTTAAAGACTATGGGTTCAGAGAGATGAGCAAGAGTGACAAAAATGAGTTTGTGTTGATTTTATAAAGTTTCTGCAAACTGGTATGTGTCGCTTACCTTCACGAGGCCCCCATGGGGCTCGGCGTACCACCGAGAATATTTTAATCAGGTTTTCTGCCGAAACACGCCTCGTACCGCCGAGGTGGAATTTGATCGGTCGTGGCATACCGCGAAGGATTTTGGGGAATTCAAATTATGCCTCCCATCGTCGCGTACCGCCAAGAGTCTCGCCTAGCCCCTTGGCGTACCGCAATGGGTCCTAGAATGGCCCAAAAGACCATTTTTGTTGTTTTGAAACGTTTTTCGTTTGTTTTTCATTAACTTTTATCGTTTCTTGACTTTTGTCATAATTTTTGTTGTTATAGACTCATATAGTGTTCAATTGTTGTTAAATTTCATGATTGTTCGATTGTTTCACCAATGTTCGTTAATTCAAAAACACGTGTGTGCGGTTTCCGATAATTACTCGAATTATTGTTCGGTTGTTTGTGTTTGGACTACTGTGCCACGTGTCACACTAAATTAACCCAGTTTTACTGCCACGTATGTACTAATAAATTAAATTATTATTTAATTAATGCAAATGCTGTCCTGGAACATACGGGGTGGCACAATCTCGATGACTCCCATGAAAGTTCTCCTTGGACTACCTTCTGTTAGTAAAGTGTCGAGATAATGATAGCCGTTGGAAGGCTAAACCGGTTCAAGGAAATGCCCATCGATACTAGTAGTGTCGATGGAGCCTTAATCTCGATAGCTATCCTTCGATATTGTTAATATCGTTGAGGACTTCATCTAGAACACTTGGACAACATCGAAGTTGGTAATATCGAATTCCTTTAGTCGAAACTAAGTCGTCGACCATAGTAATATCGATGGAAAGTTGGCTGATTCAATTCAGCTTCATCGATACTATTATTAATCATGTTCCTCTCTTCGATACTATACCATTCGAACTTTCATCATTTGTACAACCTCTGAATCTTTAATCCAAGGTTATCCCAAGCACTCCAGGTCCATTCCATCATAATTTTATAAGTATTGATCGTTCAAAAACCTGATTGAAGTTCATACTCGCTGAAATGGTGAAAACCCTAATAATCCGAAACTTCTCACTAAGATTTCGGCTGTTTGAGCTCGAGATTGGGTAGATGCTTTGTACTTCTATGTAACATCAGTGCCGAAAACGTTACCAGAATAGTGATCTGCATAGTATCTCACACAGTAACTCAGGTACAAACTATGCTAACTATTTGTATGCTATTATCATGTAATGCTTGACACTAAACTATTATGCAACTGTTTCAGCAAACTAATTAAATCTATCGGTTTAACAGTCAGAAACATAACAGACAACATTAAATTGACACAAGAATGCTTGTTAATATGCTATTTCGTATAAACATATGCGAGGTTTGTAGGTCTCAATCCGGATCAAGAACGAAACTTTATCTTCTAAATCATCATCAATGATCTCTAACAAGTGCGGAATCCAAGTTAGAATCAAGAAAGCAAGTAGAAAAATGTAATCTTTGTATAAATACTGAAAATTCAAGTACAAGTGCCTCAATACGTCTAGAGAGAAAATGCCTCGGGATTCCAACCTAAATCTGTACAAAATACATCTATTTATACTAGCTCTAGGTGTACTCGAAATCTAAGACAAAATATTTCGAGTACACGAATACATTATGTACACGAATACATTATGTACTCGAACTGCTGTACACGAAAATCAGACAAAATGTGACCTTCAACTCTTCCCAGGTTGACTTTGTCGGTCTTCAACGTGTAGTGGGCTTTACAAACTCCCCCTAGACTGGCGAAGTCATCTAATAGGAAGAGTGACATTGTGCGGTCCAGCTCCTGCATAAAGTTTTAGCTCGATGGCATAGGCAACTACGCAAGTGAATGGCTTAGCCTCCTCATCTGCACCGGAGTAAACTCGAATTGGAGACTGGTGTAACTTCATCATGTCTTCCTTTCCGTACTTCACAGATCCATAGGATCAAGAATAATATCGATATCATCAACATTGTCTTTGTCCTTGATGATGACTTCTGCAAGGTTTAGATCATCATAGTACCAAGACAAGAAGTAAGCCAAGGAATTGTCTGGAACTCTAGGGGAAACTGGCACTGCTATCTCAACATGAGGTGGAGGATACTTGTAGTATATCCACAGCTTTTTCGTCATAGGATTGATAATGCATGTTGAGGCAAAACGCCTTCCCTTGGCTGTGCGCATCACGGGAAAGTCTTTTTCACATTGGTCTTTGATGAACTTGGCAAACAGGTCAGCCTGTGAGTCCTTGGAAGGATTGAAAAACATAGCTTTGTTGATGCTTCGAATATCAACCTTTGGCATTGTGCAAAAGTCTCTTGGTCTCTTACAGTATTCAACCTTTCCGTTCATTCTCTTGACCAGATAGATATCCCTTGCCTTGTCGAACAACCAGCAACACACGTTGGACCTGTCATTACGAATAGCAAACATGTTTCTGTCATCAGAAATAAAAGTATGCTCTGGATGTTCCTCATTCAGCTCCTTGAACCAAGCATCTTTAACCACCGGAGGAGAAGGTGTCCAATCCTTTTTCTTGTCAAACCAACTGACAATCACTTCGTGAAGAGATGTGACATCCTGTCCTAAAGCATCAATGTACTTGTGGGCATACAAGTAATCAATATAAGGATCAGAGGAGACGTTGCCAAGTATAATGTTTTTCGGTTCTTCTTCGACAGATGCCCCTGTAGAAGATTCAGCTTCTCCTTCTGCTTCTTTACCGATTCCTTCAAAAAGATAATCATCGGGATAATCCTTGAAAAAATCATCAAGCCCTGTATTTTCCATATCAGCTCCTGGAAGGCTGTAACCGAATAGAATGTCATCGGGAATATCTCCAAACAGATCATCGTAATCACTTGTAGGCTTGGTAGTGGAAGAAGAGGGATTTCCTTTATCACCTCCTTGAGTGTCATCATCAGGAGGCCCTTGATCCTTCTTATCAGAGGAGTCCTTTTTCTATTCATCACCACCATCATTATCATCATTGTCATCATCATTACTATCATCACTGGCATCGTCTTCTTTGTCATTATCATCAGATTCTGGAATTTATTCTCCCTTCAGTCTCTTGATTTCCTTGCTCATTTTGTAGTTTTCTATAGAAAGGAATTTGATGACCTTTCTGTCTGCCTTGATCTGCCCCTAAAACTTCTCCAGTTTGTTTGTTATCTTTAGCATTCATATTGGCATCCTTTTCTTCAGCTTCTATCTCAAGCATGAAGACTCTGTCTTGCAAACCAATGAGATCGACAGACACTTCTTTAGGCTCATAAGGTGATTCTGCATGCAAGGGAGATTCACCCTTGCCACTTTGTACACGAGGTGGAGATGGAGGAGTTTCGATGTGAGAGATGGGGTTAGTAGAAGATGGAGTTGGGGATCTGGCAGGAATTTTGATGACTAGGTTTGGTTTTGCTGGTTGAGAAGTTGGCTTTGGTTTTGAAGGTGGTTTGGGCTTTGTGGGTGGCTTGGGCTATGTAGGTATTTTGGGCTGTGTGGGTGGTTTAGGTTGTGTGGGTGGCTTTGGTTGTGAGGGTGGCTTTGGGTTTGAAGGTGGAGGTGACTGTGTAAGTGGAGGTGGTTGTGTAGGTGGATGTGGTTGTGTAGGTGGAGGTGGTAGAATCGATGCAACTGATGAGAAGGATAAGCCAGAGAACATTTACTATAACCTGGGATCTCTGGTCCGCTTGGCCATAGTCTTTTGTCTCGTTTTCTTTTGCGATGATTCAGGAGTTTGAGTGTAATCAACATCCTGTGCTTCCTCCCTTTCTTCTCTTGTTGGAGGAGGCTTTTCAGCAACAAAATCCTCACTTGATGAAGAAGATGCCTCGGAAATGTGTCCCTCTGCAGTCGTGCATGTCTGTGTTCCCATAGTAATGTCATGTTCTTCAGCGTCGAATGCTACGGGAGTACCCTGATCGTCAATCACATTATCTTCTCCTACAAAGTGTCCAAACTTGATCAATGGTCTCTCTCCAATATACTGCTTCTTTCCCTGCTTATTCATCTTCATATACCCCAAAATGTCATCTCGCATTCTCTTGATCTCCAATGTGCCAAAAGCGGAGACAAAGAAGAATACTTTCTGTTGATGATGATCTGCAAAAACCGAGGAAATGCCAAAAACCGTTCCATTCTTCGTCCTTTAATGTTCGCGTGCATGTCAAGGAAGACCATCTTCGAGAAGTTGAAGTCAACTCCGAGAGCTAAGGCTGCCAGACAAGAACTGAGAGTCTGGTTTAGAATATCTTATCCTCCTTTCCTTCCAGAGAGGCACTGAGTGACCACGTGTGCCAAATATCTCAAGTAAGGATGTAGCAATTTCTTCTCGATCGGAGGATAGGCACCTTCATGACCCATCTGATAGACAGTTCTGTTAACCAGCTCTTGATCCAATTCTACAGGATCATCAGCTTTGTCTCCAAATTGCAGACATTCCTGTACAATCTGTTCGGTGATGGTGATAGGTTGATCTTGAATTCTTCCGATGATACTAACGTTTCCATTCGCATCAGTACTTTCCTCCACTGTGCTCCAAAAGCTCCTAACGAAATCAGTCACGATGAGCGGGTACTCCATCATTGCATAGTTGACAGGTGATAGAATTAGTCCATCAACCATACTCTTGAACTCCGAGTGCTTTGCTGGGGGGTCCCCAAGGAATGCTATAATGTTGTGGTCAAGCACGAAGCGTAAGTCCGCCATCTGAAAAACACAAGCAGATAAAGTTAGTTTAAGATCAAAAAATATGAATTACTGAAAATTTTCTAAGTCCGAAGGGGTTTGTTCTTGAACCAACAGACGTACTCGAAATAACATTGCTTAATTAAGAGTACAGGTGTACACGAAATAGAAGCTGTACACGAAATACAAGCAGTACACGAAATGAATCGTGTATTCGAAATATAGGCTGTACACGAAGTGCAGCTGTACTCGAAGTGTTATATTTCGGGTACGCAAAAGTCTTCAAAAAATTCATCATTTTTGGCTCCTTAGAACTTCTAATCTCATGTGAAATACTCGGAATTACTAGGCAACCATCATTTTCAGTAATCACCTCCCAATTCAACAGATTTCAAGGTCAATTTGATTGAAAACCTTAAGTACACGAAAGTTGCGTACTCGAAATTCCATTTTGTCCATAACTTTCGATTTCACGGTCAAAACTTGATGAAAATTCATACCTAGGGTCACCTATAGATGATCTAAAAAATAGCCGGAGTAGAATTTTGAGGTCAGGTCTAGAAATCGAGATCGCCTTTGGGATGAGGGTTCTGTACTCGAAATGAAAAAAACATGTACACGAAATAATGTTATTCAAAATTGAATGCAGTTGGGCTATTTATAGGGACACTTCGAACACACATTTTCATGTACTCAATTTCCAGTACACACTTATTTTATTTCGATTTAAAATTTTAACTTTTATAAAATAAAATAAAATAAAATAAAATAAAATAACTTGGAAACTTTGGACAAGTTTAAGGTTTAGTCGGGTCAAATTCGTGGGATCAAATCTGTCGTCAAAATTTTACTAGCTTAATAAATTTCTTAACGAAGCACAACTTTTAAACAACTATTCCCCACCACTGATTTCCACTTGTTATTCCATTACTTAAAAATCAGTCATATGATCAATGTTTTTGTAAAAATATCTTATGGAAATTTGTGATCGGTTAGATTGTAAAACTAGATTAACATGCAACCTATCAATTTTGTTAAATCCTTTGTTTCAAACTTTGATTGTGTTTCAACGAACTTAAAATGTTTTGATAGAGTTTAGGTGAGAAAAGAAAAGAACAGATCTATTAGTTTAGAATCAAGAACAAGAAGGGGTTCTATCATCTTGTGCTCATTGACATCTTTTATTTACTGATCTGC
Source organism: Mikania micrantha (assembly GCA_009363875.1). Taxonomy (NCBI): domain Eukaryota; kingdom Viridiplantae; phylum Streptophyta; class Magnoliopsida; order Asterales; family Asteraceae; genus Mikania; species Mikania micrantha. The sequence continues at coordinate 38,308,081 of CM018680.1, read as the reverse complement.
AGACACATTGGTCTTAACGTCACACATCGAGGTATTTGCTTACGCAGAACAAAGGATGCTTCAGTAGATATTTCCCGCTCTTTGTTTGCACAACATAGGAAATATCCGAGTTTTTCAAACACAATTTCAAGTTTATTGAAACACAATCTGCGTTTTTGATTTAAGGACTTAAACAAGAAGTCAAATAGTTGTCACACATTTCTAGTTATCTAATAATCACAATTTCACATTTATTTATTTATTTTTATATTTTAATTTGATCAAGTCTGATTCATTTATTTGGAAAACTTGTTTCAACTTCTTCGTGCATAATAGATATTCAAAGTTGTTGTTCTTTTAGAAATCTTATGAAGATAGTGAAATTTTGATCCTTAGAAATTATTTTACTTCCCAATTTGATCGATTCACTTTGCTTGTCCAAATAAACTCTTTTTGTATTTTCTTAAAGTTTGAAAAGATAAAACCTTTTTGTAATTTTCTTGAATAACAAAAGGCAGGATTTCCTTTTCTTTGATTTTCAAAAAAACTTAACTCCCCCTAAACTTGTAGATCATCTTAGACTAACTCAAAGACCAAAAATCTTTTTGTATTTTCTTAAATATTTTAACTCAAAAATCAAAATTCTTTTTGTTATTTTTGTATATTTTGACTCAAAGACCAAAAATCTTTTTGTTGTTTTTGTAAATTTTCTCCCCCTAAATTTGTGACCAAAATAAGACACAAATTTCAACAAAAGATTCTTTTAGTTAAAGCTGAGTAGTTTGAGAGAGGCAAGCAAGTGATGAAAGCGTTCTGTGTCGAACGGTTTTGTGAAAAGATCCGCCAGATTATCATCTGTATGGATCTTTTCAAGATGAATGAGTTTCCATTCAAAACAGTCACGGATAAAATGAATCCGGATGTCAATATGTTTAGTTTTGGAGTGTTGTACCGGATTTTTGACGATCTGAAGGGCGGCCTCATTGTCACAATAAATAGGAGAGTCAAGAAAATTCAAACCGTAATCGAGGAGCTGCTGTTGTATCTATATAACCTAAGAGCAGCAACTGGGGCAGCAACATATTCCGCTTCCGCAATCGATATGGATACAGTGGTTTGTTTCTTGCATTGCCATGAAACAAGGCGATCTCCCAAGTATTGACAACCACCAGTGGTTGACTTCCTGTCCAGGTTACATCCACCAAAGTCACTGTCTGAGTATGCAAATAAACGAAACTCAGAGTTCTTTGGGCACCAAAGACCAAGACGAGACTTCCCGACAAGATACCGAAAGATTCTCTTGACACCTATAAGGTGAGATGCCTTCGGATTCGCTTGATATCTGGCACACTGACAAACTGAAAACATGATGTCTGGACGACTAGCAGTCAGATACATCAGAGAACCGATCATCGAGCGATAGAGGTGTTGATCAACCTTTTCACCATCCAAATCCGAAGTTAAGACAGGACGAGCAGCCGTAGGAGTGGATGCCGGCTTGGATTCCATCATTTTGAACTTGGTCAAAATATATGTGACATACTTTCCTTGGTGAATCAGCACACCCTTTGAATCTTGCTTCACCTGCAGACCCAGAAAGAAGGTCATTTCTCCCATCGCACTCATTTCAAACTTCTTCTTCATTACCCCCTCACATTCCTTGCACAACGCCGAGCTTGTGGAGCCAAATATAATGTCATCCATGTATATTTGGACGAGAATTAAATCATCCTCGTTCTTGCGAACGAACAAAGTCTGATCAATGGCTCCACAGGTATTATCCATTTCCAAGCAGGTGATCAGTATGTGTAGCATACCACGCTCGTGGTGCTTGATGAGGACCATAGAGAGCTTTGTCTAACTTGTAGACATGGTCAGGAAACTGAGAATCTTCAAAGCCTGGGAGTTGGCACACATAGATTTCTTCTTTAACCTTCCCATACAGAAAAGTAGTCTTCACATCCATCTGATACACCGTGAAATTCATATAGGAGGCATAGGCCAAGAAAATCCGTATGGCTTCAAGTCTTGCGACTGGTGCAAAGACTTCCTCAAAATCTATCCCTTCCTGTTGATAGAAGCCCTGAACTACCAATCGTTCTTTGTTTCTGATAATGACTCCTGAGTCATCTCTTTTGTTTCTGAAAACTCATCTGGTTCCTATAGGCAGTTTTCCTTTGGGCAGGGGAACCAGATTCCATACTTTAAGTTTCTGAAACTGCATAAGCTCCTCCTGCATTGCCACAACCCAGCTAGATTCCTTGAGAGCCATCTTGACATTCTTGGGCTCAACCTGCGAAATGAAACATGAGTATAAACAAGAATTAGTTGGACTTGATTGGCTTCGTGAAAGGGTGCTTTCAGGCAAGACATTCTTAGCTAGAATTGACCGGCTCCGGGTAAGAAATCCTTCTGAAAGAGGTCCAATGATGTTTTCCATAGGATGATCCTTGTTGATGTTAAGAGTTGGCACTTCCTCCACAGCTAAGTTGTCAAGTAGATTGCTAAGGTGTGTCAGCTGATTGTCATTTGAGGAAGATTGATCATCAGTAGGAGCAGCTTCATTTGTTGTAGCTCCTTGATCCACACAGTGTTCCTCAGGAATCTTATCTGAGAACAGTGGATTATCAAAGGTCTGATGAGAGGAGGACGAAACTTGATCAGTTTCTGGAAGTGGCTGAACAGACTGAGAAGTGTTTGAGTCTGATGGAAGAACCAAACATGGAACATAGTCAACTGTATCGGAGTGGGCTGTTCTGGAGGGGCACGATTGTACATGCCTGGAGGGTCAACTGTCAAGAGATTAGGATCACATGGAACATAGTCAACCCTATAGTCCACATCATCACCCTTGTAGAAATCATCGGTCTGCTTGGATGATTCTGGGTTCTCGGATGGATTGTTAAAGGTCCTGAAAGTAGAATCATACTCAAATAGCCAATTTGGACCAGATCAGCATCGGTAGAGTTCATCTCTTGCCAATCTATATAGTATGATTCCACGATCATCCGAGTCTTCTTGTTGTAAACTCTGTAAGATGCTCTCTCGGATGAATAACCCACAAAGTAACACTCATCTGCTTTGTCGTCAAACTTGTGATTAGGCTCTATATGAAGAAGAGTGCAAGGACTTCCAAATGACTTGAAGTGACCAATTTTGGGCTTTTGATTGAAGAGAATCTCGTAGGGAGTCTTCTGATGGCGCTTGTTCAGGAGTGCTCAATTTTGAACATAGCAAGCGGTGTTAACTGCTTCGGCCCAGAAGAAGATTGGCAGCTTAGATTCTGACAGCATTGTTCGTGCAGCTTCTATAAGCGTTCTGTTCCTCCTTTCAGCAACTCCATTTTGCTGAGGAGTTCTGGCTGCACTGTACTGCCTAGCAATTCCTTTCTCATCGTAGAAATCTATAAGAGTCTGATTTCTAAATTCAGTGCCATTATCAGTTCTAATCACCTTGACCTTTAGATTCTTCTGATTTTCAATAAAGGTAATGAACTTCTTCAGAATCTCTGGTGTTTCATTCTTCTTGGCCAGAAAGAACACCCAAGTGAATATGGAATAATCATCTGTCACAACAAGACAATATGACTTCTTCCCGATACTCATTAGGTTGACTGGTCCGAAGAGATCCATATGAAGAAGTTGAAGAACTGAAGAGATAGAATTGAACCCTTTAGGCTTGTGGGGTCTCTTGTGTTGCTTCCCCTTGGCACAAGCGATGCACTTCTCAATAGTAGAGAAATCTTTAGAAGGCAAACCGATGACGTGATCTCCCTTAGCGAGTCTGTTCAGATTCATAAGATTTACGTGACCCTGTCGCCGAAGCCATTACAGACAATCATGCTCCGATGCCTTTGAGAACGAACAAGTGTTCTCTATGAATGAATCTGAGTTCATGTTGATAATGTAGGCATTGTTAATCCTTGGAGTTCTCATCAGAATCCACTTCTCAGGCACTACAAAGACAGGCTTCAGAATAAGACACTCCTTGTTTGTGAAGTGAGTTGAAAAACTCTTGTCACATATCTGAGAAACACTTAACAAACTGTGATTGAGTTCTTCAACATAATAAACATCTTCAAAACTATGAGTTCCATTTGTCACCGTGCCCTACATGCTTATCTTTCCTCCCTTGTCTCCAGCAAATGAGACATATCCGCCATTAAAAGGTGTGACCTCGTGTAACTGAGAGAAATCCCCATTCATGTGCCGGGAGCAACCACTATCAACATACGAAACATTTTTAAGCTTGCTTGGTCGTCCCTGCACCACATACATCCAATTAATGAGAAACCGGTACACAAATCATAATAGACTTAGGCACTTTGGAAATCGCATAGACTTTGTTCTTAGGTTTGGGTCTGTTCTTGGGCCTGTTGTTGGTTCTGTTTGATTTGGTTTTAGCAAAGTTTGACTTGCTTCCACTGTCATGTTCAACTGCTTTTACATTAGGTTTTTGAAGAGAGTTAGTTTAGGTTTTAAAAATCCTTGGATTTTGCTTATGAAAACCAGGTTGAGTTTGGTTTGATTTCTTGTCCCCTTTAGCTGTGGAAGGAGTCTGAGTCTGAGTCCCCTTTTTAGAGGTTACATTAGGCTGGGAGGATGGAACTGTCCTCACATGTTTGCTAACCAGTTTAGCCTTAGGTGTGACCTTCTGATTCTTCCTGTAGAAGAACTCAATAGGTCGGCGCAGACAATATCGAGCAATGTGGCCTGGTTTCCCACATGACAGTTACTTTGTCCAGAGGATAAGTTTGAAGAAACTTGTTCCAAGGACCCAGTTGGAATATAAGGTTCACAGTTAGGATTTAATTGTGAACCCTCCTCCTTGGTAACTGTGGAATGAGCCAGTGCTGCCTGCTTTGTCAAAGGAGAGGAAGTTGATTGTGAGACGTGATTTATAGCAAAAGTCTTCTGAAAACTTTTTAACATATCATTAGGCTTAATGTTAATTTCATCAAATTTTCCAACAAAATCGGTTTTTGGAACAAAAGATGATTGACTTGTAGATGTTGAACAATATGTGCTCCTCATAGCACTTCTTTCTACCTCCTTCTCCTCTGAACCTGTAACACTTAGTTTTTATGCACAAACCTTAGAATCATTAGTCATAACGGGGTCAACTGTGAGTATAACAGTTTGGTGGGAAAATCACAAGCACGATCAGAATCCAATTCCAAGTCATCAACTGATGTGTTGATCCTTGGCATGCTTGAGTAATTATGGTTAAACGGTGGTTCACACTCATTATAACCAAGACCCTTACCCCTCTTTTCCCTGTATTGTATGCTTACCATGTTTTCCAAAACTTTGCTTGAATAATCAAATTTTTCACATTTTACTGAAGTTTTAGAAAGTTGAGTTTTGACTTGGTCCAACTCCAATGTGAGTTTATCGATTTTGCATCTAGCATCAAGATAGTTGGACTCTTTTTCACTCAAAAGTTCCTTTAACCTTGCCACATCCCGACCCTCTGCTTCAAGTTTCCTTTTAAAAATTCCTTCATTTTTAGGAAATTCTGAGTTAAAGTATTTAAGTTTAGTTACTTCTTTGATTAGAGATTCATTTTGTGACCTATACTTAAATACTTTATCTATGCACGAGGTAGAGCAAAGATTTTCAGTTACCTCATTTTGCTTTTCGTCCACCTCAGCCATGAAGGCGTGACTCATAGTTAGCTCCAGTTCCTGCACCTGATCACTCCAATCATAGGAGTCATTTTCTTTGGTTCTAGTGCTTTAGATGTACTAGCACTTCCTCTTGCAGCTGCAATTACAGCTTTCTCTTCAGACTTCTTTTCTCCTTCCTTGTCCACCTTTGGCTGCTTACATTCTCTAGCAAAGTGACTTGGTTGATCACAGTTGTAGCACCGCAACTTTGACTTGTCAAATCCAAGTTTCATTCCCGGGTTATTTCCAAACCTATTTCTTCCATATCGCTTGATGAACTTCTTTGCCCGAAATACAACCATTGCCATCTGCCAAGAGATATCCATTTCCTCAACATCAGCTGGATTTATCTGCTCTAAATTGTCCTGAGTTAGGTTGGCAGGTGCCAATTCTCCTGCTATGAATGCATTGTAGCTATTCATAAAACCTTTAAACAACAGCAGATTTTCTTCACTTTCTGGATTGATATTGGACGCTGATCCAGCTTGTCCAGATGATAGGAATGCGGACTCAAAAGGAATTGACAGAGATGAGGAATGCTGATAGTGTTGCATCCCTGAAGCTTGAAGATTGATAACTGATAGAAGAGCAGAGTTTTCAGACACTGGTGCAATGCCCATTGAGCTGGCATGGTTCAGTGCTCTCTGTTTATCATCCATGTCATAGGAGTTGATGATTGAGATCGGCTCACTCAGAGAGGTCTTGTACATATCCTTTGTTCTTTTGATAGTTGTGCAGTTTGAGTTCCAAGTGTTAGGTAGTGAGTTCAGAAGCTTCTTGTTCACTTCTCCCTTTGTCATCACAATCCCAGAACTTGTCATCTCGGTCATCAAATGGGTGAATCTGTTCAGCTGTGCTTCAAGGGACTCTCCCTTGATGTGATTAAACATGTTGAACCTCTATCTCTGCATATCCTTGCGACTCTCTCGCATGTCTTCATTTCCTTCAAACCGTTCAATCAAGGTATTCCATAGTTCCTTTGCGGTCTTGTGCTCTTTAAAACCATGAGCTACTTCAGTTGATAGGGCCATTGTGATTGATGCATATGCCTTTTCATCCTTTTCCATCATAAGGATGTCATTGTCAGTGTACAATTCAGGATCCTTAGGAACAAGAGGACCATTGATCTCACTCTGGTAGGAGGGCACAAAGGGACCCTCTTCAATTGATCTCAAGAGTTTTGGATCAGTGTATTTGATAAACGATTGGAATCTGAATTTCCAATCTTGGAAGTTATCTCTAGACACAAGTCTCGGTGGCTTTGTTCCAGTGCCAATCTCATTGTCCAAGTTGAGTAAGTTGGACAAATTTGTCAGATTCTTTGAGGCCATGATGGATTAAAAATTTCTAAGTGTTGTTCACGAAGTCTCTTGTACTCGAAATTGGCTTGGTACTCGAAGTTCCCTTTATACTCGAAATTTCCTGTGTACTCGAAAATGAAGCTGTATTCGAAGTTCCCTTTGTAATCGAAAGTTACTTGTACTCGAAATCACTAGTACCCGAAGTACCCTTTGTAGTCGAAAATCTCTTGTACTCGAACTGTAGCTATCCTTCGAACACTCTATCTGTACTCGAAATAGCTGAACTCGAAAATTTTGAACTCGAAAATACTTACGAAAAATTTTATAAAAATATTTCTTAAGATTTGGAGTCCCAAATTTACACAGTAGCTAGATGGAGTAGAGAAGAATGATAAAGTATTAAACTTGCTTCAGAAAGTTGTTACCTTGGCGATGAAAAGAGCACTCAAGCTCTGATACCACTTGTAGGTCTCAATCCGGATCAAGAACGAAACTTTATCTTCTAAATCATCATCAATGATCTCTAACAAGTGCGGAATCCAAGTTAGAATCAATAAAGCAAGTAGAAAAATGTAATCTTTGTATAAATACTGAAAATTCGAGTACAAGTGCCTCAATATCTCTAGAGAGCAAATGCCTCGGGATTCCAACCTAAATCTGTACAAAATACGTCTATTTATACTAGATCTAGGTGTACTCGAAATCTAAGACAAAATATTTCGAGTACACGAATACATTATGTACTCGAACTGCTGTACATGAAAATCAGACAAAATGTGACCTTCAACTCTTCCCAGGTTGACTTTCTCAGTCTTCAACTTGTAGTGGGCTTAACAAGGTTGAACATAACAAAGCAATAACGAACGTCGTTACAAGAATGCTAAGTAGACGGATTATTCGGGTAGGTGACGATCTGTACGAATATATCTGAATGTTTAACATTCTGAATGATGTCCAATAATTAGAAAACCATATTGAAAAGTGTAGTTATCGTCGTATTTGTACGGGTGATGATTCGAACGAATACGCGCGAAGACTATACAATTCGATTTAAACTGTAAACTAAATGTTTTCAAAAAATACAAATAAACGAAAGATAATTGGTTAATTTACTAGGAATAACCACCTAAATTAATTTAATAAACTTTACTTTTAAAAACCGTTATATATCGTTATGAAAATGGAACGAAACGACGCTTCTACGCAAAACCGATCGAGACCGAATACACGGGTTGATGAAAGCTTTTAATGAGGCAATCAATGCCTCATTTAATTCCCAACAACCAGCCCCAACACCACCATTTTCATCACTTTCTCTCTCTACACTCTCTCTCTAGAAACCGACACTCTAACTCTCCCATTTCTCAACCAAATCGAGTGACTTTGGTGTGAAAACGACCACCACATCACATAGATCACGAAAGTACAGAAGATCAGAGCTTTGAATCATCCATTTTGAGGTAAAATCGAGTTTTTAGCCACGGTTTTAGGGTTTTCAAACCCTAGGTTCGAACCACACTTTGAAACCGGCTAACCACCTTTCAAATCTTAGGAAAACCACACAAAACACACTTAAGAGAGGTTAGGAACATGTTAGAATGCAAGGTCTAGAGGTTGGATCGAGATGGGGATTTCATGTGGGTGAGCTTCGAATGGCCGAAGTGGGTAGAACCCAGTTCGGCGAATGACAACTTGCCCACTTTCGGCCGAATGGCCTATGGCCGAAGGGAGCAATTCGTGGCCATGCTGACCCAGTCGATTCCCTCCTTTGGCTACCCTCATTCGGTTGGCCTACATCTCATTCGCTCGCCCACTCTCCCTCGAATGAACCTCATTCGACCACCACCCTCATTCCGCCAAGTTTTCCTTCGGTCACCTCTCTTTCGGCCACAACCTTATGCGGCCAAACCTATTCAGCCCAAGGCCCTTAGATAAGTTGTTAATCGAACTAGTACATGAGGCTTAAAAAAAGGAGATGACAAGAACTATAAGGATCACATGGGAGGTTTGAACATTCACACCCACATGTTATGCATGCATAGTGTGTGTGTGTGTGTGTGTGCATGGGAAGTGTTAGGGTTTTCCTAACATAGAACCAACTTAGTTTTAAATAAAGGTAATAAACTAATAAACTTTTTATGTTAAAGAATAAGTCACCAATACTTTGCAAAACAAATGTTGAACATATGTCTTGTCTATCACATGGGGTTAAAGTTAAACAAGGATATATACAACAACACTAAAGATTTTAACTATTTCAAACATAAAGCATGAATTACAAGGAACAAGCAAGTACCTAAGTGTGGGTGTGGATTAGATTCCAACATCCAACACCTAGTGATTCTATGCAATAATATAACTAAATTAGAGAGTTCCTTGGAGTTATCTAAGCTAAGTTGTACACACATGTCACACCCCGAGCCGGCGGGTTGGTTCGAATTCCCCGTCGGGCGGAAGGTTCCCGGGGCGCGATATCGTGAATGATAATCGGAATGATCAAATTGTTTACATTGCACATGATATATAAATAAGAAACTGCTAAATGAAAATAGAATTACAAAGTTAAACTACATCAGATTAGTTCATAATTTAACAATGTAAATCTACTATCAACATCATAATTCTTCAATCTTGTATGTGCACAAGATATACAAAATAATATGTAAGATGATGTTTCAAAAATATGCAGGTCCAAAAACACTACTTCTATCTGATGTCCTAGTCCAAAAGAAATAACCTCTTAGTTGACCTTCTCGTCACCTGAGAAGTCATGCAAAAATAAAGTCAACACATAGTTGGTGAGTTCATGTAGTTTTATAAAAATGAATTTTGAATAACCTTTGTATGACAACCTTAACCTCACCATTAACCACCTATACCATCCAGTTTAGTATGCTTATATATAGGGCATATGTAGGGTCGAACTTACCGCCCGCCCAGCCACCGTCCCACCACATACCAAACCACATGATATATTGTTCCTGGTGACAATTAAACGTTTCATACCACTACTTTGATTCCATCACAATTGATTCCTAGTATTTGATTACCCTGAAAATGTTTACCTTGATCCCCCGAAATGAAAACCTCAACCTCATTAACGACCACCTATACTATCCAATCAAGTATGCTTATATATAGGGCATATGTATGGGACAAGCCCAGCCACCGTCCCACCACATATCGGACAGCTTAGCATATTGTTGTTAATGATAATTAAGCATTTCACTCCATTCACCTTCAATTTAGATTTTGATTTCAATAAATAGATTTACCTCTAATCTCTTGAGTTCACCATATATTTCTGATTACCCCAAAGCACTTGTAGAAATATAATATTAAATGTTTAATTAAATTAATAATAAAGAATTTAAATAAAACTAAGACATGATGATTGGGCCTTATTGGACTCAAACAGTTAGACTTAGTTGTTGGTGGTTGTCCAAGTTGTACCCTCTCACACGTGGCCCATATTAGGCATGACCCACAAGGAGTCTATATGTATGTGTCGGGACTTTAATGATGCCCATATCAGCTTGACCCATTGGCCTACTGTACATGGCGGGACTTTAAGGATATCCTTTGATTCTTGATCGTCTTTGATTCTCTTGATTTAGTTTGATAGTTTAAGTTATGCCCATATAGCTTGACTACAAGAGTCTACTATTTATGTCGGGACTTTCCTTGTGTTACACGTGGTCTTGATTTACATACAACTAACATCCACCTTTGGTTAAAGAGTTAATGATTTCATTAGATCTTAATGATTTCATTATTTCAATGATTCACACACGGTTATGATTCCCTTGATTCTCTTGGTTCTGATCTTTTGATTTCCATGATTCGACAATGATTATAGATTCTTGATTAGGATCCTTAGTTTACTGATCACACACTGGATTAGATTCCATTGAATTTGATCTTAAGCTTTAGTTCTTTTGATTTCACTTTGAATTTAGATTCTTGAATTTGAACTTGATGGACTAAGGTTTTGTTTAGAGTTTTAGAATTAAGGTATTACTCATAAGAGTAATTAATTAACTTGTTGATTAATTCAGCATAGCAGTTACCTAGACAGGAGTCTAGGAGTATAAACAACATATATAAAGCATATAATAAGTTAAAGCATTTACGTAAAACAGTTTAAATAAAAAGCTTTACGCATGCTTCTCAGCCCCGCGTTTGAAAACAAAATGTTTAGAAAAGGGGCAATGAACTCCCTTGTGTTACTGTGCGAATGATTTATCACAAAATGCGTGGTCGTTGTTTGTAGACTATATTGCTTCAGTACCTGAGTTGTTTTAAGAGAATTTGAATACGATAAGTATTTATAATAGTCGTAGTATCTAAGGTTTGGTATCGGTGTGCAACTAAATGTTCTATGTTACTAATGTGTTTCTAAGATTTCTGTTGACTAGTCTAATTTATTACCCATTTATTACCCGTATCCCACATTTAATCATAACAAGTCTTAATTAACATGTTTTTAATTTAACTCATTTTAAGTTAAAAATTAATTTAGAAAATAATTTAATTTAATTTAAATAAGTTTTGAATTTAATTTATTTTATTAAACATAGTTCATTTAAGAAAAGTGAAGTTTCCACATGATGCGCTTGGATTAAGCCCATTGGGCCAACCTCGGGCCCATTATTAGACTTTGTTTTGGCAATTGATCCATGATCAATATTTCGATTAACTTTTCCTAGATAATCCAAATGAATTATCTAAGTAAACCATCAGGACTTATAAAACTTCCTAAGGATTAGTGTTAATACTTAAATTAGCTCTCCAAGCCTTAGGTTATTATGTTGATCCTTTGTATTTCCCACAATGTGTTAGTCTCAAAATATGTTGATAACCCGCATTTATTTGATTGTATAATTTAAGAAAACCATTCCTTAGTAACCCTATCCATTGTTTATCTTGAATTAAACCCATGTTTAACTCCCAACCCATGTTTACTTCCACGTGGGTTCCCATACACACACTCACACATGATTAAACCTTAAAACATGTAAGCATGCATGGATACGCTTAACTTCAAGTTCTCTTCGACCAAGTTCAAGCTTAAACGGTTCAAGGATGCGATCGTATCCCTAAGTGTGCTGACCAGAAGGTAGGTTCGCTGCTCAAGAGGGTTTACACCTGAGGTTCGGCTAGTTCAAGGAATGTATCCTAGGTTAGCTGCCCATCTAAGTATCCTACTGCTTCAAGGTTCGGTATCCAGGGTTTGGTTAAGTAAGGTTTGGTGATGGCCTCAGGTTCGTTGGATGCAAGGTTCGTGTCACGTGCAGATTCGGCCATAAGAGAAGGTTCGTAGCCAGCTGGTTCGTTCGAGGGTTTGGCCAAAGTCCCAGGTTCGTGGCATAAGGGTTCGGCAACCCTAGGTTCGCACATCTGGGTTGCCCTTCGAAGGAGGTTCGGCCAACTGGTTTTTCATCACGAATCCAGCCCCGTCTTCTTCCTCATCAACTTTAATCTGTTACAGGTTAGTTTCTAAAGCTTCCTAGTCGTTTTACAAGAGTTTATCTAAGTGTTTCTAAGTGTTAGATCGATTAAACAACAATATATTGTAGGAATCAGGTTTCACACAAAAACTGAAAATAAAACTAGGACTTACCTCAAAAATGGTGGATGAAAGCCTAGATCTCTTGTACTTTCATGATCTACTGATGATAATAGTTGTTTTGACACCAAGAACCCATGAATCCGATGAGAAATGATCGGGAAATCTTAGAGAGAAGTTTAGAGAGAGATTTTAGAGAGGGAGAGACGAAATTGTGAGGGTGAATGCGTAGGTGGTGGTTGTTGTGGCATTCATGACTACATTAAATGGTTCAAGAATACCCGGGAGATTCGGTTTTGTTCGGTTTCGCATAAAATATCGGTTTCTCGTGGTTTTCGTAACGAAACGACCCGATTTTAAAATAATATTTAAAAAATTATTTTAGGTGGTTATTCCTAGTAAATTAACTAAATATCTTCTTTTTATTATTAAATTTACGAAAATATTTAATTTACTGTTTAAAATCAAATCGTACAGTCCTCGCACGTATTCGTTCGAATCGTCACTCGTATGAACACGACGATAACTATACTTTTCAATATTGTTTTCTAATTATCGGATATCATTCAGAACATTAAACTTTCAGAGATATTCGTATAGATCGTCACCTATACGAATAATCCGTCGATTTAGTAAACTCGGGTCCGCGCTTTGTATTCCAACGAACCTTTACAATCGGAATACGGCTTCGCCTCAGTTCTTGACTTTGTGATTCATAATTTCCAAAGGTTCTTCAATAAAGTGTAACTGTTCATCCACTTGAATTTCTTCGATTGGAATGAAAAGTGACTCGTTAGCAAGGCATTTCTTTAAGTTCGAGACGTAAAACACGTCATGCACACCACTAAGTTCATCTGGTAATCTCAGTCTATACGCCACAGGACCAATACGTTCGATGATTTCGAACGGCCCCACATATCGTGGTGCTAACTTGCCTTTCTTTCCAAAGTGTACTACACCTTTCCATGGGGATACCTTCAACATGACACGGTCTCCCACTTGGAATTCCAACGGTTTGCGCCGTTTGTCGGCGTAGCTCTTTTGTCTGCTTCTTGTAGCTTGTAACCTTTGTTGAATCTGGGCAATCTTGTCGGTAGTCTCCTGAATAAGCTCTAGCCCAATTATACGGTTAAATCCGACTTCAGTCCAACGGATCGGTGATCGACATTTTCGACCATACAAAGCCTCGAATGGTGCGGATCCGATGCTACTATGATAACTGTTGTTGTAGGAGAATTCAATCAGTGGCAAAAAATATTCCCAATTTCCACCAAAATTCAACACACAGGTTCTAAGCATGTCCTCCAGGGTCTGAATCGTACATTCGCTTTGACCGTCCGTTTGTGGATGGTAAGCTGTACTCAGATTTAAGTTCGTCCTTAGAGATTTCTGTAACGATTGCCAGAACCTTGATGTAAAACTGCTGTCTCTATCAGAAATAATGGACGATGGCACACCGTGGCGTACCACTATCTCATTGATGTACAGTCTTGCCAGTTTATCCATCGTGAAGGTCTCATGCATCGGCAATAAGTGAGCAGATTTTGTCAAACGATCAATGATAACCCAAATCGTATCATGACCACTGGAAGCGCGGGGTAGCTTGGTAATGAAATCCATAGCTAATTGTTCCCACTTCCAGAGCAGAATCTCAGGTTGTTCCAATAAACCAAACGGCTTCTGGTGTTCCGCCTTGACCTTCGCACACATAAGACATCGACCGACGTACTCGGCTATGTCTTTCTTCATCCCTGGCCACCAATAAAATCCACATAAGTCCTGGTACATTTTATCAGCGCCTGGATGCACATAGTATTTAGTCTTGTGTGCTTCATCGAAGATAAGTCTTCTCAATTTGTCTACCGCCGGAATCCATATGCGATCCAGGTAGTAGATCACTCCATCAGGCTTAGTTTCAAATTGTTTCTCTGCTCCGCAATCGAGTTCTTTCTTCAGATTTCCTCGGTCAACTGATTCTTGCTGTGCCTGAATGATCTTGTCTCGTAAGCTTGTCTGCACAGTCATCCCCATTGCTCTGACGCGCAAGGGTTTGACCCGTTCCTTCCGGCTCAAGGCATCGGCTACAACGTTCGCCTTACCCGGATGGTACTTGATTACACAGTCCTAATCATTCAGAAGTTCAACCCAACGTCGCTGTCGCATGTTGAGTTCTTTCTGATCAAAGATATGCTGCAGACTCTTGTGATCAGTATATATGGTACATTTAGTGCCATATAAATAATGTCTCCAATTCTTCAATGTGAAGATTACAGCTCCCAGTTCAAGATCATGAGTAGTGTAGTTCTTCTCATGAATCTTCAACTGTCTTGATGCATAAGCGATAACTTTGTCCTGTTGCATCAGTATGCAACCAAGTCCCTGATGGGAGCCATCACAATAAACAACAAAGTCATCACAGCCTTCTGGGAGAGATAAGATTGGAGCATCACATAACTTCTACTTCAGTGTCTGGAAGGCGTCTTCTTGTTTCTGCTCCCAAACAAATGGTTCACTTTTTTGAGTTAATTTGGTGAGAGGCAGAGCTATCTTAGAAATGTTTGAAATAAACCTTCTGTAATAACCTGCCAATCCCAGAAAAGACCGTATCTCTGTCGGTGTCTTTGGAGTATCCCAGTTCTTTATTGCTTCAATTTTGGCGGGATCCATATGTATTCCCTCGCTGTTGACAACATGACCCAGAAATTGAACTTCTCTTAGCCAAAATTCACACTTAGATAATTTGGCATAAAGTTTCTCTTCTTTCAACAGCTCCAAGATCTTTCTGAGGTGTTGCTCGTGTTCCGTTTTTCTCTTCAAATAAATTAGTATGTCATCGATGAAGACAATGACAAACTGATCTAGATACGGCTTGCACACTCGGTTCATGAGGTCCATGAAAATCGATGGTGCATTCGTCAATCTGAAAGGCATCACCATAAACTCGTAATGCCCGTATCTGGTTCAGAATGCCGTTTTTGGTATGTCTTCATCTTGAACTCTAAGTTTATGATATCCGGACCACAGATCAATCTTCGAAAAATACTGAGCCCCTTGCAGCTTGTCAAACAAGTCATCAATCCTTGGTAATGGACACCGATTCTTAATACTTAGTTTGTTCAATTCTCGGTAGTCAATACACATCCGAAACGATCCGTCTTTCTTCTTCACGAACAAAACCGGAGCTCCCCAAGGTGAGTAGCTTGATCTGATGAAATCCTTATCAAGTAGTTCCTGTAACTGGTTTGACAATTCCTGCATCTCTAATGGTACTAACCTGTAGGGAGATTTAGCAACTGGAGTTGCTCCAAGAACTAAGTCGATACGGAACTCTACCGGTCGCGCCGGTGGCAAACACTACAAGAAATTTGAGTCTTTACCCACACTTAGTATGTGTAGGTGAAAGCCTATTATGTTTAGGTAACTGTTTTTACCTACACATAAATTAAGTGTCATGATGTGTTGCCTCATGACTGTGGATATAGATCATTACACACACATCACTTATGTGTAGGTATATATCACACTATACTTACACATATATGTGTAGGTAAAAAGGAAATTATGTGTAGGTAAAAGTGGTATATGTGTAGATATTGAGTAATATGTGTTGGTAAAAAAATACATTTATATGTTAACATTAATCATGATATATGTAGGTAATTATATTCAAATTCGTACCAACAAATACAAAATTGCATATACAAATGGATACATATGTGACCAAAATTACCATAATTAAATATCTTCAAACATTATTCTTCAAACCATAAAAGTAAAGTACCAGTCATTCAAACTAAAATACTTAAACTAACAAAACATAAACTATTCATAAGTCACAACGAGTTATAGATAAAACCAGAACTACTTCACTCGAAAATATTTTCATCACTCTGATGTATCTCTTTGAAATTGTCCTGACGTGCTTGGTGGAGGTGACATGATATTATTCACAATCAGTGCTTGTTGTATAATTGCACTTGCACCCTTTAGTGTTGCAAATACATCCGCAAGTTCTTCATAAGTAAGATGTTTTGAATTCATACAACACTTGTACAGAGATGCTCCTGCCAAGGCAACCACTAAAGGAAAATTAAATATTCCAAATGATAAGATGATAAGATCATTAGATGTTAGATTGCATTCAAAGTCACAAAGAACAAAATAAGAATTCTAAAAAAGCACTAAACTAAAATAGATTTAAGCAACCAAACACCAAAATATTAACTAAATAAATAAACAAAATCAACTTAAAGATTGATTACAGCAGCCTGCAATCACACATCATCTATTTGATCCTAATGACCTAATGATAGTAAATTTACACCCTATATACAAAGTTGCATATCTTTGTTTCATTATACTTGTGTTTAACATAAAAAAAATAATAAAAGATTTGGGTCACACTAACATGATCTACCAACTGACATCCAAATTTCCAAGAATTTAGAAAAGAAAATGCATAACAAAAACCCAATTGAGCTACAGTTAACGGGTTAGATTTCCTCACGTGTTTAACGACATTTTTTTTCTAGAGGCATATATGGCTATGATATTCAATTCAACATGTTTGTATTTAGAGTTATTTAGATGAGTAGAAATGTTGGCTAAGAATAGTATAATTTTCAATTGACGTTGCAATCATATTGCGAAAGCTTACCTGTCATAATCTATTGACCCGTGTGATCCTTCTTTTGATCTGACTGATTGGGTAAACTATATATAATATATTTTTGGTTAAGATAAAGGAATTATGGATAGTATATGAACACTTAGAATGTAATATCTAAAGCAAGAAAAGTCAAACACCTTCACATATAAACACCAAGTGAAATAATTAACCAAGTGTTGGTACTCCTATTATATGAAACATGAAATACATGTAAGTTTCCCTGCCATATATGTTTGAATCAACCAAAAGCGTATGCACAAAACATAGCAACAAATATTCCTCAAAGGATAACCACGTGATATGCTCTAAATCAACAAATGATATTCATCCTTTACAAAAAAAAACTCATAGCAAATGAATAAATGTTTTCAATTTGAGCCATATATTGACAAACCTGTCTCTGGCAACCAATCCACAACTGGTTATACTGTTTTGTGTGTTCTCTGAGTTTAGCTTGCAATGAATGATTTGTTGTAGACTGCAAAACATTCATCTACTGAACTCGTTTTATCTAATTGAGAAGTCTTAACATAGTGAACCCACTGAAATAAATTCATGGATCCGCCACTGGTCGTAATATTTGAACATGCAATGTAGATATTATTAAAGTCTTTCTCTTCTTGTTAACTACAAAAATTGAAAAGAATACCTGAATTTATCACTTTGTCGCAATGTTTTGTTCTAAAAACATAAACATCAACTTTTCCTAAATATGTAATTTACAACATGCATATACAGATATAAATAATTGAGAATGATATTTATGAAAGAAGAATGGATATTTTTTTATACTAAAGGATGGATGATATCCAACCTTGTGCAATCAATAGCAATTTCGTGTGATGTATATCCATTCATACAAATGCAACTCAAGATTCAATGATGCTTTCCAACATACCTTGCGATGATTTGGTTGGAAAGAGTAAGTTGACTCATGAGTTAACATGTTAATCACGACAGTTATTTTATCATGATCTCCGGTATCTGTCAATTGTATCACAATTCCTGCACCCTAACAACAGTCAAACCATCACAATCATCTAAAAACCCTAAAATACCAATTAAATTCACAGCATGCACTGGATAATATTCAAAACCCTAACCTCAAGAGCAACATTTTTCTATTTCTCGTACAACTTATTGGCTAAATTTTTACAGAACTGTGACAAAACAAATTTATAGCATAGTAAACTAACCTCAATTGAAGATGGCTTTATTGATTCCTTGAGAAGGATGCATGAGATTTTAAATAGCATATTCTTACCAGTTACTTTGATTTGAAATCCTTATGACTATGTCCCATTGTTCTTGAGTGAAACCAAAATCGAGTGGGCGAAGAGGCAAAGGAAGGCACTGAACCGGAACTAATTAAACAAAAATAAGAACAAAACATACAAAAGTCCAAAGACGAACATTGAAGACGAATCAATAAAGATTACCTGTTCAAATTGATAAAGAAAGAAAGTGGCAATCAAAAGTCTAGAGACGATGAGACTAACGACGAAGAGGAATTGGAAATTTGGGTTTGTGAAACATAGGAATGTTGTGTTGGGTATGTAGATTTGCGTGAATGGTTAAATCGGGTTTTTGGTGGTCATTTAATCATGATCCGTATGAATGAAACGGGGTTCGTTCCTTTTGTAAATTTTTTTTTTCAAAAATGTTTTTTTAAATAATGCTTAAAAACAAAAATTAATTAACGAATCTTTCAAAAAATGATATTGACATATTATGTTTAAAATTTTTTACTTGTATGAAATTTAAATCATATTTTATTTATAAATTGTTCTATAACTTTTAAAATTTTATTACTAACCATTTATAATTTTTTTATTCTAACCGTATAATACACAAGGTATTAGTCTAGTTAGAGAATATAATAATAATTATAATTTAATATGAAAGATAATGATTGAGAGGATAAAAATGACATATTGTAATGATTGTTTAATAAATTGACATGTTTAAATAAATAACATGTGACAATAATGGTCTAATAATTTAACATGTGCTAAAAATATGTTTATTTATTATAATAGTAAGATAAAAGATTAAAGGGTTAACAAATGACCCTTTAATCATTCTAAAAAGATATCAACAATTTTTTACGCGTGTACAAACATGTGTAGCTAAATTATGTGTCGCTAATTATTTCTTGTATTATTATTTAAATTTTTGCTATAAATATTTATTTTCATGTCATTATATTTTTACCCACACACTTTAGTAAATATATTTTGTATATGTATTAACTATTCAATAACTACACATGTCAAATATTTTTAAATAAGTGTGGGTATTTGGTTTGTCATGTCATTTTAAAAATAAAAGAAAATTTTAATTACTTAATTTATCTACACATTTGTCTACACATATTTTGTTTTTTTATATATATGTAAATAATTTACTTACACATAACATGAATTTGTCACATGTGTAGGTAATTAAATATTTAATTGATGGTAAATTTTGGGGGAAAATTTCCCATCAATTTGAAGTGTAACTAAAGTGTATTACCAACACATATTAAGTGTTGGCCATTATTAAAATATATGATCAACCCTTACCTACACATATACACACATATGTAGGTAATTTATCTACACAATTACAAGTGTAGGTAAATTATGTGTTGGTAAAACTCTAATTTCTTGTAGTGAAACCTGGTAGGTCTTCAGGAAACACTTCCGGATACTCTTTCACTACTGGTACGTCTTGAATCCTTTTCTTGTCCTTCTCCTTTTCCACCACATGAGCCAGGAACGCTACGCACTGCTTCTGTAGACTCTTACGCGCCTTTATACAAGAGATGATTTTGACACTTTGTTTTGCTTGATCCCCTCTACCTTCCAATACACGATCGTTCGGCAATGGAACTCGAAGTAGCTTTTCAGAACAGATGACTTCCACTCGATTAAGAGATAGCCAATCCATTCCCACAATGATGTCAAAACTACCCAACTCCATCGGTATCAAATCGATGGTGAATGTGTGACCATTAAGTGTCAATGGGCAATTCCTGTATACTGTACTAACTGTGATCTGTTTCCCATTAGCTACTTCTATAGTGTAAGGGGAATCTAAAAGTTCCTCACTAGAATCTACTTGGCATGCAAAATCGGTAGAGATAAAACTCTGATCCGCACCAGTGTCACATAAGACAGATGCATAAAACTCATGTAAGAGAAATGTACCAGTGACCACATTCGGGTCTTGGCGTGCAGCTGGAGCTCCTATCGCAAATGCTCTTCCACGGGGTGCTGGAACTGCCTGTTGTGCCTTCTTCGGGCAGTTCTTTGCAAAGTGGCCATGTTCGCCATAGTTATAGCATCCAACGTTGTTCTGGTTGTTGGGTGGAGGGAGAGCTAAGGCAGCATTGTTGACTGCTTGGTTTGGTGTCATCCTACATTGCTGGACCCAGTGTCCCTTTCTTCCACATACCGTGCAATGACGACATTGATTGGTAGCAGCATGATGATTCTGGCACTTAGCACACAAAGGGTGTGGGCCAGTACATGGCTTCTTGTGCACGTTCTGCGGTGCCATAGCTACTTGGTTAAGTGGAGTAGCCATAGTGTAATTGTAACATCTGTGCCGGAATCGTACCGGAACAGTGATCGCAACATTACCATGAGCAGTAAACAGGTACAAACTCTATAGTATTTCAGTGTAATTCATATTCATAGCATGTATCATTATCATTTTATGAATCAAACAGTGAATTCAAAATCATTTCTGAGAAACAAAACTCAGAAAACATGGTTCATCAGTCAGATAATTATCTGGCATTACAGATGCATCATATGACTATGTGTTAAGATTTTATTATGCATAAACGTATGTGAGGCTTTATAGAACAAAATAGCACGGATATCGTTATGTGAATGCTAAATCGACGGGTTATTTGTATAGGTGACGATCTGTACGAATATATCTGAAGGTTTAACGTTCTGAATGATGTCCGATAATTAGAAAACCATATTGAAAAGTATAGTTATCGTCGTGTTCGTACGGGTGACGATTCGAACGAATACGCGCGACAACTGTACGATTCGATTTTAAACTGTAAATTTAATAAATTCTTAAAAATAAACATAAGATATTAGATAATTTATTAGGAATCACAACTTGCAATAAACTGATAAATCTTATTTTCTAAACCGTTCCGTTTCATTATAACGACACGAGAAAATGATACTTTACGCGAGACTGATCGAGACCGAACCACCGGGTGTTCTCTAAGTCTTTAATGGGGCATTTATGTCACCAACAAATTTCACCAACCTCATTCCACTCTCAAATTCGTTCTCTCTCTCTAGCTCTCTCTCTCCAAAGAACTTGAACTTCTCTCTAAGATTTGGAGCCCATTTCTAGTCGGATTCGAGCATAGTTGGCATTTAAACGTTCCTCTTGCCGTGTACATCAAGGAAGTACAAGGGATCTAACCTTTCATCCGATGAATCCAAGATAAATCTCGGTTTTGTTTCGATTCTAAAAGTATGTTTCATCACCCACATATACGTTGTAGTTTTAAACGGTGTTGGGCACTTAGAAACTTCAAAATAGATTTCTAGAAATGATTAAGAAGCTTGTAGGTGGACCTGCAACAGAAGAATGTAAGGTAGAAGACGATGAACAGTAGTGAGGGCTGGGTTCGCAGGTGGCCGAACCTATTTGGGCTGGCCGAACCTTTATCAGCGTTGCATGGGACACACGAACCTGGTACCACCGAATCTTCACCTTGCAACGAACCTGCTGATGACCTGCAAAGAACCCTGCACCAGCATGTGGGACTCCTGCAACGAACCTGCATTATATCTGTACCAAACCCTGGCTCGTAGAACCCCACTTCATTGAACCTTGGATAAGAACGAACCTCGGCTCAAATGAAAAAAAAGGTGGCGAACCTCCCTTGCATAGCCGAACCCTTCTTGGTTGGGCGAACCTCCGACAGTCACCGAACCCTAGGCGGCCAGCAGTCAGCCGAACCTCTGGCCAGACGAACCTTGGGCTGAGAACTCATAGCCGAACCCTACTCCCTTGATTAGCGGAACCCTAGACTATGTGAAACCTTTCCTAAAGCAGCGAACCTAGTATCTTTTCATTGAGTTAGCCGAACCTGATGATCTAATCTTGAATGGGCAGCGAACCTAGCCACATTTGCATTGCTATGGATTACGAACCTAAGTTTCCAACTGGACGGTTACGTGGTATGCATGGGGGATTAAGTGTGCGCATGAGAATAACACTAAGGTCTATTTTAATAATATAGTGGGAGGAAGACAATCATGGGTTAATCTTGGAATAACGAGAGTTTTCTTAGGAACCACTAAAACTTCAACATGAGTTATTAACAGGTATGAAATTGTTTAACAATTGAGAAATTGTTATGAACTCATATAGGTCAACACAAAAGCCTGAAGAATGGGGTGTAATTCAATTGTAACACTTAAATTTTAGAAAAGATTAAATACTGGTAGTTAACATAGATAAGTTAATGGCTTATGTAGAATTATTCAAAGAACTCGAATTGGTGATCAATGGGAATTCAAAGACCATCAATTGGGCCTAAGTGGGCCCAATGGGCTTAATTAAGCCATCATATGTAAATCTTTATTAAATTCATGCACTAGTATTTTAATAAAAAGGAAATGGATTATGAACTTATTATGATTATCTTGTTGGGAAATTGTTGTAAATAGACAATATAATTGTCTGGATTTGAACAGAAAACAAAGGAGACTCTGCCCGAATTTCGTAAAATTTAATGATAAGTTGTTATAACTAATCATGGGAATTGGTGATTTCAAATGGGTAAGTAAAACTAGATCATTTAGATTAAACCTTAGAAGAACACTAGTACTTAGGACACTTAGTCGCACACACCAAGGCCAAACCCTAGATACAACGACTTATACGTATACTTATTGTAATCGAACTCTTCTTAAAACAACTCAGGAACTGAAGAAACCTAAGCTACCATAACGAGCGTGCATTTTGTGTTAGATCATTTACATAGCAGCACAAGTGAGTTCATTGCCCCTTTTCTAAACATTTTTGTTTTAAAACGCGGGGCTGAGAAGCATGCGTAAACTGTTTTATTTAAATTGTTTACTTAAATGCTTTTATTCATTATATGTTATATCTTTATGCTTGTTGATACTCCTAGACTCCTGTCTAGGTAATTACTATGCAGATCAAATTATCAAGTTAATTAAATTACTCTTATGAGTAATACTTTAATTCTAAAACTTTAGACAAACCCTTAGTCCATCAAACTCAAATTCAAGAACCTAAATTCAAAGTGAAATCAAAGGAACTAAAGCTAAAGATCATGTTCAAAGAATCCTAATTCAGTGTGTGATCTGAAAATAAAGGATCATAATTAAGAATCAATTATCATTGTGAAATCATGGGAATTCTAAAGATCAAATCAAGAGACTCAAGACATCATAAATCATAAATGTGTGTGAATCATTGAAATAATGAAATCATTAAGATCTAATGAAATCATTAAAACTTGAGTTAAGGTGGATGTCAGTTGTATGGAAATCAAGACCACGTGTAACACACATAAAGTCCCGGCATAAATAGTAGACTCTTGTAGTCAAGCTATATGGGCAATAACGTGAACTATCAAATGAAATCAAAATCAAATACAAGAGAATCATAGAGATCAAGAATCAAAGGATATCCGTAAAGTCCTGGCATGTACAGTAGACCATTGGGTCAAGCTGATATGGGCATCATTAAAATCCCGGCACGCTCTGGTATACTCCTAATGAGTTATGCCTGATATGGATCACGTGTGAGAGGGTACAACTTGGACAACCACCAACAACTAAGTCTAATTGATTGAGTCAAATAAGGCCCAATCATCATGTCTTAGTTGTATTTAATTGTTTATTTATTTATTTAATTAAAAATTTAACATTATATTTCTATAATTGCTTTTGGGAAATCATGTAACTATGATGAACTCAAGAGAATCAAAGGTAAATCAAATTGTGGAAATCAGAATCTAAACCAGAGGTGAATGGACTGAAACGCTTAATTATCATAAATAACAATATGTTAAGCAGTCCGGTATGTGGTAGACGGTGGCTGGGCTTGTCCCCTACATATGCCCTATATATAAGCATACTTGATTGGATAACATAGATGGTTGTTGATGAGGTTAAGGTTGTCACTTCGGGGGATCAAGGTAAACATTTTTAGGGTAATCAAATGCTATGAATCATATGTCATGGAATCAAAGTAGTGGAATGAAATGCTTAATTATCACCAGGAACAATATATCATTGTAACATCAGTGCCGAAACCAGCACCGGAACAGTGATCTCTACAGTAAAACGAACAGTAATAAGGTACGAACTATATGTGTTTCATTGCTTATAATATTAATATCATGTTTCATTGTTATTTCATGTCATCAACGAACAAATTCAGAATATAATTCTGAAAACAAAGTTCAGAACAATGGTTCGTAAGTCAGATAATTATCTGGCAACATAGAACCATCATGTGATTATGTGTTAGGATTTTATTACGTATAAACGCATGTGAGGCCTTACAGAACGAAATAACAACGGATGTCGTTATGTGAATGCTAAACCGACAGATTATTCGTATAGGTGACGATCTGTACGAATAAATCTGGAAGTTTAACGTTCTGAATGATGTCCAATAATTAGAAAACCATATTGAAAAGCATAGTTATTGTCGTGTTCGTAAGGGCGACGATCTGAACGAACGCGCGCATCAACTACGCGATTCAATTTAAACAGTAAGTTAGTTATTTCTGAAATTTAAATAAGTAAAAGATATTAGTTAATTTATTAGGAATCACAACCTAATATGAATTTTATAAATTCTATTTTAAAAACCGAGTCGTTTCGTTACGAAAACGACGAGAAACCGGCTTTTTACGCGAAACAGAACGAACCACAACCAACCCGGGTATTTCCCTATCATTTAATGTGGCATTAAAGCCACACTAAACCCCCACCAACCAGCCAACACCCTCCTCTCTCTCTATAATTTTCGGAGCTCTCTCTCTCTAGAAATACCCACTCTCTCTTTAAGATTTCTTCCACAATTCATGAAATCTTGAGTTCTTGGTGTCAAAACGACCACCAAGACACATAGATTGTAGAAGTACAAAGGATCTGCGAGTTTATCCATCTGATGGGAGGTAAGATCGAGTTAAAGTTCCGATTTTAGGATTTTGAAAACCTTCACGACCGCCCCTCACTTTGGTTGGTTTTAGGCCAACATACCTTAGGGAAAAGACCACAAAATCACTTTAGTATGAGCTAGGAACTTGCTGAAAAACAAGGGCCTGTAGTTAGGTCGAAAATGGAAGGTCATGGTGTTGAGTTTCTAAGGTTTGAATGAGAAGGAACCAGTTCGCCGAATGACCCACATTCGGCCGAATGGCCTTGGGTCGAAAGAGCCTCACATTCGACCGGTTCCAGTCTCCTTCAGCCATGACTGGTTCGGACCTACTTCATTCGATCCTAACCCATTCGCCCAATGCTTCTTCGGCCATACAACCTATTCGCCACCCTGGTTCGGTCTATGCCCATTCGTCCCAACCCCTTCGGTGAAAGCTTCCTTCGGTCGGCCTGGAGTCATTATGTCGGCCACCTCCTTTCGGCTAGAGCTCCTTCGCTCGGCCGTTTCCTTTTGGCCCAACCATATTCGGGAATCCATTCGGTCGGGCCTAGCTCAGTTGATTACACCCTCTGTCGTCCGAATGGTGATGTGTTATAGAATTGGGCCGGAGTATGTCATCTCATGAGTGGGTGAAGGCATAGTTCATGCATGGGTAAACATGGTGTGAGTGCATGCATGCACTTTGTGTGTGTGCATGGAAAAGGGGTATTAGAGTTCCATATCCATGCAATTAATTTGGAGTGACTATGGTGTCATCATGGTACATTGAACTAAGGGAGGACCATAGTAACTATGGGTCAACTTTAGACATGAAGGGTTAACAATATACAAGTTCATGTCAAGGAAATAAAGAATTTGAGTTGCCAACAACAAGAAAATCTATAATACATGTTATTATCTAAACAAAGGTTGTCAACACCATTTTGGGAGTCAAAACAATAACCTAATGGTTATAAGGTTGATTTAAATAACACCTAAATCTTCGGGAAAACTGTAAGGGCATGTGACTAACCTAGATGGTTTATTTAAACTATCCAGGCTTAGCTAATCAAAGAACAAACAAGAAACTGTTTGAAGATCAAAGTTGAATAATGGGCCCGAGGTTGGCCCAATGGGCTTAACTCAAGCCTATCATGTGTAATTTTATCTTTCTTAAGTTAATTAAGTTTTTAATAATGAAAATGATTTATAAATTTTGATAAATTACAATAAGTTATGTTTTTCAAGCCTTTAATCTAAAATGGATTAACTTAAAAGATATTATAAATTAATTCTTGTAATGATGAATTATGGGAATAGGGTTGCTAACGGGTAATGTATTAGACTAGATAGAAGGAGTTAGAGAAGCACATTAGGAAACTAGGACACTTAGTTGCACACCGAGACCAAACCCTACACCAACGTCTATTATAAACACTTATCGTATTCGGATCTTTTAAAACAACTCAGGTGTTAAAGTTACATAAGCAACCATCAAAGAGCGCGCATTATCTTTTGTGATTCAGTTACACATCAACACAGGTGAGTTCATAGCCCCTTTTCTAACATTTTTGTTTTAAAACGCGGGGCTGAGAAGCATTCGTAAACTGTTTTATTTAAATTTTTTACTTAACTGCTTTTAATTTGTATATGTTTTACTTGTATAACTGTTAACCTAGACTTTTGTCTAGGTAAACTGTTTATTGAATTTAAAACGAGTTATCTATTCGTCGTGAGTAAATAAATCTTCAAATCATAGAACTCTTTTCAAAGAACTATTTTCAAAGAACTAAAGATCTAAAACAAAGAACTATTTCAAAGATCTATTTCAAAGAACTAACGGTTTATTTCAAAGAACTAACGATCCATTTTCAAAGAGCTATTTCAAGAGGGTGTTGTCAAGGAACTAACGATCTAACGATCTATTTACAAAGAACTATTTCAAGGGTCTAACTGGGAAATATCAAAGATAACATGTGCCATTCTCAGGTTTGAAAGATGTCCTAGCTAGACGGATCGAATATGAGACACATGTTTGATGATATTTACAATATTCCCTAACTGTTTTGAGGAACATCTGGGAAATGCTCAAAGATAACATGTGCCAAAGAACTAAAGAACTATACGAACTACGGACGGTCTAAAGAACTATAAAAGCCTATATATCAAAAGATGTCCTAGCTAGGCTGATTGATTATAGGTCACATGTTTGATGAGGTTTACAGAGCTCCTTTACTACTAAGTACCTGATTGCTAGACTAGTCTACTCGAGTTGACCAAGGCCCAATCATTAGGACTTAGATTTTATTAAATGTTTATTTATTTATTTAATTAAGCATTTATTTCACTGTTTGTACAATTGTTGTGGTTGATCATACTTGTGTGATGAACTCAAAGGATCCATAGAGATTTCAAATTGTTGTATATATAGGAATGAAGAACTGAAGAACAAATGGGTTAATGGTAGGGGTAAAACGCTTAATTATCATTAACACCAATGTCCTATGCGGATTAGTATGTGGTTGGACGGCGTCTGGGCGGGTTGTAGGCTCGACTCAGGGGTATGCCCTATATATAAGCATACCGATCTGGATGATACAGGTGATGTTAATGAGATTAAGGTTGTTACCCAAGAGTTTAACAAATGTTTTGAGTGTGCAATAGAACTATAGTGGAATGGAAGTGTATGGTAGGTAAAAATGCTTAATTATCATTAACAACAGTGTCATATGCGTATTAGTATGTGGTGGGACGGCGTCTGGGCGGGTTGTAGGCTCGACTAAGGGGTATGTCCTATATTTAAGCATACCGATATGGATATTACATGTGAAGTAAATAAGGTTAGGGTCTTTACCGAAAAAGGTTTACAAATCATTTTCAATTACTAAATCATATGAACTCACCAACCATGTGTTGACTTGGTCTTTTTGCATGACTTCTCAGGTGACGAACTGGTCAATTAAGAAGTTTATGCTTTTGGACTAGGACTTCAGAGAGAAGACTTAGTATTTTTGGACCTGCATACTTTTGGAACATCATTATACAATTATTTTGTATATCTTGTGCAGTTACAAGATAGAAACTTGATGATGTTTATGGTAGATTTACATGGTTAAATTATAAACGATACTGATGTAATTTAACTTTGTAATTCTATTATATTTAGCATTTCTCATTTATATCATGTGCAATGTAAACAATCTGATCATCAAGATTATCACTCACGATATCGCCCCCCGGGAACCTTCCGCCCGACGGGGAATCCGATCCAACTACGCCGGCTCGGGGTGTGACAGATTGGTATCAGAGCCATGGTATATAGAAATATAGGTCACTTAACAAAACTGTTTGGCCTAGACTATAACCTAGGGACCCTGCATATAGAGAACACAGGACTTGAGACCTTATCGCATTGTGTCTTCTGTATTCGATCATTGTACTAACCAATAATTTTATTGGTTATGATCATAATGCCGCCGAGAAGACAGACTCCCTCGTTACCTCCACCACCACAAGATTTGGCTCCACATTCGTCTACACCATCACCGTCTGACTCACCTCCTGCAATGCCTCCATTGCCTTCCCCTCCCCCTCCATTTATTCCTCCTCCACTTAACCTACCAGCAGGCCCGAGCACAACGCCGATTCTGGATCCTACTACTATCGCTTTAGTGACCCTACTGAGTAGCCAGATGACCAATCAGATGAAAGAAGAGATACCGGAGATGTTCAGCCGTCTCCGTAGCGAGATCAACAATATTGGTAACTCGTCAGGAGAAGCCAGTGGGAACACTGGTGGTACTTCAAACCATTCATACAAGTCCTTTATGGGATATAAACCGCCTAGTTTTAGCAGTAATGAAGGAGCCGTTGGTTTAATCCAATGGATTGAAAAGGTTGAGGCTACTGTGGACCTCTGCAGCTGTCCAGAGCACCACAAGGTTCGTTATTCTGCTGGGACATTCAACAAATGAGCCTTGACTTAGTGGAACGACCAAGTTAATGCAAGAGGAAGAGATAAAGCTATGGCAATGCCATGGGAAAATTTCAAGACTCTACTGAGGACTGAGTTTTGTTCCAAGAACGAGCTACAGAGATTAGAAGTGGAACTGTCTAACCATGTGATGAAAGGGGCAGACCACATGGGATATACGACTCGTTACCACGAGTTGGTTGCTTTGGTGCCGGATATGGTACCGACTCTGGAGAAGCGGATTGGCAGGTATGTATGTGGGTTACCAGTCTGCATATAGGGATTAGTGGTTGCTGTAAATCCTGTCACATTGGAGTCTGCTGTGAGTTTGTCTGGGAAGCTCACGGATATGATGGTAGCCTCAGGAGTTTTGAAGAAAGAGACTGACTCCAGCAAGAACAAAGCAGAGCCGTCAAAGAAACCTCACCATCATCAGAAGAAGAATCAAAAGGTCATCAAGAACTACACGATGGCCACACCTCTCCAGCAAATAGCAGCTACACCATAGAACCCCAACAAAGACCCTACACTGGTACATATCCTTTGTGTGCCAAGTGTCAATACCATCATGCTGCTAACACCCCTTGTAAGCAATGCATCGGGTGTGGAAGAAAGGGCCATTGGGTCCAACATTGCCGGATGACACCAAATCAAGCAGTCAACAATGCTGCTTTAGCTCTCCCTCCACCAGCTAATCAGAACAACGGTTGATGCTATAACTGTGGTGAACAGGGGCACTTTGCGAAGAACTGCCCAAAGAAGACACAACAAGCAGTTCAAGCACCTCGTGGAAGAGCTTTTGTCATAGGAGCTCCAGCTGCACGCCAAGACCCGAATGTGGTCACTGGTACATTTCTCTTACATGATTTTTATGCATCTGTTCTATTTAACACTGGTGTGGATCAGAGTTTTATCTCTGTCGATTTTGCATGCCAACTAGATTCTATAGAGGAACAGTTAGACTCCCCTTATATCATAGAAGTAGCTAACGGGAAACAGATCATAGTTAGTACAGTATACAGGAACTGCCCATTGACACTAAATGGTCATACATTCACCCTCGATTTGATAACGATGGAGTTGGGTAATTTTGACATCATTGTTGGTATGGATTGGCTTTCTTCTAACCGAGTGGAAGTCATCTGTTTTGAAAAGCTGCTTCGAGTTCCATTGCCGGATGATCGAGTATTGGAAGTTAAAGGGGCTCAAGCAAAACGAAGTGTCAATATCATTTCGTGCATAAAGGCACGTAAGTGTTTACAAAAGCAGTGCGTAGCTCTCCTAGCTCATGTAGTGGAGAAGGAGAAAGACAAGAAAAAGATTCAAGACGTGCCGGTAGAGAAAGAGTATCCGGAAGTATTTCCTGTAGACCTACCAGGTTTGCCACCTGTGCTACCGGTAGAGTTCCGTATTGATTTAGTTCCTGGAGCAACTCCTGTTGCTAAATCTCCTTACAGGTTAGCACCTTCAGAGATGCAGGAATTGTCAAACCAGTTACAGGAGCTACTTGACGAGGGATTCATCAGACCGAGCTACTCACCTTGGGGAGCTCCAGTCTTGTTCGTGAAGAAGAAAGACGGATCGTTTAGGATGTGCATAGGTTATCGAGAGCTAAACAAACTAACCATCAAGAATCGGTATCCATTACCGAGGATTGATTATTTATTTGACCAACTACAGGGAGCACAGTACTTTTCGAAGATTGATCTACGGTCTGGATATCATCAACTTAGAGTTCAAGACGAAGATATACCGAAGACGGCGTTCCGAACCAGATACGGGCATTATGAATTCATGGTGATGCCTTTCGGATTGACAAATGCACCAGCGGTTTTCATGGACCTCATGAACCGAGTGTGCAAGCCGTATTTGGATCGGTTTGTCATTGTCTTTATCGATGACATCTTGATTTATTCGAAGAGTATAGCTTAACACGAAGAACACCTCAGGAAAATCTTGGAGCTGTTAAAGGAGCAGAAACTTTATGCCAAATTCTCTAAGCGTGAATTTTGGTTAAGAGAAGTTCAATTTTTGGGCCATGTAGTCAACAGCGAGGGAATACACGTAGATCCCGCCAAGATTGAAGCGATAAAGAACTGGGACACCCCGAAGACACCGACAGAGATACGGTCTTTTCTGGGATTGGCAGGTTATTATAGAAGGTTTATCTCAAACTTTTCTAAGATAGCTTTGCCTCTCACTAAATTAACTCAGAAGAGTGAACCGTTTGTCTGGGAGCAGAAACAAGAAGATGCTTTTCAGACTTTGAAACAGAAGTTGTATGATGCTCCAATCCTATCTCTCCCAGAAGGCTGTGATGACTTTGTTGTTTATTATGATGCCTCCGATCAGGGACTTGGTTGCGTACTAATGCAACGGGACAAAGTTATCGCTTATGCATCAAGACAGTTAAAGGTTCATTAGAAGAACTACACCACTCATGATCTTGAACTCGGAGCTCTAATCTTCGCACTGAAGATTTGGAGACATTACTTATATGGCACTAAGTGTACCATATTCACTGATCACAAGAGTCTGCAGCACATCATTGATCACAAGGAACTCAACATGCGACAACGCCGTTGGGTTGAACTTCTGAATGATTACGATTGTGTGATCAAATACCATCCGGGAAAGGCTAACGTAGTAGCTGATGCCTTGAGCCGGAAGGAACGGGTGAAAACCTTGCGAGTCAGAGCAATGGGAATGACTGTGCTGACAAGCTTACGAGACAAGATTATTCAAGCACAATAGGAATCAGTTGATAGAGGAAACTCGAAGAAGGAACTTGACTGTGGAGCAGAGAAACAATTTGACACGAAGCCCGATGGAATCATTTACTATATGTTGGTGCATATTTTGGGTGTCCGCTGCTTTTCGAATATATTAGATTTGTATTTGCTTATTTGTAATCACTTGTATGTGTTTTTATGTTGTTAATCTGGAAACTGAGTCGTTCGCAAGAGCATCTGCGAATGGATATTATGTAAAGGGACCCATTCGGCGAATGAAGGGCCGAATGGCTCCATTCGGCTGAATGGGCTACAGGCCCTATAAATACCAGTTTTCCAGATTTAGGGTTTAAGGTTTTTTGGGTGTTCTTGGGTTTGAGCACAAGAGGGGGAGAGATCATGCTCGATCTCTCCCCGGCAACACTATGTTCTTTTATGATGTGAATACAATCATGTAATCATTCGATTCTATCAATATATCATTTGATTTTGTTCATCATCTTCATGTTCGTCGTGTGTCAAAACCCTAACCTTCCGTCCAAAGTGAAATCGCCGGTCCTATCATGTCTTTACAATATAAGGATCGTGTATGGATTCCTGCGGTAGATGAATTAAGAAGTCTTATCTTTGATGAAGCACACAAGACCAAGTACTCTATGCACCCGGGCGCCGACAAAATGTACCAAGACTTGCGTGAATTTTATTGGTGGCCGGGAATGAAGAAATATATAGCTAAGTATGTCGGTCAATGTTTAACGTGTGCGAAGGTAAAGGCGGAACACCAGAAACCGTCAGGTTTACTGGAACAGCCTGAGATTCCGCTCTGGAAGTGGGAACAAATAGCTATGGACTTCATCACCAAGCTACCCCCGACTTCCAGTGGTCATGATACGATTTGGGTGATTATAGATCGTTTGACAAAATCTGCTCACTTCTTGCCAATGCGTGAGACTTTCACGATGGATAAACTAGCGAGATTGTACATCAATGAGATAGTGGTACACCATGGTGTGCCATTGTCTATTATTTCTGATAGAGACAGCAGATTTACATCAAGGTTTTGGCAATCGTTACAGAAATCTCTAGGGACATAGTTAAACCTAAGTACAGCTTACCATCCACAAACGGACGGTCAAAGCGAACGTACTATTCAGACCCTAGAAGATATGTTAAGAACCTGCATTTTGGATTTCGGTAGAAATTGGGATTCTCATTTGCCACTAATCGAATTCTCCTACAACAACAGTTATCACAGTAGCATCGGATGTGCACCGTTCGAGGCTTTATATGGTCGGAAATGTCGATCACCGATTTGTTGGACTGAAGTAGGAGACAATCGAATAACTGGGCCAGAGCTTATTCAGGAAACCTCTGACAAGATTGCCCATATTCAACGAAGACTACAAGCTACAAGAAGTAGACAAAAGAGCTACACCGAAAAACGGCGCAAGCCGTTGGAATTTCAAGTGGGAGATCGTGTAATGTTGAAGGTATCCCCATGGAAAGGTGTAGTACGTTTTGGAAAGAAAGGCAAATTAGCACCACGATACGTAGGACCGTTCGAAATCATCGAACGTATTGGTCTTGTGGCGTATAGACTGAGATTACCAGATGAACTCAGTGGTGTGCATGACGTGTTTCACGTCTCAAACTTAAAGAAATGCCTTGCGGACGAGACACTCGTCATTCTGATCGAAGAAATTCAAGTAGATGAACAGTTACACTTCATTGAGGAACCTTTAGAGATTATGGATCGCAAGGTTAAACAACTGAGGATAAGCCGTATTCCGATTGTAAAGGTTCGTTGGAACTCAAGGCGCGAACCCAAGTTTACTTGGGAACGTGAAGATCACGTGAAGTCAAAGTATCCCCAACTGTTTGAAGAGGAAGCTGTACCCGATAACAATTCTTAAATTTCGGGACGAAATTTCTCTAACAAGGGGAGACTGTAACATCAGTGCCGGAACCGACACCGGAAAAGTGATCTCTACAGTAAAACGAACAGTAATCAGGTACGAACTATATGTGTTTCATTGCTTATAATATTAATATCATGTTTCATTGTTATTTCATGTCATCAACGAACAAATTCAGAATATAATTCTGAAAACAAAGTTCAGAACAATGGTTCGTAAGTCAGATAATTATCTGGCAACATAGAACCATCATGTGATTATGTGTTAGGATTTTATTACGTATAAACGCATGTGAGGCCTTACAGAACGAAATAACAACGGATGTCGTTATGTGAATGCTAAACCGACAGATTATTCGTATAGGTGACGATCTGTACGAATAAATCTGGAAGTTTAACGTTCTGAATGATGTCCAATAATTAGAAAACCATATTGAAAAGCATAGTTATTGTCGTGTTCATAAGGGTGACGATCTGAACGAACGCGCGCATCAACTACGCGATTCAATTTAAACAGTAAGTTAATAATTTCTGAAATTTAAATAAGTAAAAGATATTAGTTAATTTATTAGGAATTATAACCTAAAATGAATTTTATAAATTCAATTTTAAAAACCGAGTCGTTTCGTTACGAAAACGACGAGAAACCGGCGTTTTACGCGAAACCGAACGAACCCGGGTATTTCCCTATCATTTAATGTGGCATTAAAGCCACGCTAAACCCCCACCAACCAGCCAACACCCTCCTCTCTCTCTAAAAATTTCGGAGCTCTCTCTCTCTAGAAATACCCAGTCTCTCTCTAAGATTTCTTCCTCAAATCTTCATGAAATATTGAGTTCTTGGTGTCAAAACGACCACCGCGACACATAGATTGTAAAAGTTCAAAGGATCTGCGAGTTTATCCATCTGATTGGAGGTAAGATCGAGTTAAAGTTCCGATTTTAGGGTTTTGAAAACCCTCATGACCGCCCCTCTCTTTGGTTGGTTTTAGGCCAACATACCTTAGGGAAAACACCACAAAATCACTTTAGTATGAGCTAGGAACTTGCTGAACAACAAGGGCTTGTAGTTAGGTCGAAAATGGGAGGTCATGGTGTTGAGTTTCAAAGGTTCTAATGAGAAGGAACCAGTTCGCCGAATGACCCACATTCGGCCGAATGGCCTTGGGTCGAAAGAGCCTCACATTCGGCCGGTTCCAGTCTCCTTCGGCCATGACAGGTTCGGAATTGCTTCATTCGATCCTAACCCATTCGCCCAATGCTTCTTCGGCCATACAACCTATTCGCCACCCTGGTTCGGCCTATGCCCATTCGTCCCAACCCCTTCGGTGAAAGCTTCCTTCGGTCGGCTTGGAGTCATTATGTCGGCCACCTCCTTTCGGCTAGAGATCCTTCGCTCGGCTGTTTCCTTTCGGCCCAACCATATTCGGGAATCCATTCGGTCGGGCCTAGCTCAGTTGATTACACCCTCTGTCGGCCAAATGGTGATGTGTTATAGAATTGGGCCGGAGTATGTCATCTCATGAGTGGGTGAAGGCATAGTTCATGCATGGGTAAACATGGTGTGAGTGCATGCATGCACTTTGTGTGTGTGCATGGAAAAGGGGTATTAGAGTTCCATATCCATGCAATTAAATTGGAGTGACTATGGTGTCATCATGGTACATTGAACAAAGGGACAACCATAGTAACAAATTTAGACTTGAAGGGTTAACAATATACAAGTTCATGCCAAGGAAATAAAGAATTTGAGTTGCCAACAACAATAAATTCTATAATACATGTTATTATCTAAACAAACGTTGTCAACACCGTTTTGGGAGTCAAAACAATAACCTAAAGGTTATAGGGTTGATTTAAATATTAACCCCTAAATCTTCGGGAAAACTGTAAGGGCAGGTGACTAACCTAGATGGTTTATTTAAACTATCCAGGCTTAGCTAATCAAAGAACTAACAAGAAACCGTTTGAAGATCAAAGTTGAATAATGGGCCCGAGGTTGGCCCAATGGGCTTAACTCAACCCTATTATGTGTAATTTTATCATTCTTAAGTTAATTAAGTTTTTAATAATGAAAATGATTTATAAATTTTGATAAATTACAATAAGTTATGTTTTTCAAACCTTTAATCTAGAATGGATTAACTTAAAAGATATTATAAATTAATTCTTGTAATGATGAATTATGGGAATAGGGTTGCTAACGGGTAATGTATTTGACTAGATAGAAGGAGTTAGAGAAGCACATTAGGAAACTAGGACACTTAGTTGCTCACCGAGACCAAACCCTAGACCCAACGTCTATTATAAACACTTATCGTATTCAGATCTTTTAAAACAACTCAGGTGCTAAAGATACATAAGCAACCATCAAAGTGCACGCATTATCTTTTATGATTCAGTTACACATCAACACAGGTGAGTTCATAGCCCCTTTTCTAACATTTTTGTTTTAAAACGCGGGGCTGAGAAGCATGTGTAAACTGTTTTATTTAAATTGTTTACTTAACTACTTTTAATTTGTATATGTTTTACTTGTATAACTGTTAACCTAGACTTTTGTCTAGGTAAACTGTTTATTGAATTTAAAACTAGTTATCTATTCGTTATAAGTAAATAACTCTTCAAATCAAAGAACTCTTTTCAAAGAACTGTTTTCAAAGAGCTAAAGATCTAAAACAAAGAACTCTTCCAAAGATCTATTTTAAAGAACTAACGATCTATTTCAAAGAACTAACGATCTATTTCAAAGAACTAACGGTCTATTTTCAAAGAGCTATTTAAAGTGGGTGTTGTCAAGGAACTAACGATCTAACGATCTATTTATAAAGAACTATTTCAAGGGTCTAACTGGGAAATATCAAAGATAGCATGTGCCATTCTCAGGTTTGAAAGATGTCCTAGCTAGACTTATCGAATATGAGACGCATGTTTGATGATATTTACAGTATTCCCTAACTGTTTTGAGGAACATATGGGAAATGCTCAAAGATAACATGTGCCAAAGAACTAAAGAACTATACAAACTATGGCCGGTCTAAAGAAATATAAAAGCCTATATATCAAAAGATGTCCTAGCTAGACTGATTGATTATAGGTACATGTTTGATGAGGTTTACAGATCTCCTTTACTACTAAGTACCTGATTGCTAGACTAGTCTACTCAAGTTGACCAAGGCCCAATCATTAGGACTTGGATTTTATTAAATGTTTATTTATTTATTTAATTAAGCATTTATTTCACTGTTTGTACAATTGTTGTGGTTGATCATACTTGTGTGATGAACTCAAAGGATCCATTGAGATTTCAAATTGTTGTATATACAGGAACAAAGAACTGAAGAACAAATGGGTTAATGGTACGGGTAAAACGCTTAATTATCATTGACACCAATGTCCTATGCGGATTAGTATGTGGTGGGACGGCGTCTGGACGGGTTGTAGGCTCGACTCAGGGGTATGCCCTATATAAAAGCAAACCGATCTGGAAGATACAGGTGATGTTAATGAGATTAAGGTTGTTACCCGAGAGTTTAACAAATGTTTTGAGTGTACAATAGAACTATAGTGGAATGGAAGTGTATGGTAGGTAAAAATGCTTAATTATCATTAACAACAGTGTCATATGCCTATTAGTATGTGGTAGGACAGCATCTGGGCGGGTTGTAGGCTCGACTCAGGGGTATGCCCTATATATAAGCATACCGATATGGATATTACATGTGAAGTTAATGAGGTTAGGTTCTTTACCGAAAAAGGTTTACAAATCATTTTCAATTACTAAATCATATGAACTCACCAACCATGTGTTGGCTTGGTCTTTTTGCATGACTTCTCTGGTGACGAACAGGTCAATTAAGAAGCTTATGCTTTTGGACTAGGGCTTCAGATAGAAGACTTAGTATTTTGGACCTGCATACCTTTGGAACATCATTATACAATTATTTTGTATATCTTGTGAAGTTACAAGATAGAAACTTTATGATGTTTATGGTAGATTTACATGGTTAAATTATAAACGATACTGATGTAATTTAACTTTGTAATTCTATTCTATTTAGCATTTCTCATTTATGTCATGTGCAATGTAAACAATCTGATCATCATGATTATCACTCACGATATCGCGCCCCGGGAACCTTCCGCCCGACGGGGAATCCGATCCAACTCCGCCGGCTCGGGGTGTGACAATCATGTGGTTTAGTATGTGGTGGGACGGTGGCTGGGCGGGCGGTAAGTTCGACCCTACATATGCCCAATATATAAGCATACTAAGCTGGATAGTATAGGTGGTTAATGGTGAGGTTAAGGTTGTCATAAAGGTTATTCAAACTCATTTTATAAAACTTAATGAACTCACCAACCATGTGTTGACCTTATTTTTGCTTGACTTCTCAGGTGACGAACATGTCAACTGAAGAGTTATTTCTTTGGACTAGGTTATCTGATAGAGGACCTAGCTTTTTGGACCTGCATATTTTGAAGCATCATTACACATTTTATTTTGTATATCTTGTGCAGATACAAGATAGAAGATTTTTGATGTGATAGTAGATTTACATTGTTAAATTATAAACTTAACTGATGTAATTTAACTTTCTAATTCTATTTTATTTTAGAAAGTTTCTCATTTATGTATCATGTGCAATGTAACAATCTAATCATTCCGATTATCACTCACTATATCGTGTCCCGGGAACTTCCGCCCGACGGGGACTCCGATCCAACCCCGCCGGTTCGAGGTGTGACAGTAATTCTTTATAGTCTTATGTTTCTTCTTCAGGTGTTGATGGTGATGAGGTTTCTTGGAAGACTCTTCCTTTCTATTGCCAGTGTCAGCCTCTTTTTTCAAAGTTCCAGAGGCTACCATCAGATCAATGAGTTTCGCAGACAAACTCACAGCAGACTCCACAGTAATAGGGTATGCTGCAACAACAAAACCCTGAATGCAGGCGGGGAGTCCACCTACATATCGATCAATTCTCTTCTTCAATGTTGGTACCATGTCTGGCACCAAAGCAAGCAACTCGTGGTAACGAGTAGTATATCCCATGTGGTCTGTCCCCTTCATCACATGGTTTAACAGCTCGACTTCCAGTTTCTGCAGCTCGTTCTTGGGGCAGAATTCAGTTCTCAGCAGGGTCTTGAAATCTTCCCAGGTCATGGACATAGCTTCTTCTCTTCCTTTCGCTTGGATCTGTGAGTTCCACAAAGTCAAGGCTCGCTTGTTGAATGTTCCAGCAGAGTAACAAACCTTGTAGTGCTCTGGACAACTGCAGAGGTCCAGAGTAGTCTCGATCTTCTCTATCCATTGGATCAGACCAATGGCTCCCTCAGTGCCATTGAAACTTGGTGGCTTACAACCTACAAATGACTTGTAGGAGTAGTGTGATGCAGTACCAGTGTTTCCACTGGCTTCCCCTGATGAGTGCCCGGTAGTGTTGCTGTCGTTCCGGATACGGTTGAGCATCTCCGGTATCACTTCCATCAGCTGATTAGTCAGCTGACTGCTCATTAGAGTTGCCAGGGCAACATGAGTAGGATCCAGAATCTGTGTCGCGTTCGGGTTTGGAGGAGAAATAAGTGGAGGAGGAGGAGGTGAGTCAGCTGGTGATGGCATTGACAAATGTGGTGCTGAACTCTGTGGTGGTGGTACAATAGAAGGAGGTCTTCTCGGCTGCATTCTGATCATAACCAAAAGTGTATTAGTTAGTGCAATGATCGAATGCAGAGGACACAATGCAAATAAAGTCTTAAGTCCTATGTTCTCTATATGCAAGGTCCCTAGATTATAGTTTAGGCCAAACCGTTTAAATAATGTGACCAATATTTCTGTATAACCATGGCTCTGATACCAATCTGTCACATCCCGAGCTGGCGGGTTGGATCGAATTCCCCGTCGAGCGGAAGGTTCCCGGGGCCTGATATCGTGAATGATAATCAGAATGATCAGATTGTTTACATTGCACATGATATATATATGAGAAACTGCTAAATGAAAATAGAATTACAAAGTTAAATTACATCAGTTTAGTTCATAATTTAACAATGTAAATCTACTATCAACATCATAATTCTTCAATCTTGTATCTGCACAAGATATACAAAATAATCTGTAAGATGATGTTTCAAAAATACGCAGGTCCAAAAACACTAGGTCATCTATCTAATGTCCTATTCCAAAAGAAATAACCTCTTAGTTGACCTGCTCGTCACCTGAGAAGTCATGCAAAAATAAAGTCAACACATGGTTGGTGAGTTCATGTAGTTTTATAAAAATGAATTTTGAATAACCTTTGAATAACAACCTTAACCTCACCATTAACCATCTATACCATCTAGTTCAGTATGCTTATATATAGGGCATATGTAGGGAAGAACTTACCGCCCGCCCAGCCACCGTCCCATCACATACCAAACCACATGATATATTGTTCTTGGTGATAATTAAGCGTTTCATCCCACTACTTTGATTCCATCACAATTGATTCCTAGTATTTGATGACCCTAAAAATGTTTACCTTGATCCCCTAAAATGACGACCTTAACCTCATTAACGACCACCTATACTATCCAATCAAGTATGCTTATATGTAGGGCATATGTAGGGGAAAAGCCCCAGCCACCGTCTCACCACATACCGGACTGCTTAGCATATTGTTGTTAATGATAATTAAGCGTTTCACTCCATTCACCTTCAATTTAGATTTTGATTTCCACAAATAGATTTACCACTAATCTCTTGAGTTCACCATGTATTCATGATTACCCCAAAGCACTTGTAGAAATATAATATTAAATGTTTAATTAAATTAATAATAAAGCATTTAAATACATCTAAGACATGATGATTGGGCCTTATTGGACTCAATCAGTTAGACTTAGTTGTTGGTGGTTGTCCAAGTTGTACACTGTCACACGTGGCCCATATTAGGCATGACCCACAAGGAGTCTACCTGTATGTTTAGGGACTTTAATGATGCCCATATCAGCTTGACCCATTGGCCTACTGTACATGCCGGAACTTTAAGGATATCCTTTGATTCTTGATCGTCTTTGATTCTGTTGATTTCGTTTGATAGTTTAAGTTATGCCCATATAGCCTGACTACAAGAGTCTCCTATTTATGCCGGGACTTTCCGTGTGTTACACGTGGTCTTGATTTACGTACAACTGACATCCACCTTTGGTTAAACAATTAATGATTTCATTAGATCTTAATGATTTCATTATTCCAATGATTCACACACTCTTATGATTCCCTTGATTTTCTTGGTTCTGATCTTTTGATTTCCATGATTCTACAATGATTATAGATTATTGATTAGGATCCTTAGTTTACTGATCA
Source organism: Mikania micrantha (assembly GCA_009363875.1). Classification (NCBI taxonomy): domain Eukaryota; kingdom Viridiplantae; phylum Streptophyta; class Magnoliopsida; order Asterales; family Asteraceae; genus Mikania; species Mikania micrantha. The sequence goes on along the minus strand of CM018680.1, from coordinate 38,266,770 downwards.
CACACTGGATTAGATTCCATTGAATTTGATCTTCAGCTTTAGTTCTTTTTATTTCACTTTGAATTTAGATTCTTGAATTTGCACTTGATGGACTAAGGGTTTGTTTAGAGTTTTAGAATTAAGGTATTACTCATAAGAGTAATTAATTAACTTGTTGATTAATTTAGCATACCAGTTACCTAGACAGGAGTCTAGGAGTATAAACAACATATATAAAGCATATAATAAGTAAAAGCATTTTCGTAAAACAGTTTAAATAAAAAGGTTTACGCATGCTTCTCAGCCCCGTGTTTGAAAACAAAATGTTTAGAAAAGGGGCAATGAATTCACATGTGTTGCTATGCAAATAATTTATCACAAAAAGCGCGCTCGTTATCTGTAGAATATTGCTTCAGTACCTGAGTTGTTTTAAGAGAATTCGAATACGATAAGTATTTATAATAGTCGTAGTATCTAAGGTTTGGTCTCGGTGTGCAACTAAGTGTCCTATGTTACTAATGTGTTTCTAAGATTTCTTCTGACTAGTCTAATTTATTACCCATTTATTACCCGTATCCCACAGTTAATCATAACAAGTCTTAATTAACATGTTTTTAATTTAACTCATTTTAAGCTAAAAATTAATTTAGAAAATCATTTAATTTAATTTAAACAAGTTTTGAATTTAATTTCTTTTATTAAAACATAGTTCATTTAAGAAAAGTGAAGTTTCCACATGATGGGCTTGGGTTAAGCCCATTGGGCCAACCTCGGGCCCATTATTAGACTTTGTTTTGGCAATTGATCCATGATCAACATTTCGATTAAGTTTTCCTAGATAATCCAAATGAATTATCTAAGTAAACCATCAGGACTTATAAAACTTCCTAAGAATTAGTGTTAATACTTAAATTAGCTCTCCAAGCCTTAGGTTATTATGTTGATCCCTTGTATTTCCCCCAACGCGTTACTCTTAAAATATGTTATATCCCTCATTTATTTGATTTTATAATTTAAGAACACCATTCCTTAGTAACTCTATCCATTGTTTTTCTTAAATTGAACCCATGTTTAACTCCCAACCCATGTTTACTTCCACGTGGGTTCCCATACACACACTCACACATGATTAAACCTTAAAACATGTAAGCATGCATGGGTACGCTTAATTTCAAGTTCTCAGTGACCAAGTTCAAGCTCAAACGGTTCAAGGATGCGATCATATCCCTAAGTGTGCTGACCAGAAGTTAGGTTCGCTGCTCAAGAGGGTTTACACCTGTGGTTCGGCTAGTTCACGGAATGTATCCTAGGTTCGCTGCCCATCTAAGTGTCTGGCTGCTTCAAGGTTCGGTATCCAGGGTTCGGTTACGTAAGGCTCGGTGATGGCCTTAGTACGCAGGATGCAAGGTTCGTGTCACGTGCAGGTTTGGCCATAAGAGAAGGTTCGTACACAGCTGGTTCATTCGAGGGTTCGACCAAAGTCCCAGGTTCGTGGCATAAGGGTTCGGAAACCCTAGGTTCGCACATCTTGTTTGCCCTTCGAAGGAGGTTCGGCCAACTGGTTTTTCATCATGAATCCAGCCCCGTCTTCTTCCTCATCAACTCTAATATGTTACATGTTAGTTTCTAAAGCTTCCTAGTCGTTTTACAAGAGTTTATCTAAGTGTTTCTAACTGTTAGATCAATTAAAACAACAATATATTGTAGGAATCCGGTTTCACATAAAAACCGATAATACAACTAGGATTTACCTCGAAAATGGTGGATGAAAGCCTAGATCTCTTGTACTTTCGTGATCTACGGATGATAATGGTCGTTTTGACACCAAGAACTCGCGAATCCGATGAGAAATGATCGGGAAATCTTAGAGAGAAGTTTAAAGAGATTTTAGAGAGAGAGAGAGAGGAAATTGTGAGGATGAATGGGTAGGTGGTGGTGGTTGTGGCATTCATGACTACATTAAATGGTTCAAGAATACCCGGTAGGTTCGGTTTTGTTTGGTTTCGCTTAATATATCGGTTTCTCGTGGTTTTTGTAACGAAACGACCCGATTTCAAAATAAGATTTAAAAAATTATTTTAGGTGGTTATTCCTAGTAAATTAACTAAATATCTTCTTTTTATTATTAAATTTACGAAAATATTTAATTTACTGTTTAAAATCGAATCGTACTGTCGTCGCGCATATTCGTTTGAATCGTCACCCGTACGAACACGACGATAACTATACTTTTCAATATTGTTTTCTAAATATCGGATATCATTCAGAACGTAAAACTTTCAGATATATTCGTGTTGATCGTCATCTATACGAATAATCCGTCGATTTAGCATTCACGTAACGACATCCGTGTTGTTTTGTTCTATAAAACCTCACATACGTTTATACATAATAGAATGATCCGAGAAGCAAGGGAAGCTAAGGTATAACCATAGACTTAGAGTTCATCAAATTGGATTAACCTAAGTCTAATAAACAAATTTATGATTTTCTTAAAGTAAATTATGGTTTTAATAAATGAAATTGATAATAAGCTTTCTTAAACTAATTAATTGATTTTAACTTATTGGTTTAACTTTTGACGGAACTATTTGAAATGTTTTAATTAGAGACTTTAAATGCAATAAACATAAACCTTACATAGCTAAGGTTTAATGGCCACTAACTACGGGATAACGGTTACTCACGGGTAAAGTATTAGATTTATTAGAGAGACACTTAGAGATCCATTAGTAATATAGGACATTTAGTTGCACGCCAAAACCAACACCCTAGTTTGCATATATTATAAACACTTATAGTATCCGAATCTCTTAAAACAACTCAGGTGTTGAAGATACTTAAACAACAACTAAAGAGCACTTATCATCATTGGTAATACATACTTAGCAACACAGGTGAGTTCATTGTTCCTTTTCAAACTATTTTTAATTTTATTCGGGACTGAGAAGCATGTTATACCTTTTAAAAAAATGTATAAATGTTGTATAAATGCTTTTATACTTATTCATAATGCAAATACTAATGCTTATTCTGATTACACTTATTCTAAAAGCTAAAAGCTAAGGCTTTAACCTAAATGCTAATGCTACATGCTAATGGTACATGCTAATGCGAAATGCTAATGCTACATGTTAATGTTACAAGCTAATGCGAAATGCTAATGCGACATGCTAATGCTAAGTGCTAATGCTACATGCTAAGACTATATGCTAATGCTACATACTTTTATACTAGTTTGCTTAAAATACTGGATGCTTTTAATATGCAAAGAATGCAAAGACTAATAGGTTGAAATGCTTTTATAAACTAACTTTGATAGCTTGAATGCTCAAAATCTAAAAGGCTTAAGTGTTTGATGTACTTGCTATGCTCGAGTGCTTGAAATGCTTGAAATGCTCAGAAGGCTTTAAACTCTGGTATGCTTGAAATGCTAAGACAAACGGATTGGCCTCTCAGTGCTTTCCATGCTGGTTGTGAAGCTAGTACTTGTGCACAGGATACATAAATGCTATGCTAAATGAATGCTATAAACTTGTATGCTAAAGATATTGGCTATGATAGAACATACTGATTTGGCCTCTCAGTGCTTGCCATAGGGTGTTCTTCATAGTCGGGACTTGAAGGAACGGACTATTGGCCTCTCAGTGCCTCTTAGTGCCTGCCATATAGTGATTCCTCATTGATGTGACTAGGATGATTTTGGTTTTCTTTAGTTGACTTTGTGTCATCTTAGAAATCCTTTATCAAAACATCGACGTTGCTAATCACATTTTGTTTCGATATGGATTGATACTGGATTCCTTAGGGGGTTCAGTTGTCCATAAAGGTAACTCTCAAAGCTAGCCTTGTAGATGCTATTGTGTGCATGTTGAAAACTTATAAACAGAATGCTAAAGCTATGATGGGAATGGGATTGGATGGTAGGTAAGATGCTTAATTATCATTAACAACAATGTCATATGTGGTTTAGTATGTGGTGGGATGGCGTCTGGGCGGGTTGTAGGCTCGACCCTTTCGTATGCCCCATATATAAGCATACCGAATTGGATATTACAGGTGATGTTAATGAGGTTAGGGTTTTACCAAAAAGGTTTGCAAAAGCTATTTTTCAAATGCTAAAACTATATGAACTCACCAACCATTGTGTTGACTTTGTTTTCTTACATGCTTTGTCAGGTGACGTTGTAGGACCTGTCAGGAGCTCGGAAACAATCCGATTCCAAGGGAAATCTGCTTGACAGCCTCTGGAATAGTGCGGAATCCTATTCCAGGGTTTTCCAATTGAAATCAACAGCAACCGTGGTGAATCGATTGAGTAGAATCAACGTGCGAGTGAGAATCGATCACCACGGGTTGAAAATCGAAGTTGGACGGCAAGAATCGCTCAAAACTTCAAGGGTTTGACACTGGAGTGCACTGGGAAGAATGAGGACTCAAGAAAGTTAGGTTTGAAATGATTTGAACTTGTATTTATAGTCTGTAGTCATTCGGCCGAATGAGTGGCCGAAGCAACTCATTCGGCGAATGACTATGTCGAATAGATAAGTCAATCGAATGAGTCATTCGGCGAATGACTTCATTCGTTAGAGTCATTCGCCCGAATGAGTAATACTCATACTCAAATATTAATTAACCAATTCAAACAATCATATAATCAATATTAAACATTAAGAACAATATATAAAGACAATTTCCATTGATATAACTTTAATCTTTACATGATGATTAATACAAAATTGAACTAGGGATATTAAGTGCATCAACAAACTCCCCCTTGGACCTAGTTCAACTCTTGGAAGTGTCTTTCTTGAGAAGCTTATCAGAGATGGCTTTCCAATCTGCTCCAGCATGAACCTTTAAGCATATGTAGATTCTGATCACCCTCATGAATTGAAGTGCCTGTTCCATGTCCTGTACATCAAAAAATATCTGGTGTTGAAATAAAGCTTTGACATCGTTGTGTGACAAGTTAGTCAACCACATCGGGTCAAATATACGTTCAGTCCCCCATTTCTTCTCCTTGCACATAACAATTACGGCCTCTCCACTTCGCCCGTCGTAGTACCACCATCGGAAGCCCTCTATAAAGTCTTGTCGCATCTTCCTTAATGGAATATTCTTCAAAACTTTAGGAGGAAGCCATTTCAGGATAACTTTATGTTTCCGGGTATCTCCATCTATCTCCGGCAGATAATATCTTTCAGGCTGTTGGGGCTGGAAGTTCACCCATTTCTTCCTGTACTCATACTGAATTTGTCGAGAGAACCAGGCTGACATTCCAGAATCTTCAGAATATAGCATCCTCAGACGAGCTAACTGATTGACCTCAAATCCTGGCAACGTCTTAAAATCGTGAGGATGCTTGAAATAGTCAATGCCTCTTTCTCTCTTCACAGCATAGCACCCAAGATCATGAAAGTATGCCCAGCTTAAGATTTGACCTCCAGCCTTGTAGCATTTGGTCCTGAATACTTTCTTGTGCGTAGCTGGCATCTTCATTGTGCTTTCCCTCTTCAGGACCTCCCAGTAGGCCATCCATTCCTTTTTTCTTTTCTTTTGATCATCTACTTCGGCTTTGCTAACCTCAACTTGTTCTTCTAAGTATCGGATCAGTAGATCTTCAGTGGCTTGATCAAACTGATCAGTGAAAGTTGGCAGCTCGTCTTCAGCTGATGTATACTTTGGATACTCCTCATCTGTGATATCTTCCAGAATGACTTCATCCACATCATCAAAGTTTTCTAGAGTAGGCTCATCAAAAGCTGGAACTGAGGTATCATCAGTAATAACCTCATCAGGATTTAACCTGAACAACTCAGCTATTTGCTCCTTTGATAAGCAATGTATAATCTCTCCCTCCTCCTTGTCGTAGATAACTGAGTGCTGTATGATGCCTTGAGCGTCAAGAATCATAGTAAGAGTCTCGTCCAGTTGACATCTGACAGGCATAACATCGACTTCCTTAGTAGTTGCTAGTTCTTTAGTTTGTGTCGGAGGAGGTGGAGGAGGTGCCTGTTTCTTCTTGTCTTGCATGGATTTTGATCTGATCTCAGAAGTAGAAGGGGCTTGATCATCATCATCATCATCATCATCTGAAATAGATGAATTAGAAGACCCGCTTCCTGATCCGTCCTTATCATCATCATCAGATTCGTTATCTTTCTCCGAATCCTCATCGTCTACCTTTTCCTCCTCACACTCTTCTTCTGCTTCCTCACCTTCTTCTGTTTCTTCCTTGTCTGATTCATCGGAATGAGCAGCAGTGCCTTCAATCCTGGGAGTGCTGTCCTTGAGACTATCAAGCTGATCAACTAGTCTACCATTCTCAGTCTCTAAGGACAGGATCCGATCACTGAAATCAGTGAGAGTTAATGCCAAATGATGATGCTCATCAATATATTTCAGCAACTGCTCCTCTTGCTGAGCAGAACGAGCTCTAAGATCTGCTCTCTGATCTGCAGCTTGAAGCAACAGTGCATCCTGATCTGTTATCCTTTGAGTAAGTTGAGCGATAACCAGATCCTGTTCTCTACTCTTCCTTTCCATCTCCATATTCCTCTCCATCAATCTGAGTACCATACTATTCAGTGTGCTCAGCTGATCAACAACTGAAACAGTAGGTATGAACGTGTCAGCTAGTGAGATGGAGGGACCTGCAGAGGCAGCAGTAAAAATGGGATCCTGGGTCATAGAGGTGGTCAGAGGGGCCACAGTAGTACGAGTCGGAATAGCCCTTGACCTGGTCAGTGAAGAAACTGACACAGCTGCTGCCGATGTAACAGTAGTTGTAGCAGCTGTTGTCAGTTCTGACCTCCTCTGAAAGAGGAACCTCGATCTCTTCCTCTTTCCAGCTGGAGAAGATGTAGACTGAACAGCTGCAACAGACACAGCTGTAGTGATAGGAGTAGAGGAACGACGAGGAGGTGAAATATCAAACTCAGGAACAAATAAAGGATCAGTGATCTCCTCCAACTCAGCTTCACTCCTTTTCCTCTTCCACTTTATCAACCTGCCACTAACCCAGATACTCTCAAACTCCTCATTTGGTGTATCTTCACCATCACTTGAGTCCTCTGACTCATCTACATCAGCAGCAGATGTGGTGACTGTTGTGTCTAGAGGAGTTGTCACTGTGGAGGTTGTAGTAGTCATGAAATCCAACTCCAACAGTGAGTCAATGTCAACTTCCTCATCAGCAGCTATAGAGGTACGAACTCCAGTCTGGGTATCAACATCAGCTGCACTCACTCCTTCAGCATCTACACAACTAACACCAATCATGCTAACATCAGCAACAGAAATGATATCAACAACAACAGCACTAGATCCAACACCAGCTGAACTCACACCAACACTTGCAACTACACCACTTCCACCTTCACCACCATGATCATCACCACCATCATCTAGCACAACAATATCTTCTATATCCGAATCAGAATCATCATGTCTCCATCTTCGACCAACAGGAGCTATGTAATCAGGCCTAGAAAGATGACCAAATAAAGATCGAGTTGCCGGCTTCCTTTCCTTGCCTCTGTATGACATCACTCTGTTTAGAGTGATGTCATTCATGTGCTCCAAACTGAGGATATCTGCATTAATCTTCGGCAAATTCGGAAACTGTGCATCAATCAACTGCTGCAAGAAACAAGGATACATCAAGAACTTCTTATCCCCTATCAGAGTCACATTCTCCTTCATTTGTGAGAAGACCATTTCTGAGAAGTTGAATGGCAGGTTCAGCACTAGTGCAACAAAGGCACACTGAATGGTCTCTCTCATGTCATCGAATCCTCCTCTCCTTGACCCAAGGCAATGTATAAGTACATGTGCTAAGTACTTAAACTGAGGAGACATGTATGCCTTGTTCAGGATCCCAGCTCCAAGATCTCCCTCATACTTGCACCTCATGAAGCAGCCTCGAACTAAGTAACGATCCAGAAGATATGGCTGATCAGGTGCATCTTGAAAACCACAAACTCTTCGGATGTGTTCAGCAGAAATGACCACGTCCTGTCCTTGAACTTTGCCTCGAATGACTGTAGGCTCAGCTTCACAGTCAATATCAGAAGATGCCCAAAAATCCTGCTGATGTGAAATATATGGCACATGCAAAGTAGAGATGGCTGTAAAGATTATTCTCCTATTGCTTGACATATCTGACTTTGTCAAATGAAACTTGCCCATTTGATAAAATTCCCTCTCCCGTGATAAAACCACCTTTGTCACCCGCAAAAGCTACATATTCACCATGAACAGATTGAACATTTGTGAGCAGAGAGATATTTCCATTCATATGCCTTGAAGCCCCACTATCGACAATCCAAGAGCTGTTTAGAGCAGCTGTTGGGGCATTCTGCACAAAAATAAAACAATTAGTTCAATTTGGGAACCCAAGCCTTTACAGTCTTGGGTTTACTCATTGAGTCTCGGATCATAACATCGATCCATTTACCATCTGAAACAGCCTTGTCTGAAGTGGGTGGAACTGAAGTCTCAGACTTTAATTTCCAGACTGCATTTTTACTGAAAGAATTTTTCAGATAAATGGATGATGATTTAACTTGATAAACATTAACCGTCTTGGGAACATTCAAGTTCACCAGTTTCCCTTTACCATTGTCCAAAGATTTAACCTGATTTGGTTGTTTGGGTTTTGCCTGAATTGACTTCGATTCAGATTTGACAGGTTTAACAAAAATATGATTTTGTTTTCTGGGTGGTGCAACCTTTGGTCTAATCAACTGTGGGCAAGATCTAACAAAGTGCCTAGGTGCACCACACTCAAAGCAAACAGGTTCTCCTTTTTTATGAAAATGTTTTAATTCAGAAAAAGATTGCCTTTTTGGTTTGAAAACATTTGTTTTTGGCGTGTTATGATTAAAACCCAAACCCTTTTTCCCATTTGGAACAAGATTGTCAATCTTGTTAGATACACAAGCTGAATTTTCTTTTGAAGCTTTCAGAAAACCTAAGGCTTGATAAATTTTTGAGGATGAGATTGGGTCGCCCTTTTTGATAACAGGGATTGGATTCTGAGCAATAACACAATCAGATGAATGATCAGATTCATCCTCAGAATCGGAAACCCAATCCTCTACAAGTCCATCCACCGAAGATTCCTTTGACAAAGAGGAACCTTCATCAGTAATCATCCCAATCGGATCAATTACTAATGGAGTTATAACTTGAAATCTTTAACATCTTTGTCATTTGGTGAATTGACAAAGCTGTTTAAGATTGGTGGAGGACATCTTTGATAACTCACAGTTTCCTTACCCTTATGATCAGCTTATTTGCTGATCATGTGCTCAATGATATAAGATGCACTCTCATAGCTCTTGAGCTTTTGTCCTAGGGTCTCATAATCACACTCAACTATTGCTAACTTCTTTACCTCATTAATGGTATTGAGATAAGAAGTTATAGCATCTTTCTTGTTAAGAACAACAATCTCAGCCTCATGAAGTTGTCTATTTAAAAGTTCAACTTTATCTTGAAAATCTTTTTCATTAGCTTTTAAAACTTTGTTAGCATCAATACACTGGTTGAGATCACTGAGCAAAGTAGCATTGTGATTTTGATAAGAAAGGACCTTGCTTTTAAGGTCAACACTGCTAAAACAACTAGAACAAGAAGATGAACAATCATCAGATACCTGATCAGACTGTGAAGTTGCAGCAGGAGTAGCAGATGAGTTCACCATCAAAGCAAACTGAGTAGAAGATTCTTCAATATCAGCATCAGAATCAGATTGAGTGTCAGAATCAGATAAGCTTTCAGACTCTGACCTAGATGTTTCTTCTATCTTGAGTTGTGCTCCTTCAGAAGTATTCTCTTTTTGTTGATCTGCTGACTTCTGGATCTCACCAACACAAGCTTTATCTTGTCCCCCTTGTTCATAATTGAATCTGAAATCCCAATTTTCACCTTCATGTACCATCAAAGCTTTTCTTGCATTTGAAGAACTAGTCTGAGCAGGAGAATCAATAGGAACAAGTCTTCTTTCTGTATTTGCTGCAGAAGACTTCTGATGATGAAAAGGACTCTTGTTTCCTGCTTTCTTTGGATGTTTGCATTGTCTAGCAAAGTGACCTTTCTCTCCACAATTGTAACAAGTAACCGAGGCCATGTCAAAACCAAACTTAGACTCCTTGTTCAAGTTAATGTCTTTACCAGTCCTTTTGACAAACTCCTTAGCTCTCCTCACAGCACTTGCCAAAGCCCACATGATGTCAATCCTTTCCATGTCATCTGGATCTATCTCAGAATAGTCATCATTTGTCAGATACAGATTGCCAATCTGTCCTGCTACCAGTCCATCATAAGAACTAACCAAGGTAGACAGGAGACCCATATGCTCTGTATCTCAACTGTAACTTTATCAAAATTCTCTGTCTTCAGACTTGTGACTGGTTGATGATGTTCTTTCTGAGAACCTGAAGAGGAGGATGACTGGCTGAAATGAATCTGATTGGAAGATGGAGCTTCAGTAGTCTGAGAAACAAAAGCAGTCTTCAGTGGAGCATGTGAAGAGGCTTTCTCTACAGTAGGTGTAGAATAGTACAATGAAGGATCCTGAACTTGAGCAACCCTCTTAGCTTTCCACTTGTTTTCAATTTCCTGCTCCTTCAATTTCTGGATAAAATCATTGATATCCATATGTGCCATCATCTCATTCTGCTTAAGTACCATCAAAAATGATTCCCATTTTGGAGGAAGAGCATCTGCTAAACACTGAATCTTCTCCTGAGTAGTAGTCTTGACTTCATGATTAAACAGCTCACTCAACAGATGGTAAAATCTAGAAATCAAATCATCCAATGATTCATTCCCCACATACATAAAGCTGTTGAATTCCTTCCTCAATGCCTTTGACTTGATGTTGTTCAAAGCATCATTGCCCTCATAACGCTGTTGCAAAGCATCCCACAGATATTTAGAAGATGTAAACTGTCTGAACTGATGGAAAATATTAGTAGCAATGGACTGAGATAAAATAGCATAAGCCTTCTTCTCATAATCATAAAGCTTCCTTTGAGGCTCAGTCATCCGTGTGACTAGCATAGGAGTTCCATCTTCATTAAGAGGCCTCAGATATCCTCCTTCAATCATCATCCATAAATTGGTATCCACTCCATTGATGTGGATCTCAAACCGATACTTCCAGTGCGGATAATCGTCTAAAGGTAGTAACTTGGGAGCCTTGTTGGAGTTTCTGGTCTCAGTCTCAGTCAACAATAATGTCTGAATGCGATGATTCTGATTAGCCATCAATGCTAAATCCTCCATTTAATCAGGAATAATAAGATTCAACACTTAGAAAAATTGGCAGACTGATGGCCGAATGAAGCTGTTTGTGGCGAATGTCGGGGACCGAACTGATTCTGGTGAATGAGGATCTGAGTATGACTATAAGAGTGAAAGAACCTATTCGGCGAATGAGGGGTCGAATGAATCTATTCGCCGAATGTGAGTTGAGTATGAAGCTATTCGGCGAATGAAGATGGCGAATGATGCTATTCGCCGAATGAGAACTGATTCGGCCCAACTTATTCGGCCGCCATGTTCATTCGGCTGATCTGAGGGTTTTGGCAACAAAAATCGCAATAACTTTCGATTTTAAGCAGATCTAAGTACCAAATTTGGTACAGAACCCCATGATATGATAATGAACCAATTGGGATAAATGTTTTGACAAAAACACCACAAAACTCCACGGATCTTTAATGAAACAGTAACTTTAAGGGCAAGAAACATAGGGTTTTTCAAATCTCGAACCTACAATCTGAGATTTAGTGATTTTGAATGGAAATCAAGCAGAATCAAGAGCCAAACCTCTGATACCACTTTGTAGGACCTGTAAGGAGCTCGGAAACAATTCGGTTCCAAGGGAAATCTGCTTGACAGCCTCTGGAATAGTGCAGAATCCTATTCCAGGGTTTTCCAATCGAAATCAACAGCAACCGTGGTGAATCGAGTGAGTAGAATCGACGTGCGAGTGAGAATTGATCACCACAGGTTGAGAATCGAAGTTGGACGGCAAGAATCGCTCAAAACTTCAAGGGTTTGACACTGGAGTGCACTGGGAAGAATGAGGACTCGAGAAAGTTAGGTTTGAAATGATTTGAACTTGTATTTATAGACTGTAGTCATTCGGCCGAATGAGTGGCCGAAGCAACTCATTTGGTGAATGACTATGTCGAATAGATAAGTCAGTCGAATGAGTCATTCGGCGAATGGCTAATTCGCTGAATATAGTCATTCTTTATTCTCACTCGGCGAATGACTTCATTCGTTAGAGTCATTCGCCCGAATGAGTAATACTCGTACTCAAATATTAATTAACCAATTCAAACAATCATATAATCAATATTAAACATTAAGAACAATATATAAAGACAACTTCCATTGATATGACTTTAATCTTTACATGATGATTAATACAAAATTGAACAAGGGACATTAAGTGCATCAACAGACGTACAGAACTAAGCGAAGGCTCAGGAATGCATGCTAGGATGCCCAGTTAGAGGACCTAGTAGATTTTGGAAAGCACATGTTTTGTTGATTGTTGTGAATCACTTTTGATAGGTTTACCCAGTTAAATTATCAAACATTGACGATTGTAATTTAACTTTGTAATGCTAGTTTAATGTTATTTGTGCTTTAGTTATTCTCAATGTTGACGCTATGCAAACAATCTGATCATTCACGATTATCATCCACGATATCGCGCCCCGGGAACCTTCCGCCCGGCGGGACACACGATCCGGCCCGCCGGCCTGGGGTGTGACATTCTAGCTTCCTTTCGGTGAGATGAACATTTAGACACCAAATTTGCTTGATTTGGTGAAGTATTGGTGAGGTAGCTTGTGGGTTTTGTGGTGTAATTCTAGAGAGAGAGAGGATGAACGGAAATGGAGAGAGAGAGAGAGAGAGTAAGAGCTCAAATGAATGAAGGGTTTTTATACCCCGAGTGATTCCCCGCACGTTCGTCTTTTATCGGTTTCGCATTGACGCATTATTTTACGAATATAACGTAAATATTACACTATTATTAAAAATGGTTTTATTTTATCTTTTATGGTGGTGATTTCTAATAAATATTTTACGTGAAGTATTATTATAAATTTATTTTCGAATTCGTTTACTTACTGTTTCGTCCGAACGCATAACTTTCGCGCGTATTCGTACGAATCGTCACCCGTACGAACACGACGATTTTTTTACTTTATGTTTTGGTTTTCTAATTATAAGATATCATTTAAAATATTAAACCCACAGAAATATACATGCGAATCGTCATTCCCACGAATACAATGTTAATTTAATATTCCATCATGCTATCATTGATTGTTTTGAACTTGTTTCCTCACAATGATTATGTTTCATAATTTGATTGTTTTGGATTACATGACATATGAAATATGATGTCAGACATTAGATTTCCTCGTTACTGAGAGAAATCTCATGTCTTAGCTATTATGTGTGCAAACTGTTTTACGTATTTAAACATGAATATACATAATGTATTTTGAAACGATCTTATAATTACATACATGTACTTACAAGCATCGTTCGTACTGATGATTACTGTACAGATGTTACAATTGAGTAGATCTGAGAGCTTCAAAACTGTTAGGGACCTTTCCCTGATCTCGATCAGCAAAAGTCAAACCTGATTGACTAGTCAAGAATGGTCAATAGTGTGGAATTTATGCTCGGATGAATTCATGATGCAAAAACGAGTCTATGAGCATTAATGGTTCAAGAATCGAGCCTCTAGTCTAAAAAAAAGTCCGCGTACGTGAACTAATTCGGAAGGTATGCCCGCACGCTATAATTTCACATATTATCGTGTTTTGTGCGTTATAAGAGTTATACTCACGACTAAATTAAAAGAAAGACACAAATATATATATATATTTATATACACACACACACACATATAAAATATTATAACAATTATAAATCGTTAAAAATACATAATTCAATTTCAACGACAAGTTACCTTAGCGATGCTAATGAGTGACGACGTGAGAAAGTATAGACGTACACGTAAACACAAAAAAAATGATAATTATCAATTGTATAATACGAGATATTTGTACAAGTTTATAAAAATTTGGAATAAGAGGTTACGCTACCCATTTTATTTTATATATATATGTATATATGTATGTATGTATGTATGTATGTATGTATGTATGTATGTAAACAATTTTGTCACAGTTTATTCATTTATTTTGTATGCATTAATTTGAATGAATTATTATTGAACTTATGTTCATGTTTTATAAAATAAATTAGTAAGCTTAAAATAAACATAAAGTTAAAACACATGCATGTGTGCCTTATAAAAATTGATTTTTGAGAAAGCATATACATTTCTATAAAGACGTGCATGGGAAAAATATCGAACAAACAACACGTGCTCATCTAAACATATTCTTGTCAAATTGAATCTTAATATATAAGCACTTGTACATACCCATTTTGGTTAAATTAAGCAAGTGAAGGCTTTATTATATATTTCTATTAAGTTGAATAATTTTATAAATTCAACCAAGTAACTATAATTACATATTTTATGTCACAATTGATAATTAATATACAGTATCCATATTTATTTTTACATGATAGCAAGACAACTAATAAATATGGACGTAAAGTTATATATATTAGCTATCAACAAAGATGCAAGACATAATAATGACAACACAGTTTATAATGAACATCTTGTTACCGGACATTACGTATATGAGTTGGCGTACATTTAATACCTTCCCTATATAAATACAAAATTGACTATTTGACAAGGTTAATTTTTAATAATAACAATAATTATCAAGTTGGATAATTAATATTATATATGAAAAATTAAGCATACCAATTATAAACGCATACGATAAAATAAATAATCCAGTATTAAAGGATAGACAATATTAACCGAAAGTAACATAAGTAAACAAAAGTATTCGGTTAATCAAATTTAACACAAGTGAGAACGCATTAGATCTTGTGTGACAATTGTGTCAAGTAGACACATCAAACAAGAGTATTGGTTATTGATACACAATTGATTTACAAAAAGGGCCTCATATTTCATTTAATTGGGAAATACTATACTATATCAACATTTAGAGTTGGCTAGCACTCATGTCATGTATATGGTCACTTAGACTTGGTTATAACAAATCATGGACATGGGTTCCATTTCTATACACACTGTAAGTATTCGTAACCCCTTTACATTTTTACCTAATTTGAGGAAAATACTTGCTACAATACTTTGCTTTTTTACTATTACACTCAAATTGTTTTCATTACAATGCTAAATATGTTAATGCTAGAATATAGGTTAGTCAGATGCAGATTGCATGAGACATTGATACTTTTATCGTAAGTCCCTTTTTCTTATTTAGACACAACCATTAACTCGTGGGTTTGAGCCAGTGGACATATATTGAATAGTAGTATTTGGGTTGACATGTCACACCCCGAGCCGGCGGGCCGGATCGAATATCCCATCGGGCGGAATGGTCTCGAGGCGTGATATCGGGATGATAATCGGAGTGATGAGATTGTTACATTGCACATGATATAAAATGAGAAAGCACTAAATGAAATAGGATTACAAAGTTAAATTACATTAGTATCGTTCATAATTAACCGTGTAAAATCTACTAATAACATCATGAATCTTCCATCTTGTATCTGCACAAGATGTACAAAATAATATGTATAATGATGTTCGAAATATGCACGTCCAAAATAGTAGGTCCTCTATCTGGGCATCCTAGTCACAAGCACGGACTTCTTAATTAAACGTGTTCGTCACCTGAGAAGTCATGCAAAAATAAAGTCAACACATGGTTGGTGAGATCATATAGTTTTGTTTGAAAATGAATTTGAACAAACCTGACCGAATGACAACCTTAACCTCATTAACAACCACCTAAACTTTCCAGCCAACTATGCTTATATATAGGGCATACGTAGGGTCAAGCCCAGCTGCCAGCCCCCCACATACCAAACCACATAGAATATTGTTATTAATGATAATTAAGCGTTTCATCCCACAAACTGAACTGACAACTTTTAATAATCTGGAAATGTTGACTTTTGAACATCCGAAATGACAACTTTAACCAAAATCATACACATAACCATGGAAAATATAGATCGTAGTTAATTAAAATGCTTAAATAAATGAATAAATAAACATTTAATTAAAATCCAAGTCCTATTGATTGGGCCTTGGTCAACTCGAGTAGACTAGTCTAACAATCAAGGTTCTTAGTAGTTGAGGAAATCTGTAAATAGCATCAAACATGTGACTTATAATCAATCAGTCTAGCTAGGACATCTTTTAAAATATACGAATTTTATAGTTCGTTCTAGATCGTTCTTGTTTGTCCTTGTTCGTATAGATTGTTTAGTTCTTTCGCACATGCTATCTTTGAATATTTCCCAGATGTTCCTCTGAAAATAGATCGTTAAAAATAGTTCTTTGAAATAGATATTTAGTTCTTTGAAAATAGATTTTTGTGAATAGTTCTTTGAAATGAAACAATTATTTACTTATGTTGAGTAAATAGTCCTTTTTGAAACTTGTAAATAGTTTACCTAGACATAATCTAGGATAACAATTTTACATACAAAACATTCATGACGTAAAAGCATTTAATTAAATATAATCCAAGGAAAATAATTTACGCACGCTTCTCAGCCCCGCGTTTATAAAACAAAGTGTTTAGAAAAGGGGCAATGAACTCACCTGTGTTGTAGCTCTTATGATTCAACCAAGAAAATATGCGCGCTCGTTTGTTGTAAATTAAGTATCTTTAGCACCTGTGTAGATTTATTATGATTCGAATACGATAAGTATTTGAAGATGACGTGTATAGGGTTTTGGTCACGGTGTGCGACTAAGTGTCCTATATACATGCTAATGTGTTACTAAGATTTCATAAACCATTCTAGGTTATATACCCTCTATACACCCTTATCCCTTAGGTAATCACAACAACACCTTATTTTTATTAAGTTTATAATACATCATTTGTAAATTCTCCTTATGTTGCAAAATATTAAGTTTAGAAATCATCTAAGTTATTTTGAAAACATTTTAATAAATTAATTTATGATGAACCTTAAAACTTAAAGGTACATGTAAAAAAATATCTTTATATTTTTGTAAAACATAAGTTATTATATTTTTTTATGAAAGAATATAAGTTAACATGTTAGGACTTAAGTTAATCTTACTAGATTAACTTTAAGTTCCTCATTAGTTCTTTGTTATGAACTCGTTCTCATTCGTTCTTGAGTTGATTATCAACTAAGGTTATCCTTTTGAATAACCAAGTGGAATATCGATGTGATAAAAAGTTCTAAGTGTTGGGAGTTGATCATACGAGATGAACATAACCCATACCTAGTTTTTTTCCTTGAACCTAGTTAAACTTCCTCTTGTTCGTTAGAGTCTTTGCTGTCCACGACTCCCTCTCGTATTGTTTCTTGATAGTATTTGTTATATAACTTAGTTTATTTCTTTAGTACCTTAGGTTATAGCTGGTGTCATGAGGGTTTTTCGATTAACATATATATAACCCCCAATAATTGTTAAAGCATAATATTATGTGTTTAGAGTTTAGAACGTCTTTGTTTCAATAAAACCTTAGTGTTGAAGAGTTTGGTATCGGCTAACACTCCAAAGGGTCACCTAAAACCTTTATCGTTCTAACATTGTAACCCCATGGTTTTATTTAATAATTCCAGGCCTTTAAAATAAATTGTTTATTAAAACATAAGTTTATTTATTAAAAGAATGAAAATATATTCAGTTTTCAAGAAACTTAATGTCGATGAAGTGATAACAGGTTAATCATTTTGAAACCCCCATGACTTTACTTGTTTGACACACCCATGTTCGCATCAGCTCCAACAAATTCATTCTAAGTGTTTTAAGTCCATTCCAAGTTTGTTGTACTTGGATGTCTTGAAAGCAGCCAATCCTGATGACCATCCCTAGCATCACGGCTATTAGCATAACAATACTGATAGCGCACAAATTGGTTCACTCCTTTGAAAAGCTCGACAACCCCAAGTTCTAACAGCCCTTAGAAACTCAATTATGGAAGGTTTTAGATGATTCCAAGTTCTATTCGTTTGGAAGACATAAACCTAGCTAATATCGGCCACAGTCAGTAATATCTATGACCACAGGTCCAACAATGTCGATAAGACAACAGCCCCAGCCCCTGCCGATATTAACATGTTCTACCATAGGTTAGGTAGCCATGAAGCCCATCGATGCTGATTATCCCAAGTTCAAATCAACATCCAACTGTTCTAAACTTCAATATAATATAATCCTTAAAATCCTAGTTAGTTTTAGTAGAAATCCTAAGGGTTTTGCAGCTCCAAAATGGACTGAAAAGCTGCTGTGTTCGGAGCAGTATTCCAGCACAAAAACATTTATATTTTGTTCGATTTTACCTCAAATCCGGTGATCCAACACGATTTCCAGCCACCCAGTCTTCAATATAAGTTGTTCCTTAGTTCCCCATGTTGATTTACTGCAGATCCTAAAGGTTTGAAGGTCGAAAACTAGCTGGAAATTTGACTGCACAGTGGAAAACCCACCTGAACAGTGGCTTTCACGAAATCAGCTCCTTTTAGCTCAATTTTGGTCCGTTTTTGATTATTCAAAGCCTGATTTCTTCCTCTAATCATGATCTACATGTTTCTACAGCTGTTTTAG
Source organism: Mikania micrantha (assembly GCA_009363875.1). Lineage (NCBI taxonomy): Eukaryota > Viridiplantae > Streptophyta > Magnoliopsida > Asterales > Asteraceae > Mikania > Mikania micrantha. The sequence goes on along the minus strand of CM018680.1, from coordinate 38,248,013 downwards.
TGTTTATCCTAACTGATTTGAATTGATAAAAACGATTTTGAAGCTTACCTTACATAAATAGTGGAAAACCCTCAAAATCAGCAACTTCTCTCTAAAACTGCGGTCAATCCAGCTTGTTTCAGCTCCGGTCAGTAGTACTACTGTGTTCCTCTCTTTATCATGGTCGTTTTGAGTACTAGAACGTCAAATTTGGTGGAGAAATGAGGGAGATATGAAGATTTGAAGTTTGAAAGTGGTGGTGAGGTGTGGTGGCTGGGTTTCTTGAGGAAAGAAGAAGAAGAAGTGGCTGCAAAATGAGGAGAAAAAAAGAGAAGTTAAGGGCTTTTATAGCCCGGGTATGTTTGGGTGTGTTCGGTCTCGCTCGGTTTCGGTTTCGCGCGTCGTTTTTTGTCATTTTTCGTAACATTTTGATAACTTGTAAAGATAGAAGTTTTTAAAAGTTTTAGAATGGTAATTCCTAATAAATTAACTAAATATCTTTTATTTATATTTAAAATTTCGAAAATCGTTTAATTTAATTGTTTAATTGAATCATACGGTTATCGCGCGTATTCGTTCGGATCGTCACCCGTACGAACACGACGACAACTATACTTTTCGATTTGATTTTGCAATTTTTGAACATCGTTCAGAACATTAAACTTACAGATGTAACACCCCGACTAATGGCGGAAACGTCGGGATGCTACGAGGGATGTGTAGATTGTTCATAAGCTCGTGGGCATCTAAATAAATCATCACATATCAATTTAATCAAATAAAAAAATTACACCAAAAACCATGTTCGTCATGATTTAACTACAACAATTTACACAAAAGATTAGCTAAATTAACTAAACACTAGTCTTTAGTAAGCATGTTAATTTTAGCTAATTCCAAGATCCTAAGTGATGATGTCCAAAAGATGTAGAGCTGCACTACTGTACCTACTTCCCTTCATTTCCTGAAACATGTAGAAAATCAAGTGTCAACTACGAAGTAGTTGGTGAGTAATCATAAGTTTTCGTTTTTCAAAAATGTTTACATGTATTTATAAAAGTTTATAGTTTTCAAGAATGACACACATGTGAACCTGTGAGATAATACAACTCTGCCAATACGCAACACACACAACAAACTTGTTACACCCGCTTTATTCCGCTTTATTTAAAATACGCGCGGAAATATGGTCCCAAATATTTCTCAAAATTTCAACATGACCCATTTTAAAACATTTATTTCCTTACGAAATAAACCTGTTCAAAAACCAATAATTCACACCACTACAAACTATTACCACCGTCACTAATTCACGTCATAGTAACTAGTACTATTTGACAACAACACTATAGAAACCTCCGACTCGTCATAATTTATTTATCAACAGAAACCCAAAACGATACCACACTTATTATAAAATTTAAGTTTCACCGAAACCATTTAGCATCGGGTCATGCGATATATTAGATAACCGATCCGAGACTTGTTTCGTTCCTTATTGTATTGGAGCTTTACCTACAATTATCACCCAACATTTTAAATTAGCAAAATGCTATGTAAGTAATCAATGCCACCATATTTGAGCAAAAGAATAATTATTACCACACTCGTTAATTAATACTTGCCACCGTTTTGTTTAAACTGACATTAGTCAGAGTCCACCATTTACCATCTACCATCCACCATATAATAAGAGAAATCATCTCTTATCATAGGATTACTACCACCATAAGTAAGATATAAATCTTACATTTTTCCACTAAAATGAAAGTATAAACCTTTAATTTTGCCACTATAAGGAAATAGATTCCCACCACCATAATAGAGGTGTATCCACTATTTAACCACCATATCTTTTATAAACTACTATGAATCCACCATATATACAACCCACATGTATTCTACTATATCCATACATTAAGTATGTTCAACCATTATTAGTAAAATCACCATAACAACCCTAACTTACCATAAAAACTCATGACTCTGCATTGAATCATGTTTACATCATTTCTCATATAGTAATTCAGTTAGATTACTTACTTCTATCTGCAGATGATCCTGCTTGATTATCCTCTCGATTGAAATCTTGTTTTCCTGTTAAACCCTCAAGTGGTTTACGATCGTTGCTCGGATCTTCCTCCTTTTCTCTTATTCTTCTTTCTTCCTCTCTTTTCTTCTCTCTGTTTTTTTTTTCCTTTTTCTGGCTCCTGTTCGAAAGGCCAAACCCCCTATTTGTTTTCTTCTTATGTCGCATTTGCACACAAATACATAGATATTTATTTTATTTATTTATTTATTTTTTTTGGTTGACTTGCTTCCACGTGAGTAACCACCCACACACATATTTATTTATTTTATGTTTAATTAAGATGTTACAAATCTGGGACATTTCTCAAAATTTTGACATGACCCATTTTAAAACATTTATTTCCTTACGAAATAAACCTATTCAAAAACCAATAATTCACACCACCACAAACTATTACCACCGTCACTAATTCACGTCATAGTAACCAGTACTATTTGACAACAACACTATAGAAACCTCCGACTCATCATAATTTATTTATCAACAGAAACCCAAAACGATACCACACTTATTATAAAATTTAAGTTTCACCAAAACCATTTAGCAACGGGTCATGCGATATATTAGATAACCGATCCGACACTTGTTCCGTTCCTTATTGCATTGCAGCTTTACCTACAATTATCACCCAACATTTTTCTCATCTCACTCTTATGAACCCTAACTTGGGTTCTTTGCAAAAATCATGATCCATACCACAGGAAATGTTTAAAACATACCAAAACAACTGTACACCAGTTTAGGATTACATAAATATTCAAAACTTAACCCAGTTTCACGTTTCTAGAATCCTGGTTCATAATCCCCATCAAATCCTTCTATGGTGATTCAAAGATGAGAAAACATGAATACCTCAAGTAATCGCAGATAATCATTCTAGTGTGGTCAATCAAACAAAACCAAACACATTAATCAGATAATTAAAGAGAAATTCCACAATCATCAATTTCAATCATCAATCATCATAATTATCTCAATATAGTGTACCGCGGAGGACCTTAGTCAACTCAACCAACGGTAAATGGAATCGTCGCGGAGGACCGAAGTCATCTCGGGCAACGGTATTCCTAATAATCATTAGTGACAATACAGTGCACTGCTGGAGGACCGTAGTCAACTCAACCAACAGTGGAATCACCGAGGAGGACCGAAGTCAACTTAACAACAGTAACTCAGTCATTGCAGAGGACCGATGTCAACTCAACGAACAACACCTCATGAATTTGTGATAATCTGTGTAAATCCATAATCGCCAATAATTCAATAATATAAATACCATATTGATAATCTAGGTGTCACCCATGTGTTATCAAAATAATTTTAATCAGGTATACATGTTTCACCCCCGAGTTTAAAAGCAAAATGATTTAAGAGGGGGTTATGAGAACTCACCTGAATGTCTTAGATTCAGTGTTTTGTATAATGCACGCTCACGTATGTGAAATCAAAGACACTTCAACAAATGTATTTATCGCGTGTTTCATATTCAAGAGTAGCTATGTTTGATCATGATTAACTTTTCATATTCAATCGTCCTTTAATTATTAGGTACTCGACCAACTTAAGTTTATTATCTAAGTTATAGTGATATTCATCAAGACTTCCTATTCTCATCATAAAAAGATAAGTTAAAAGCTTGTTAGTTTTTTTCAACTCTTATATGACGATTTTTAATGAGAATATGGAAGTTATACATGTTGTAAGGGCAATAACCTTGTACACACACACGTATATATATATATATACACACTTATAAAAGCATGCAAGCATGTCCATTTAGTTAACCGATATAACTTAAGTTGTCGGAATTTAATTAAGTTTAAGAAAAATCAACTTAGGATATTTTCATAAGTTGTTCAAATTACATAAGTTTCTAAGTTAAAACTTACGTATATTATAGAAAGATGGTAACTTAAAACGTTCATGCATGCATGGATATACCAAACCTCATGTTCTTTCATTTATCCCAAGTTATATTTCGAAAAGTTTTAGATTCGACAGCCCTAGGTCCGACAGTCCTGAGGGTTTGACCGCACATGGTTTGGTGGTAGCCCCTAGTTCGTAGAGGTTCGCAACCATTAGGGTTCTTTCATCCCAGATTCATAGCACATAGGTTTGACCACCTTAGATTCGCTGGATGGGAGGTTCGGTCATCTCAGGTTCGTGACTTGCAGGTTCGTGGCTCCCAGGTTCGTGGCTTCCAGGTCCGTGGCTTCCAGGTTCGTGGCAGCATGGTTCAGCCACGCGATTCTTCTTTTTCATGAACCAACAGCTTGTAGCTGTTCATCATCATCATCGAACCCTAAGCTGTTGCAGGGCTGTTTCCATGGCTTCCAACATCTCATATTTTGTTCGTTTTACGGTTTCAATATGTAGAAATCGTTTAAAATGTGGTGATATAAACCGGTTATTTTAGAGTGAGAAAGCAAAAAGTAAAACTCACGATTTACGTTCAAAACTCGATCAACAGCTCAAAATCTTTGTGGGTTCTTGTTCTACTCGATCATAGGAACGATTTGGCACCAACATCTTGTGAAATGGTTGAGAAATGAGTGAAAAATCTTAGAGAGAAGTTAGAGAGAGAGAGAGAGGTGACGGATTTTAGGTTTAGAGAGAAGTTAGATTTTAAGGTTTCATTTGATTAATCAATCTTTAATGTTTATAGATCTCACACAGAGATTTCTCACACAGAGATTTCTCACACAGAGAAAAACACACACAATCTCTGAAGTTGTCTGAAATTTTCCAAGAGTTGTCAGAAAATCAGACAAACCTTCTATATATATAGACCTGTGAGCCGAACCTATTCCTAGCCGAACCCTTAGGTTCGCCAGCCGAACCCTTAGGTTCGCCAGCCGAACCCTTAGGTTCGCCAGCCGAACCCTTAGGTTCGCTGTGCGAACCTAGGTTGCTAAAACGATAGGTTCGCCGAACCTTTCTATGGCTGTAGGTTCGTCAAACCTATCAATGTGATAGGTTCGCCGAACCTGCCTAGGTTCGTGGGCCAGACGAACCTATGCATAACCTTTACAAAACTAAACTTTACAAAACTTTCTATAATTTACATGTTTGAATAGCAACCTATTACAAATATGTACTAACAAACTCCCCCTTAATAGTTGCTATCAAAACTCTTTAGTCTTTGTCTTCAGCTTTGTCTTCAGTCTTGCCATCCGCTTTATCTTCAATCTTCTCATCAACTCCACTAGTTTCTCCAACAACATTATCAACCGCTCGTATCACAACTGAACGAGGAATCTTGGCTAACCTTTCAGCCTCCAACTTAGCATTTCTCTCATCCATTTCTGTGACATCCAATACCAGATCCTCCGGCAAGTCCGTACGGTATGTATACTTTCACTAATTACTATGTGTAAATACATGTACATGAACAGTGTTTGTATTAACAGATTTCAAAATACAAGAAACAGTTGTACGTATTTATGTGTAAACTTAAATACCTTAAGTACAACGATCACGATAAACAATAGTTGTTGTATTTAGGTGAAAACCTAAGTACAGTTAATATAACGAATCAAGAGAAACAACGACGTTCAAGTAAATAACAAGAACAAGTCGGTTGCGATCTGATATCCATAGATGACAGGAATCAGATGGCCGACAAATTAGTACAAAAACAATTTGAAAACATGATGTTTAGTTGAGTCCGTCAGCGAGGAAACACAATTCAAAACATAATTGCAGTGTTGTTTCAGAATAGCAAACTGACAGTGTGTTTGCGTGGGTGACGATTCACACAAACATATCTGTGAGTTTAATATTCTGAAATGATGACTGAAAAGTACAAAACAAAAGTCAGAAAGCAAAACCATCGTCGGGTTCGCTCGGGTGACGATTAGAACGAATACGCGCGATGGTGACACCTTGTGACGAAACGAAAACGAAAACGACACGAACGAGAATAATTTAAGAAAATTCAATATTTTACATTTTACAATTTTTAAAGTGATCAAAATTAATTAAACAAACTCTTTATAATTAAAACGCGTAAAAATATGCGTTACATTCCGGAAACGCAACGAAAACGCAAACCAAGCAAACGAAACGAACCCGAACTCACTCAATGAGTTCATCTACCACATTTAAGACCCTTCTTTCTCTCTCTAAAACCTCTCTCCCGGTTTCTCTCTCTCACTACAAAATTTGAACTTCAAATCCAAATATCTCACCCATTTCTTGATGAAATGAAGCCATTCTTGAACCTAAACGAAGATCTTGATCCCCTCTACACGAAAGTACAACCGCTCTGGAACGAGAACCATCTGAAACGAGGAAATCTATGATGAAATGTAGCGAAAACTAGGGTATTTTACACCCTTTTCGTTCGAACCCAACCCTAATTGGTTCTAAACCCATTTCCTCCTACCCTTATACACTTGAAACTAGATTTGATACACACCATCACCTTAACCATCTTGGAGGTTGGCTTGGGAGCTTGGATGAACACCCATGGCCGGCCTACACAGTTACCTCGGCGAGGAAACCATTCGGCTGAATGGCCATGTGTCTATCCTATGAAACCACTGCAGACTGAGCCTATTCGGCCTACCCATTCGACCACTCTTCCTTCGCTCAGCTATCCCACTCGGCCAAGCAACTGATTCGACAAACCTTATTCATTCGGCCATTTCATTCGGGAGCATACACATTCGGCCGAAGTTATCCATAGGAGCCATTCTCTCGGTCAGCTTCATCATCATGTGGCCTAGTCACCTGGCCCAAGGCCTGGTCCTGCCCATAACCTTATTTCAGGCTCAACATCCTCAAGCAAGGGGCCCATGAAATCCTTTCGGCCCAACAGTTCGCCCACGCACATACTTATGGCCCATGATTCTTGGTCTAAGCCCACTTAATGTATTCGGCCCAATTGGTTGTTTGGGCCCACATGACAAAGGAAATAAACATTTTTAGTAAGATTAAGGGATATGATGCATGGGAAGTTTTAAGACCATTACTACAAAGGTGGCAATAACTTGGTTAAGTAAAACATGTAAAAGTCAAAAACATTTCATTCTTGAATGTGATAACAAGTGGTTTCAAGGTGTTATACAAATGGATCAATGATAGTACCTAGCTATGTTACAAGATGTTAAGGGTCATTAACCTTTAATCTAAAACCTAAGTTTTTATACTTAGAACCTTTAATATTAGGACATCGAATCAAGTTGAGCATAAAATCAATAACAAAGTATACTAACTTTAACCTAATTGGGTTAAGTGATATCAAAATCCATAAAAAGTACACAGGGCCGAATAACGACCAAGACCGATGGGTGTTTGCCAACATTAGGGCTAACACAAGCACACACTCAAGTACATACAACATATACTCATAAGTTGCAAGCATTGTGAAATTCAACACAAGATCGTGAAAACAACAAGTACAACTAAGAGCGCGTGCATTCTTGTTTAGGCTAAGTCAACCACAACTACTACAAGGTGAGTTCATACACCCCTTTCCTAGTTTTTAACTGATTTTAAAAGTTTAGTTTAACATATTGCTTATACTTTGATTAGATAATACTGCTTCACTTATTATCATTTATCATTGTATGCATGCTTGTATGATCATGATATGACAGGGATAACCACGATGAATATGATAATATAATTTCATAAATCATCAACACAACATAATAATAGTTATAAGATTATATTTTACAACGCTTAATTATACTCATAAGAACAGATAAATGCAGGTGAACACGATGACAACAACAACAAAACACATGAATGATATGAAGATAATATATCTTCATAACATCATTCAACACTAGAGTTAACTAAGTGTAATAAGACAAGTGCTTATAACACTTAGCTTAAAACTCAACACATATTACAAGAAAACATGGAACAAGAATCATCCACCACCTGAGTCGACTAAGTGTAGTAAGACTAGTTCTTGCCATAGCTTATTGACAACATGGTGATTATATGGAACAATAAAGAATGATAATCATGATAATGTAACATCATGATAACAACATCATTCACAACACAATTAACATAATTTAATAAGACAAGATCTTATTTAACTTTGTTAACAACAACTAGAACTTACAACATTAAGAACAAAAAACATTTATGAACACGCAATACAATTGATTACTATTGAACTATCTGCATTATATCATTTCAATAATGTGCCATGTACTCAAGTTTGATCATTGTAAGTCCCTTCACAAATCGCTGACCAGTTAGTTTGACGTGACTAAACCGATGATAGCATAGTGGTACCATAGGTTTGACAAACCTCCGGCGAGTAGGTCGGTATGTTATTCGTAATTTCAATTGGCCGGTAACGTATGACCGGTAACAGGGCGACTTCAAGTCAGGTTCTGGGAAGGCGTCACATGGTGAATTAATCTACAGGAATATTGTAATTAATCCAGCGGAATCCTATTGACTAGTAGGTTGAGAAATTGATATTCTCTCATGTTCCACTACTGGTAATAGCTTTCGTTGAGGTCGATGAGAATACAAGTTGGTAGAGGTAAATTGGGGTGCATTGTGATATGATTATGTGAGGGTAACAATGGACTCCCATTTAGGCTCTATGCACTTCAAGTGAGAACAAAGGACAATTGGTTAACTAACACTCTTAATATTTAAAAGTGACTAACAGTTAACCCCACAAGCAATAGAATAATAACAAGGACAAGATTAAATTAAATCTGAATTCCTTAATATGTTGAGAGTTTATCAATACTACGGTTTGATAACTAAATCTCTCTTAATTTATTATTCTACATATGATATTACAGGTGAACTACAACTGGGGATAAACAGGTAAACTGAGAATGGATATCTATAGTTGTATTGCAAGTAATGTGGAATCCTATTAGTTATATGGTGGGATGTTAGCTAGGGCTTGTTCCCTTACATATGCCCTATATATATGCATAACTAGTAGGATGAGATATTATTTGCAAATATAACTATGGAGATGCCATTGAGTGATTGGGTGAATTCAAACAACATATAAATACAAGAATAACATTGTGATTGTGCATGTGAATGAATCAAGGTTTTCAATTAACATACTTATGAACTCACCAACCTAGTGTTGACTTTGTTTAAATGCATGTTTTCTCAGGTGACGAACAGGTTTAGTCACTAGGATTACAGGGACATAGCTAGTGGACTTTTAGAAGGCCTAGCTACTTTTGGTGTTGCATACTTTTGATTGATAATACAGCGAATCATCTTTTGTATACCTTGTACAGTGACAAGATATAAACTCATTGATTCTTTTGATATGAGTTACTTAGTTAAATTATGAGGAAAAAATTTAATTTAACTTTGTAATTCTATTTCATTGTCATGTTAGCATTTCTCATTTATATCTCATGTGCTATGTAAACAATCTGATCATTTCGATTATCAAACGATATCGCGCCCCGAGAACTTTCCGCCCGACGGGAAAGTCGATCTAGCCTGCCGGCTTAGGGTGTGACAGATTGGTATCAAAGCCATGGTTATAGAGAAATATAGGTCATATTACTAAGCGGTTTGGCCTAGACTATAACCTAGGGACCCTCATGTAGAGATCATATGACATAGGATTCTATTTGCATGTGTCTTCTGCATCTGATCACTTCACTAACCGATTTTCTTTCAGTTATGATGAGAATGCTGCCTAGAAGACAACCAGCTTTACTGCCTCCACCACCACATGATTCAGCACCACACTCCTTGACACGACACCACCTGATTCTCCTACACCTCCTTCTCCGCCACCACCTGTTCATCAGTTGGATCCTGCTACCATAGCACTGGCCACTCTGTTGACCAGTCAATTGAGGGATGTAATCCCGGAGATGATGAACAGAATCCACAAAAACAACAGTAACATCACCAACTCATCTGGAGAAGGTAGCGGTAATACCCGCCATCATCAAGACTACTCTTACAAGAACTTTGTAGGATGCAAGCCACCGAGTTTCAGTGGCAGTGAAGGAGCCGTCGGATTGATCCAATGGATCGAGAAGATGGAGACCACTTTGTTGATTAGCAACTATCCTGAGCAGTATAAGGTGAAGTATATTGCTGGTTCATTCAACAAGAGAGCGTTAACTTGGTGGAACGCTTAAGTTCAGACTAGAGGCAGGGATGGGGCTCTGTCAATGCCTTGGGATGACTTTAAGGCCATACTGTGGGCAATGTTTTGCCCAAGGAATGAACTCAAAAAGGTTGCGACTGAGTTACTCAATCTTGTTATGATTGGTGCTGGGGATCTGGCCTACACCACAAGATTTCATGAGCTAGCATCATTGGCACCGAATATAGTGCCAACCCTGGAAAATAGAATTGAGCGGTATATCAGAGGATTACCGGCTTGTATGCAAGGTTTCATTCTTGTTGCTCATCCAACAACCATGGAAATGGCTGTTACCCTGTCATCAAAAATGACAGATGTGATGGTTGCTTCTGGGGCACTCAAGAAAGAGGCTGACTCAGCCAAAGCTGGAACTTCAAGGAAGCTGGATAAAAGGCCGGCTAAGAAACAGCAAGTGGTTAAGAACTTCGTTGCAACCACTCAGACATCGATGCTCAATCAACCACCACCACTGCAGATCAGAAGGCCATACACTGGCACTGCACCTTTGTGCAACACATGCCTGTATTATGATTTACCAAGCATCCAGTGCAGACACTGCACTAACTATGGGAAGTTTGGTCATATCGCATCTCAATGCAGGAGCCCGAGGGCTCAGAACAGGAACAACAACGCAGCAACTACTGCTGCTGCTGATACCAGGTCCTGCTTCACTTGTGGCGAACCTGGACACTTCTCTAGGGACTATCCCAAAAAAGCTTAACCAAGGGCTCAAGCACCAAGAGGAAGAGCCTTTCAGATCGGAGCCGCTGCAGCACGACAGGACCCGAATGTGATCACGGGTACATTTCTCTTATCTGACTTCTATGCATCCATATTATTTGATACTAGTGCGGGTCAGAGTTTTATCTCATCCGATTTTGCATGCCATCTTAATTATGTTGAGGAATTGTTAGACTCCCCGTACACTATTGAGATAGCAAACGACAAACAGATCACAGTAGACACTATACTTAGGAATTGCCCACTAACACTTGGCGATCACACATTTTCCATCGACTTGATACCGATGGAGCTGGGCAGTTTCGACATCATCATCGGAATGGATTGGCTATCTATTAATCGAGTTGAGTTTATTTGTTCTGAGAAGTTCCTACGCATTCCAGTGGAGAACAATGAAATTTTGGAAATTCATGGAGACCAAGCGAAACGCAGTGTCAAGATAATATCTTGCATGAAGGCTCGCAAGTACCTCCGAAAACAATGCGTTGCATTCCTAGCTCACGTGATCGAGAAAGACAAGAAAGCAATCAAGATTCAAGACGTACCGTTGTGAAAGACTATACGGACGTGTTTCCGGATGATTTACCGGGACTGTCACCCGAGAGATCGGTGCAATTCCGAATCGATTTGATTCCGGGAGCGACTCCTGTAGCTAAGTCTCCTTATAGACTTGCACCATCAGAAGTGCAGGAGTTGTCCAACCAATTACAGGAGCTACTCGACAAGGGATTCATCAGACCGAGTTTTTCCCCGTGGGGAGCTCCGGTTCTCTTTGTTAAGACGAAAGATGGATCTTTCAGGATGTGCATTGATTACAGAGAGCTCAACAAACTCACCATCAAGAATCGGTACCCGTTACCGAGGATTGATGATTTGTTTGATCAGTTACAGGGAGCACAGTACTTTTCCAAGATAGACCTGAGATCCGGATACAAGAGGAAGACATACCCAAAACGGCATTTCGTACCCGATACGGTCACTACGAATTCATGGTGATGCCATTCGTACTGACGAACACACCGGCAGTGTTCATGGATTTGATGAACCGGGTGTGCAAGCCGTACTTAGATCAGTTTGTTATCGTCTTTATTGATGATATACTGATTTATTCAAAGAACGAGAAGGAACATGAGCAACACCTCAAAACAGTCTTGGAACTTCTGAAAGAAGAACGACTCTATGCCAAATTCTCCATGTGTGAATTTAGGTTATGAGAAGTTCAGTTCTTGGGTCATGTGATTAACAGTGATGGTATTCACGTGGATCCTGCCAAGATTGAAGCAATCAAGAACTGGGAGGTGCCTACAACGCCGACAGAGATAGGATCATTTTTGGGATTGGCAGGTTATTACAGGAGATTCATTTCGAATTTCTCTAAGATAGCCTTGCCTCTCACCAAACTCACATAGAAGAGTGACCCTTTTGTGTGGACTCAGAAACAGGAAGAGGCATTCCAGAAACTGAAACAAAGATTGTGCAATGCTCCAATCTTAACATTCCCAGAAGACAATGATGACTTTGTAGTGTATTGTGATGCTTCCCATCAGAGACTCGGATGTGTTTTGATGCAACGAGAAAAAGTCATTGCTTATGCCTCAAGACAGTTGAAGATACACGAGAAGAATTACACAACACAAGATTTGTAACTGGGAGCTGTTGTATTTGCCTTAAATATTTGGAGACACTACCTGTATGGTACAAAGTGTACTATCTTCACAGATCATAAGAGTTTACAACACATATTTGATCAGAAGGAGCTTAACATGAGACAGAGACGTTGGGTTGAGCTCCTGAACGATTATGATTGTGTGATCAAATACCATCTGGGCAAAGAAAATGTTGTTGCAGATGCTTTGAGTCGGAAGGGAAGAGTCAAACCCTTGCGCGTTCGAGCAATGGGAATGACCGTGCAAACAAGTTTGACAGAACAAATCATACAAGCACACAGGAAGCAGTGGCTAGTGACAATTTGAAACAAGAGCTGGACTGGGGAGCCGAGATACATTTTGTGACAAAACAAGATGTAATTATCTATTATCTGGATCATGTGTGGATCCCGGCAGTAGATGAACTCCGAACACTTATATTTGACAAGGCACACAAGACACGTTATTCCGTTCATCATGGTGCCGATAAGATGTACCAAGATCTTAGGTCGTTTTATTGGTGGCCGGGTATGAAGAAAGATGTTGCCATTTATGTTGGCAAATGCATCACATGTGTCAAAGTCAAAGATGAACACAAGAGACCTTCCGGTTTGCTGGAACAACCGGAGATACCACAATGGAAGTGGAACAAATAGCTATGGATTTCATTACCAAGCTACCCCGCACTTCCAGCGGACACGATTCGATTTGGGTCATCGTTGGTAGATTGACCAAGTCCACTCATTTCTTACCGATCAGAGAAACGTACAAGATGGAAAAGCTAGAAAGACTCTATGTTGATGAAGTAGTAGTATGGCACGGTGTGCCACGGCCTATTATTTCAAACCGGGACAATCGATTTCCTTTGCGGTTCTGGCAATCATTGCAACAATCCTTAGGGACAAGTGTCAACTTGAGCACCGCTTATCATCCACAAACAGATGGACAAAGCGAGTGAACTATTCAAACCCTAGAGGATATGTTGAGGACATGCATCCTAGACTTCGGTGGAAGTTGGGATACACACTTACCACTCATTGAGTTCTCCTACAACAACAGCTACCACAACAGCATTGGATGTGCTCCGTTTGAAGCACTATATGGTAGAAACTGTCGGTCTCCAATTTGTTGGACCGAAGTGGGAGATAACAGAATCACTGGGCCTGAACTTATTCAGGAAACTATTGATAAGATAGCCCATATACAACAACGATTACAAGCAACACGTAGCCGCCAGAAGAGTTATGCAGACAAACGGCGCAAGCCTTTCGAATTCGATGTGGGTGACCGAGTCATGTTGAAAGTGTCCCCATGGAAAGGCGTACTTCGATTTGGGGCTAGAGGCAAGCTAGCACCAAGGTATGTCGGACCGTTTGAGATCACTCAACGCATAGGTCCTGTAGCATACAAACTCAAACTCCCAGATGAGCTCAGCGGAGTACATGATGTGTTTCACGTGTCAAATCTCAAGAGATGTCTCGCTGATGAGTCAATGATCAAACCATTGGAAGAGATACAAGTTGATGAGCAACTACATTTCATTGAAGAACCTGTAGAGATTATGGAACGTGAAGTCAAGAGACTGAAACGAAGCCGTATCCCTATTGTAAAGGTTCGATGGAGCTCCAAGCGTGGACCAGAATTTACTTGGGAGCGCGAGAACAACATGAAAGCAAAGTATCCCCACATGTTCGAGAAGTAAAGCCCGACCGTTATGGTTAAATTTTGGAATGAAATTTCTTTAACAAGGGGAGACTGTGACATCCAGTACCAGATCGTCCGGCAAGTCCGTACGGTATGTGTACTTTCACTAATTACTATGTGTAAATACATGTACATGAACAATGTTTGTATTAACAGATTTCTAAATACAAGAAACAGTTGTACGTATTTATGTGTAAACTTTAATACTGTAAGTACAATGATCACGATCAACAATAGTTGTTGTATTTAGGAGAAAACCTAAGTACAGTTAATACAACGAATCAAGAGAAACAACGATGTTCAAGTAAATAACAAGAACAAGTCGGTTGCGATCTGATATCCATAGATGACAGGAATCAGATGGCCGACAAATCAGTACAAAAACAATGTGAAAACATGATGTTTAGTTGAGTCCGTCAGCGAGGAAACACAATTCAAAACATAATTGCAGTGTTGTTTCAGAATAACAAACTGACAGTGTGTTTGCGTGGGTGACGATTCACACAAACATATCTGTGAGTTTAATATTCTGAAATGATGATTGAAAAGTAGAAAACAAAAGTCAGAAAGCAAAACCATCGTCGTGTTCGCTTGGGTGACGATTCATACGAATACGCGCGATGGTGACGCGTTCTGATGAAACGAAAACGAAAACGACACGAACGAGAATAATTTAAGAAAATTCAATATTTTACATTTTACAATTTTGAAACTCATCAAAATTAATTAAACAAACTCTTTATAATTAAAACGCGTAAAAATACGCGTTACATTCCGGAAACGCAACGAAAACGCAAACCGAGCAAACGAAACTAACCCGAACTCACTCGGGGTATAAATACCCTCAATGAGTTCATCTACCACATTTAACACCCTTCTTTCTCTCTCCAAAACCTTTCTCCCGGTTACTCTCTCTCACTACAAAATTTGAACTTCAAATCTAAATATCTCACCCATTTCTTGATGAAATCAAGCCACTCTTGAACCTAAACGAAGATCTTGATCCCCTCTACACGAAAGTACAACCGATCTGGAATGAGAACCATCTGAAACGATGTAATCTATGATGAAATGTAGCGAAAACTAGGGTTTTTTACACTACCCTTATACACTCGAAACTAGATCTGATACACACCATCACCTAAACCATCTTGGAGCTTGGCTTGGGAACTTGGTTGAACACCCTTGGCCGGCCTACACACTCAGCTCGGCGAAGAAATAATTCGGCCAAATGGCCATGGGTCTGTCCAATGAAACCACTGCCGAACCACTGCCGACTGAGCCTATTCGCCCTACCCATTCGACCACTCTTCCTTCGCTCAGCTATCCCATTCGGCCAAGCAACTGATTCGACGAACCTTATTCGTTCGGCCATTTCATTCGGGAGCAAACACATTTGGCCGAAGTTATCCATAGGAGCTATTCTCTCGGTCAGCTTCATCATCATGTGGCCCAGTCAGCCGGCCCAAGGCCTGGTTCGGCCCATAACCTTGTTTCAGGCCCAACATCCTCAAGCAAGGGGCCCATGTAATTTTTTGGCCCAAGCACAAACAATTGACGCATGAAATCCTTTCGGCCCAACAGTTGGCCAAAGCACATACTTATGGCCCATGATTCTTGGTCTAAGCCCACTTAATGTATTTGACCCAATTGGTTATTTGGGCCCACATGACAAAGGAAATAAACATTTTTACTAAGATTAAGGGATATGATGCATGGGAAGTTTTAAAACCATTACTACAAAGGTGGCAATAACTTGGTTAAGTAAAACATGTAAAAGTCAAAAACATTTCATTCTTGAATGTAATAACAAGTGGTTTCAAGGTGTTAATACAAATGGATCAATGATAGTACCTAGCTATGTTACAAGATGTTAAGGTCATTAACCTTTAATCTAAAACCTATGTTTATATACTTAGAACCTTTAATATTAGGACATCGAATCAAGTTGAGCATAAAATCAATAATAAAGTATACTAACTTTAACCTAATTGGGTTAAGTGATATCAAAATCCATAAAAAGTACACAGGGCCGAATAACGACCAAGACCGATGGGTGTTAGCCAACTTTAGAGCTAACACAAGCACACACTCAAGTACATACAACATATACTCATAAGTTACAAACATTGTGAAATTCAACACAGGATCGTGAAAACAACAACAAGTACAACGAAGAGCGTGTGCATTCTTGTTTAGGCTAAGTCAACCACAACTACTACAAGGTGAGTTAATACGCCCCTTTTCTAATCATAAACTAATTTTAAACTCTCGAGGCTGAGAAACATGTTTAGCTTTTATTTATTTAAAAGTTTAGTTTAACATATTGCTTATACTTTGATTAGATAATATTGCTTGACTTATTATCATTTATCATTGTATGCATGCTTGTATGATCATGATATGACAGGGATAACCACGATGAATATGATAATATAATTTCATAAATCATCAACACAACAGAACAATAGTTATAAGATTAAATCTTACAACGCTTAATTATTCTTACAAGAACAGATAAACGCAGGTGAACACGATGACAACAACAACAAAACACATGAATGATATGAAGATAATATATCTTCATAACATCATTCAACAGTAGAGTTAACTAAATGTAATAAGACAAGTGCTTATAACACTTAGCTTAAAACTCAACACATATTACAAGAAAACATGGAACAAGAATCATCCACCACCTAAGTCGACTAAGTGTAGTAAGACTAGTTCTTGCCACATCTTAGTACAACATGGTGATTATATGGAACAACAAAGAATGATAATCATGATAATGTAACTTCATGATAACAACATCATTCACACAACAATTAACATAATTTAATAAGACAAGATCTTATTTAACTTTGTTAACAACAACTAGAACTTACAACATTGAGAACAAACAATATTGATGAACATGCAATACAATTGATTACTATTGAACTGTCTGCATTATATCATTTCAATCATGTGCCATGTACTCAATTTTGATCATTGTAAGTCCCTTCACAAATCGCTGACCAGTTAGTTTTACGTGACTAAACCGACGATAGCATAGTGGTACCATAGGTTTGACAAACCTCCGGCAAGTAGGTCGGTATGTTATTCGTAATCTCAATTGGTCGGTAACGTATGACTGGTAACAGGGCGACTTCTAGTCAGGTTCTGGGAAGGCATCACATGGTGATATTAATCTGCAGGAATATTGTAATTAATCCAGCGGAATCCTATTGACTAGTAGGTTGAGAAATTTATCTAAAAATCATGTTCTACTACTGGTAATAGCTTTCGTTGAGGTCTATGAGAATACAAGGTGGTAGAGGTAAATTGGGGTGCATTGTGATCTGATTATGTGAGGATAACAATGGACTCCCATATAGACTCTATGCACTTCAAGTGAGAACAAAGGACAATTGGTCAACTAACACTCTTAATATTTAAACGTGATTAACAGTTAACCCCACAAGCAATAGAATAATAACAAGGAGAAGATTAAATTAAATCTAAATTCCTTAATATGTTGAGAGTTTATCAATACTATGGTTTGATAACTAAATCTCTCTTAATTTATTATTCTACATATGATATTGCAGGTGAACTACAACTTGGGATAAACAGGTACACTGAGAATGGATATCTATAGTTGTATTGCAAGTAATGTGGAATCCTATTAGTTATGTGGTGGGATGTTGGCTAGGGCTTGTTACCTTACATATGCCCTATATATAAGCATAACTAGTAGGACGAGATATTATTTACAAATATAACTATGGAGATGCCATTGGGTGATTGGGTGAATTCGAACAACATACAAGTACAAGAATAACATTGTGATTGTGCATGTGAATGAATCAAGGTTTTCAACTAACATAGTTATGAACTCATCAACCTAGTGTTGACTTTGTTTAAATGCATGTTTTCTCAGTTGACGAACATGTTTAGTCACCAGGATTACAGGGACATAGCTAGTGGACTTTTAGAAGGCCTAGCTACTTTTGGTGCTGCATACTTTTGATTGACAATACAGCGAATCATCTTTTGTATATCTTGTACAGTGACAAGATATAAACTCATTGATTCTTTTGATTTGAGTTACTTAGTTAAATTATGAGGAAACAATGTAATTTAACTTTGTAATTCTATTTCATTGTCATGTTAGCATTTCTCATTTATATCTCATGTGCTATGTAAACAATCTGATCATTTCGATTATCAAACGATATCGTGCCACGAGAACTTTCCGCCCGACGGGAAAGTCGATCCAGCCCGCCGGCTCGGGGTGTGACAATTTCCTTCTGAACCTTCATAAGCTCCACATAAAGATAGTTCACATCTTCCCAATTGCAACCTCAATGTATACCCAAAGTGTAACACATTCTAGCAATGGTCTGAAACTGAACTACCATATGTTTATAGCTTATCCCCACATCATGATAACCTTCTGCATCAAAAATCTCAGCCATGATAAGTAAATCAATATCATCCTTTGAGCAATTGACTATCCAAACTGGATCTAGCATTCTGATAACTCTCCATTGATCTTCTTGTTTAAACAAAATCACTGCTTCAGCTGTCTTCTCATCATAGAACCAGAATTTGAAATACGGATTCCAATTCTGTTCCATCATCCTCAACCTTGGTCTCTTGAATACTTTTGGCTTTGTGTAACATCAGTGCCGAAACCGCCACCGGAACAGTGATCTCTACAGCATATGAACAGTAAACAGGTACGAATCATATACATTTCAGTATCTTTCATTATTCATATCATTTATCATTGTCATCCTGTGTGTTCATAGAACGAATTCAGAAACACTTGACAGAAACGCAGTTCAGAACAATGGTTTTTGAGTCAGATAATTATCTGGCAACACAAAACCATCATGGGATTAGTTATTAGGACTTATTATGTATAAACGTATGTGAGGTCTTATAGAACAAAACACACGAATATTGTTATGTGAGTGCTAAACTTACGGGTTATTCGTATAGGTGACGATCTGTACGAATATATCTGAAAGTTTAACGTTCTGAATGATATTCTATAATTAGAAAACAATATTCAAAAGTATAGTTATCATCGTGTTCGTACGAGTGACGATTCGAACAAATACGCGCGACAACCGTACATTTCGATTTAAACAGTTAAGTAATATTTTAAATTTAATAAATGAGAAGATATTAGTTAATTTATTAGGAATCAGAACCTTGAATAATAAATGATTTCTACTTTTAAAATCGTGCCGTTTCGTCACGAAAACTACGTAAACTGACGTTTTACGCGAAACCGATCGAGACCGAACGAGTGGGTATTATAACCCACATTAAATGAAACATTTATGCCACCACCTACCACCAACACTCCCATTCTTGCTCACATTTTCGTTTTTCACACTCTCTCTCTCTAAAAGGTTTCTCTCCCAACTTCTCTCTACAAGATCGTGGTCATCTCGTGTTGGATTCAAGCTAATTCGGTGTCATAACGATCCTCTTGTTGCATAGATCACGAAAGTACAGGTTATTCAAGCACCTATCCACGAAAGTTGAGGTAAATTCCAAGTTTTCATTCGGTTTTTGTTTGTATCACGAACCATTTGGATTCTTGTGGTTTTAACCGGTCTAGACACTCACAAACACATAGATGAATTAATGAAATTGACTGGAAAGCGTGAGGGACTGATATGTAACAGGTTTAGGATTGAAATTGATGAAGATTGAACAGGTTCGTGACAAGGAATGATCGGCCGAACCTTGCTAGATCTAGGCGAACCTGTAGAGTCTGAGCCGAACCTGTGCCAGTACTCTGCACCGAACCTGTTACCTCTGCAACGAACCCTGTGATCACATGCAACGAACCTGTCATTGTTCTGAGCCACGAACCCTTTTTAGTTCTTACCAGCACCGAACCTTCATTTTAGAAACGAACCATGCACGAACCCTTCTAAACGAACCCTACAAGTTTCTTGGACCGAACCTCACTCAAGATAACAGCGAACCATTGAACCCAGCCGAACCCTTGGTTACAAACGAACCCACTAGGCTGGCGAACCTTTACACGAACCATGGTCTCCTTGGCCGATCCCTAATGGTAAATTGATGAGGTGATGCTGGCCGAACCTTGGGAACAAACTCTAAAAGGTTCGCTGCTTTGGACATCAGGCCGAACCTAAAAGTCGTTTAATAGAGTTGGGGCGGGACTAGGATCAACAAAACTAGTAGTGATAATCTAAGAAATGGTTAGTTAGTCATTAACCTAAGTTCTAATGATGTATGAATCCAATACGTTGCATGCATGGATAGAAATCTCATGTGTGTGTGCATGGGATTATAATTGGGGTTTATTTGATAAACCTACATAAATAGGGAGGATTCATAATGGATAAATAACACAATGCGTAGGTTGGAAATGGGTTTTAGTAAAATACCCTAACAATCTAGTAGGAATGATTGACATTTAATTGACTAATTCCATACATCAAGGGAAATCATTGACGATCAACGACTATTAAACGGATCGATAGGAACTCAATGGGCCAACTAAGGCCCAACATGTACAAATGTTTATTTGGAATAAGAAATTATGAGATTTTAATAAAAGAAACTTATATGTAACTTGTTAGATTAATTAAATGATTTTGACTTAATAATGAGTTTAAATGGAAATTAATTGTAATGTTTTGATTTAAAAGCTTATTGTGATTAAATTGCTTGGGAGCTCGTTGTAAAAATAGACACTGAAACTGTCTAGATTTTAAACATAAAACAAAGGAATCTCTGCCGAAATTTCTAAAAATTTAAAAGTATGTTTCTATAACTATCTATGGGCATTGGGATCTTTAAAGAGGGTAATTAAGATTGATTAGATCTTAGATACACTTAGTACTAAGACACTTAGTTGCACACACAACAGGACTCAAAGCCTTAGGCACAACGACTATTACACGTACTTATTATATTCGAATTCGTATAAAATAACTCAGGAACCGAAGAAACTTAGCTTACATACAGGAGCGCGCATTTTGTGTTAGATCAAATTACATAGCAGCACAGGTGAGTTCATCGCCCCTTTTCTAACATTTGTTTTTAAAACGCGGGGCTGAGAATCATGCGTAAACTGTTTATTAAATTGTTTACTTAAATGCTTTTAATTTTATATGTTTACATATATATAAAAATGTTATCCTAGACCATGTCTAGGAAGATTTTATGCAGGTATACTAACTGATTTACTTATAAATTAAGTGAATAATCAGATCAAAGCTAAAAGATTTCAACAGATCAAAACATTTCAAAAGAATCACATCAAACATTTTGACAAAACAAGTGTGGGAGTTCAAGGAATCAAACTAATCATTTTGACAATTCAAATGGGTGAATTCAATGAATCAAATGAAACATTTTGGTGAAACAAGTGTGGGACTTCAACAAATCAAACAAAACAATCTTTGCAAAGACAATATTCAATGTTCTCCAAATCAAGTGTTTGTTGAACTATGAATCAAGTGTACATTTGATCAATGAATCTTGTATTCTATGATCAACGAACCAAGTACATCTTGTAACAGAATCAAACGAATCAATAAATCATTTTCAAGGGAAAACCTGGGAAATATCAGAGATAACATATGCCAAAACAGACGAAACAAAAACCCTACATTTCAAGAAGTCCTAGCTAGACCGTTTGATTTGTAGGTCATATGTTTGAGGATATTTACAGATTCCCTAAATACTAAGTACCTAGATTGACAGACTAGTCTACTCGAGTATGACCAAAGGCCCCAATCAATAGGACTTAGATTTTATTAAATGTTTATTTATTTATTTAATTAAGCATTTATAACTGTTTATACAATTACTGTAGTTGATCATAATGTGTGATGAACTTGTGAAATCAACATGGATTTCAAATGATTGTAATGACAGGGACAACCAACAGAAGAACTTATGGGATTGTGTTAAGGGTAAAAATGCTTAATTATCATTAACAGCAGTGTCATATACATATTAGTATGTGGTGGGATGTTGGCTAGGGCTTGTCCCTTACATATGCCCTATATATAAGCATACCGATGTGGATATTACATGTGGTGTTAATGAGCTTAGGGTCTTTACCAAAGGAGGTTTTCAAATCATTTTAAATTACTAAAACTATATGAACTCACCAACCATGTGTTGACTTGATCTTTTTGCATGACTTCTCAAGTGACGAACATGTTAATTAAGATGTCATTTCCTTTGGACTAGGACTTCAGATAGGAGACTTAGTATTTTGGACCTGCATACTTTTGAAGACATCATTATACAATTTATTTTGTATATCTTGTGTAAATACAAGATAGTTATTTTATGATGTTTACAATAGTTTTACATTGTTAAATTATAAACGATATTGATTTAATTTAACTTTGTAATTCTATTATCTTAGCATTTCTCAGTTATATCATGTGCAATGTAAACAATCTGATCACTTTCGATTATCACTCACGATATCGCGCCCCGGGAACCTTCCGCCCGTCGGGGAAACCCGATCCTACCCCGCCGGCTCGGGGTGTGACAGATTGGTATCAGAGCCATGGTTATAGAGAAATATAGGTCACTTATTTAAATGATTTGGCCTAGACTATAACCTAGGGACCCTGCATGTAGAGAACATAGGACTTAAGACTTATTTGCATATTGTCTTCTGTATTCGATCGTTGCACTAACCGATAACTCTATTGGTTATGATCAGAATGCCGCCGCGAAGACAACCTCCCTTGATACAGCTACCACCACAAGACTTCGCTCCACACTCCTCCACACCGTCACCAAATGATTCGCCACCACCACCTCCTCCTCCCCCTCCTCCATTGATTACTCAAGCATCTGGTTCGGGCACAGCACCGACCATGGATCCTGCTACTATCGCTCTGGTGACGTTACTGAGTAGCCAGATGACAAATCAGATGAAAGAAGCAATACCGGAGATGTTCCTTCGTCTTCGTAATGAAATCCTCAACACTGGCAACACATCAGGAGAAGCCAGTGGAAATACTGGAGATTCATCTCATTACTCCTACAAGTCCTTTGTAGGATGTAAACCACCCAGTTTTAGTGGGTCTGAAGGTGCCGTTGGTTTAATCCAATGGATTGAGAAGATTGAGGCAACCTTGGATCTTTGCAGTTGCCCTGAACACCACAAGGTCCGTTACTCAGCTGGAACATTCAACAAAAGGGCTTTGACTTGGTGGAATGGTCAGATCAACGCCCGAGGAAGAGAGGAAGCTATGGCAATGCCATGGGAAGACTTCAAGGCACTGCTGCGAACAGAATTCTGCCCCAAGAATGAGCGGTAGAAGTTGGAGGTTGAACTATCCAACCATGTGATGAAGGGGGCTGATCACATGGGCTATACTACTCGCTACCACGAGCTAGTTGCATTGGTGCCAGACATGGTACCGACTTTAGAAAAGAGGATAGACCGTTATGTAGGCGGACTTCCCGCCTGCATTCAGGGCATGGTTGTTTCAGCCAACCCTACTACTGTTGAATCTGCAGTGAGACTGTCTGGGAAACTCACTGACCTCATGGTAGCCTCTGGAGTTCTAAAGAAGGAGGCTGAACCCGGCAAGAACAAAGCTGAGTCTTCAAAGAAACCCTCCCATCATCAGAAGAAGAAGCAGAAGACCATCAAGAACTACACAGTGGCCACACCTCTTCAACAAGTGGCAGCAGCACCACAGAACCCCAACCGCAAACCTTACACTGGCACGTTTCCTTTGAGTGCCAAGTGTCAGTATCATCACCCTACTGACACTCCCTGCAAGCAATGCACGGGATGCGGAAGAAAGGGTCCAGTACTGCCGGATGACACCTAACCAAGCAGTCAACAATGTTGCTTTGGCTCTCCCTCCACCAGCTAATCAGAACCCTGGTGGATGCTATAACTGTGGCGAACAAGGCCATTTTGCGAAGAACTGCCCGAAGAAGGCACAACCAGCAGTTCAAGCACCCCGTGGATGAGCCTTTGCTATCGGAGCACCAGCTGCACGCCAGGACCCAAATGTGGTCACTGGTACGTTTCTCTTACATGACTTTTGTGCATCTGTTCTATTTGATACTGGTGCGAATCAGAGTTTTATCTCTACCGACTTTGCATGCCAACTAGATTCCATAGAGGAACAATTAGACTCCCCTTACATTATAGAAGTAGCTAACGGGAAACAGATCACAGTTAGTACAGTTTATAGGAACTGCCCATTGACACTAAATGATCATACATTTACCATCGATTTGATACCGATGGAGCTGGGTAGTTTCGATATCATTGTTGGAATGGATTGGCTTTCGTCTCATCGAGTGGAGGTCATCTGCTCTGAAAAGCTGCTTCGAATTCCATTGACGAGTGATCGTGTATTGGAAGTGAAAGGGGATCAAGCAAAACGAAGTGGCAAAATCATCTCTTCCATAAAGGCGCGTAAGTGTCTACAGAAGCAGTGCATAGTTTTTCTGGCTCATGTAGTGGAAAAAGAGAAAGACAAGAAGAAAATTCAAGATGTACCGGTAGTGAGAGAATATCCTGAAGTATTCCCTGAAGATCTGCCAGGTTTGCCACCTGTGCGACCGGTAGAGTTTCGCATTGACTTAATTCCTGGAGCAACTCCAGTTGCTAAATCTCCTTACAGGTTAGCACCTTCCGAGATGCAGGAATTGTCTAATCAATTACAGGAGCTACTTGACAAGGGATTCATCAGCCCGAGCTACTCACCTTGGGGAGCTCCGGTTTTATTCGTAAAGAAGAAAGACGGATCGTTCAGAATGTGCATAGATTACAGAGAGCTGAACAAACTAACCATCAAGAATCGGTATCCATTGCCGAGGATTGATGATTTGTTTGACCAACTGCAAGGGGCTCAATATTTCTCAAAGATTGACTTGCGGTCTGGATATCATCAGCTGAGAGTTCAAGACGAAGACATACCGAAAATGGCCTTCCGAACAAGATACGGACACTATGAATTTTTGGTGATACCCTTCGGATTGACAAATGCACCTGCGGTTTTCATGGACCTCATGAACCGAGTGTGCAAGCCGTACTTGGATCAGTTTGTCATTGTCTTTATTGATGACATACTGATTTATTCCAAGACCAAAGCAGAACATGAGCAACACCTTAAAAAGATCTTGGAGCTGTTAAAGAAAGAGCAACTCTATGCTAAATTCTCTAAGTGTGAATTCTGGCTAAGAGAAGTTCAATTTCTGGGTCATGTAGTCAACAGTGAGGGAATTCATGTAGATCCTGCCAAGATCGAGGCGATAAAGAATTGGGACACTCCGAAGACACCGACGGAGATACGGTCTTTTCTGGGATTGGCAGGTTATTATAGAAGGTTCATCTCGAATTTTTCTAAGATAGCACTACCACTCACTAAGTTAACCCAGAAAAGTGAACCGTTTGTCTGGGAGCATAAACAGGAAGATGCTTTTCAGACATTGAAACAGAAACTATGTGATGCTCCAATCCTATCTCTCCCAAAGGGTTGTGATGACTTTGTTGTGTACTGTGATGATTCCCATCAGGGACTCGGTTGCGTGTTAATGCAACGGGACAAAGTTATAGCCTATGCATCAAGACAGTTAAAAGTTCATGAGAAGAACTACACTACTCATGATCTTGAACTGGGAGCAGTAATCTTCGCCTTGAAGATTTGGAGACATTACTTATATGGCACCAAATGTACTATATTCACTGATCACAAAAGTCTGCAACACATCTTTGATCAGAAGGAGCTCAACATGCGACAACGCCGTTGGGTTGAACTTCTGAATGACTATGATTGTGTGATCAAGTACCATCCGGGAAAGGCGAACGTTGTAGCTGATGCCTTGAGCCGGAAGGAACGGGTCAAACCCCTACGTGTTAGAGCAATGGGGATAACAGTGCAGACCAGTTTAAGTGACAAGATTATCCAAGCACAACAAGAAGCACTTGACCGAGGTAATTTGAAGAAGGAACTTGATTGCGGAGCAGAGAAACAGTTTGACACGAAGCCTGATGGAATGATCTACTACCGAGAACGTATATGGATCCCGGCGGTAGATGAATTGAGAAGACTTATCTTCGATGAAGCACACAAGACTAAATACTCTGTCCATCCGGGCGCTGATAAAATGTACCAAGACTTGCGTGGATTTTATTGGTGGCCTAGAATGAAGAAAGACATAACTGAGTATGTCGGTCAGTGTCTGACGTGTGCAAAGGTAAAGGCGGAACATCAGAGACCGTCTGGTCTACAGGAACAGCCTGAAATTCCGCTCTGGAAGTGGGAACAAATAGCTATGGATTTCATTACCAAGCTACCCCGCACTTCCAGTGGTCACGATACAATTTGGGTGATCATTGACCGTTTAACCAAATCTGCTCATTTCTTGCCCATGCGTGAGAACTTCACCATGGATAAACTGGCAAGATTATACATCAACGAGATAGTGGTACGCCACGGTGTGCCATTATCTATTATCTCTGATAGAGATAGCATATTCACATCAAGGTTCTGGCAATCACTGCAGAAATCTTTAGGGACACAGTTAAATCTGAGTACAGCTTACCACCCACAAACAGATGGTCAAAGTGAACGTACTATCCAGACCCTAGAGGACATGTTGAGGACCTGTGTATTGGACTTCGGTGGGAACTGGGACTCCCATTTGCCACTGATTGAGTTCTCCTACAATAACAGTTACCACAGCAGTATCGGATGTGCACCATTCGAGGCTCTTTATGGCCGGAAATGTCGATCACCGATCTGTTGGACTGAAATTGGAGACAACCGAATAACTGGACCAGAACTTATCCAAGAAACCACTGACAAGATAGCTCATATTCAAAGAAGACTACAAGCAACAAGGAGCAGACAAAAGAGCTACGCCGACAAACGGCGCAAGCCGTTGGAATTCCAAGTGGGAGATCGTGTAATGTTGAAGGTATCCCCATGGAAAGGCGTTGTACGCTTTGGAAAGAAAGGCAAATTAGCACCACGATACGTGGGACCGTTCGAGATCATCGAACGTATAGGTCCTGTAGCTTATCGACTGAGATTACCATATGAACTCAGTGGTGTGCATGACGTGTTTCACGTCTCAAACCTAAAGAAATGCCTTGCTGACGAGTCTCTCGTCATTCCAATAGAAGAGATTCAAGTCGATGAAGAGTTAAATTTCATTGAAGAACCTTTAGAGATTATGGATCGCAAGGTTAAACAACTGAGGCGAAGCCGTATTCCTATTGTAAAGGTTCGATGGAAGTCAAGACGCGGGCCCGAGTTCACTTGGGAACGTGAAGATCACATGAAGTTAAAGTATCCCCAACTGTTTGAAGAGGAAGCTGTACATGATAACAACTCTTAAATTTCGGGACGAAATTTCTCTAACAAGGGGAGACTGTAACATCAGTGCCGGAACCGCCACCGGAACAGTGATCTCTACAGCATATGAACAGTAAACAGGTACGAATCATATACATTTCAGTATGTTTCATTATTCATATCATTTATCATTGTCATCCTGTGTGTTCATAGAACAAATTCAGAAACACTTGACAGAAACACAGTTCAGAACAATGGTTTTTGAGTCAGATAATTATCTGGCAACACAAAACCATCATGGGATTAGTTATTAGGACTTATTATGTATAAACGTATGTGAGGTCTTATAGAACAAAACACACGAACATTGTTATGTGAGTGCTAAACTTACGGGTTATTCGTATAGGTGACGATCTGTACGAATATATCTGAAAGTTTAACGTTCTGAATGATATTCTATAATTAGAAAACAATATTGAAAAGTATAGTTATCGTCGTGTTCGTACGAATGACGATTCGAACAAATACGCGCGACAACCGTACATTTCGATTTAAACAGTTAAGTAATATTTTAAATTTAATAAATGAGAAGATATTAGTTAATTTATTAGGAATCATAACCTTGAATAATTAAATGATTTCTACTTTTAAAATCGTGCCGTTTCGTCGCGAAAACTACGCAAACCGACGTTTTACGCGAAACCGATCGAGACCGAACGAGGGGGTATTATAACCCACATTAAATGAAACATTTATGCCACCACCTACCACCAACACTCCCATTCTTGCTCACATTTTCATTTTTCACATTCTCTCTCTCTAAAAGGTTTCTCTCCCAACTTCTCTTTACAAGATCGTGGTCATCTCGTGTTGGATTCAAGCTAATTTGGTGTCATAACGATCCTCTATTGCATAGATCACGGAAGTACAGGTTATTCAAGCACCTATCCACGAAAGTTGAGGTAAATTCCAAGTTTTCATTCGGTTTTAGGTTGTATCACGAACCATTTGGATTCTTGTGGTTTTAACCGGTCTAGACACTCACAAACACATAGATGAATTAATGAAATTGACTGGAAAGCGTGAGGGACTGATATGTAACAGGTTTAGGATTGAAATTGATGAAGATTGAACAGGTTATGTGACAAGGAATGATCGGCCGAACCTTGCTAGATGTAGGCGAACCTGTAGAGTCTGAGCCGAACCTGTGCCAGTACTCTGCACCGAACCTGTTACCTCTGCAACGAACCCTGTGATCACATGCAACGAACCTGTCATTGTTCTGAGCCACGAACCCTTTTTAGTTCTTACCAGCACCGAACCTTCATTTTAGAAACGAACCATGCACGAACCCTTCTAAACGAACCCTACAAGTTTCTTGGACCGAACCTCACTCAAGATAACAGCGAACCATTGAACCCAGCCGAACCCTTGGTTACAAACGAACCCACTAGGCTGGCGAACCTTTACACGAACCATGGTCTCCTTGGCCGATCCCTAATGGTTCGTTGATGAGGTGATGCTGGCCGAACCTTGGGAACAAACTCTAAAAGGTTCGCTGCTTTGGACATCAGCCCGAACCTAAAAGTCGTTTAATAGAGTTGGGGCAGGACTAGGATCAACAAAACTAGTAGTGATAATCTAAGAAATGGTTAGTTAGTCATTAACCTAAGTTCTAAGGAGGTATGAATCCAATACGTTGCATGCATGGATAGAAATCTCATGTGTGTGTGCATGGGATTATAATTGGGGTTTATTTGATAAACCTACATAAATAGGGAGGATTCATAATGGATAAATAACACAATGCGTAGGTTGGAAATGGGTTTTAGTAAAATACCCTAACAATCTAGTAGGAATGATTGACATTTAATTGACTAATTCCATAGATCAAGGGAAATCATTGAAGATCAACGACAATTAAACGGATCGATAGGAACTCAATGGGCCAACTAAGGCCCAACATGTACAAATGTTTATTTGGAATAAGAAATTATGAGATTTTAATAAACGAAACTTATATGTAACTTGTTAGATTAATTAAATGATTTTGACTTAATAATGAGTTTAAATGGAAATTAATTGTAATGTTTTGATTTAAAAGCTTATTGTGATTAAATTGCTTGGGAGCTCGTTGTAAAAATAGACACTAAAACTTCTGGATTTTAAACATAAAACAAAGGAATCTCTGCCGAAATTTCTAAAAATATAAAAGTATGTTTCTATAACTATCTATGGGTATTGGGATCTTTAAAGAGGGTAATTAAGATAGATTAGATCTTAGATACACTTAGTACTAAGACACTTAGTTGCACACACAACAGGACTCAAAGCCTTAGGCACAACGACTATTACACGTACTTATTATATTCGAATTCGTATAAAATAACTCAGGAACCGAAGAAACTTAGCTTACATACAGGAGCGCGCATTTTGTGTTAGATCAAATTACATAGCAGCACAGGTGAGTTCATTGCCCCTTTTCTAACATTTTGTTTTTAAAATGCGGGGCTGAGAAGCATGCGTAAACTGTTTATTAAATTGTTTACTTAAATGCTTTTAATTTTATATGTTTACATATATATAAAAATGTTATCCTAGACCATGTCTAGGAAGATTTTATGTAGGTATACTAACTGATTTACTTATAAATTAAGTGAATAATCAGATTTAAACTAAAAGATTTCAACAGATCAAAACATTTCAAAAGAATCACATCAAACATTTTGACAAAACAAGTGTGGGAGTTCAAGGAATCAAACTAATCATTTTGACAATTCAAATGGATGAATTCAATGAATCAAATGAAACATTTTGTTGAAACAAGTGTGGGACTTCAACAAATCAAACAAAACAATCTTTGCAAAGTCAATATTCAATGTTCTCCAAATCAAGTGTTTGTTGAACTATGAATCAAGTGTACATTTGATCAATGAATCTAGTATTCTATGATCAACGAACCAAGTACATCTTGTAACAGAATCAGACGAATCAATAAATCATTTTCAAGGGAAAACCTGGGAAATATCAGAGATAACATATGCCAAAACAGACGAAACAAAAACCCTACATTTCAAGAAATCCTAGCTAGACCGTTTGATTTGTAGGTCATATGTTTGAGGATATTTACAGATTCCCTGAATACTAAATACCTAGATTGACAGACTAGTCTACTCGAGTATGACCAAAGGCCCCAATCAATAGGACTTAGATTTTATTAAATGTTTATTTATTTATTTAATTAAGCATTTATAACTGTTTATACAATTACTGTAGTTGATCATAATGTGTGATGAACTTGTGAAATCAACATGGATTTCAAATGATTGTAATGACAGGGACAACCAACAGAAGAACTTATGGGATTGTGTTAAGGGTAAAAATGCTTAATTATCATTAACAGCAGTGTCATATACATATTAGTATGTGGTGGGATGTTGGCTAGGGCTTGTCCCTTACATATGCCCTATATATAAGCATACCGATGTGGATATTACATGTGGTGTTAATGAGCTTAGGGTCTTTACCAAATGAGGTTTTCAAATCATTTTAAATTACTAAAACTATATGAACTCACCAACCATGTGTTGACTTGATCTTTTTGCATGACTTCTCAGGTGACGAACAGGTTAATTAAGAAGTCATTTCCTTTGGACTAGGACTTCAGATATGAGACTTAGTATTTTGGACCTGCATACTTTTGAAGACATCATTATACAATTTATTTTGTATATCTTGTGTAAATACAAGATAGTTATTTTATGATGTTTACAATAGTTTTACATTGTTAAATTATAAACGATACTGATGTAATTTAACTTTGTAATTCTATTATCTTAGCATTTCTCAGTTATATCATGTGCAATGTAAACAATCTAATCACTTTCGATTATCACTCACGATATCGCGCCCCGGGAACCTTCCGCCCGTCGGGGAAACCCGATCCTACCCCGCCGGCTCGGGGTGTGACACTTTGCATATCCGTGTATCTTGTCTTTAACTTGAGGAGACAACAAACTCCATCCAGACCTAGCCTCTTTCCTCAGTAACTTCTCAAAGTTTCATTGTGTTTGGTCTGAATAGGTTTGATCATCTTCAATCTTGACAGTTCCATGCACTCAAAAGATGGTAAACTCATCAAATCTAAAGCTTTACCAAAATACTGATATCCGTCAATTCGCTTTACCACTTAGCATCCTTTATCATTCAGATTTCTAGGAATGTTGTGAAAGTAACCATAACTAACAATTCTTCCAATCATCTTCGACTTGGATCCAATCTTGAATCTTTTGAGTTATTTAGTTTGGTTGTCTTGAACTTTATCGTCTATCACTTCAATCATCTGCTTGAAAATGTATAAATGATCAACAATGTATTTCATCTCATCTTGATTTTCTTTCCAGAAATCAATATTAGTCTTTTCTTAAACTTTAGCCAATGATGTCTTTGACACGCCTCCAAGATCAAAACTCTTATTTAACGTATTCAGGTTGTACAAATCTTCATCAGTTGGCTCATTTTTCTCAAAATCAAATAAGTCTAAATCATCATCTTGTCCAAAATCAAACATTTGATCTGCATCAACTTCAAACATATCATTGAAATCTTTTGTTGAATAACCTCTAGCTATTTCACCTTCTTCTAAGTCTTTATCAACTGATATTTCAACTATCAATCTCTGCAAATCAATATCAGAATTTTGTTTAAACAAAACAAGAAATGTAGGAAGAGAGTAATCAATAATCGTCTTAGGTTCCATTTCAGTTAAATTTTCAAAATCAGCATCATTACAATCAGTAGCCCTATCAGAAGATACGGCTGTTATAGGAGTAGCATCCACAGTAATCTTTGAAGAATCATATACAACAATAGCTCCAGTAATTGAGTTCAGCCCACTATCTCCACTCACACCACCAACATCACCATCATCCCATTCATCATCACCATGAGCATTCAATATCGGATGTTCATCTACATCAGAATCACCATAATCTGCCTTCTCATCTTCGTTTTCCTCTTCCTCTTCATCTATATTAACAAACACAGGTTCAGGACCAGAAGTTTCAGCTTGAGATTCCTTAGTTTTCATCTCATCAATCTTTTGCCTCAATTCACTATTCTGGTTCTGCAGTTCAACAATATCAACATTTTGAATATCAATCGTAGATTCCAAAGAAGTAATTCTGTCATTCAACATCTTCTTTCCAGCTACATATTCTTCTCTCCATCTCATCAACTGAGCAATCTGATTCTTCGTCTCATCTGGTTCACTTGTTCCAGAAGATGATGGTTGATCAACTTTAGCCTTCTCCTTTTCCATTTTATAAAGATCAAACTCTTTTGAAAGCATAGAAATCCTTCTTCTGAGCTCTATGTCATCATAGTCAACAGTGAAATTGAGATCAAAATCATCCAAATTTCCAAACAAAGGATCATCTTTGGAAGTAGAAGCTAGATGAAATGAAGTCTCCTGAAATGAAGTTTTCACTGTTGTAGTCTCCATGAAAGAAGGAACAAAGAAGCTACATTCACATACTCAGGAGCTTGCCCAAAGCCTCCTGAAACTGTAGAAACCGAAACTGGAATAGTAGTATGTGAAGAAAAAGTAGGAACTGTAGCAGCTGGAGAAGATGTAACAACAGGAATAGATGAAGAAGCTATAGAAGTAAAAGCATATGCAGATACAATGATATTGGGAGATTTAGCCTTCTTCTTTGGTGGACCTTTGGCCATTCTCTTCATCTTCTTTGGCCTAGATGATTCAGGCTCATCAACTACAAAATCAGGATCAGCCCTCTCTTCTCGTGCTTCTATAGATTGTTTTGGAGTAGTCCACTTTTTCAATCTTTTAATCACTGTACTCCCTTGTACAATAGTCTCTAACTAAGACTTAGTATCAAAAGATTCTTCACCTCATCTTCAACCACAACATCAACATGAACAGAAGTATCTTCTTATTGTCTATGTTCACCCTGTTGATCTGGAAAGATAACATCAAGAGGTACCAAGGTAGTAGGAATTACACTTGGTCCTTGAGATTTAGCTTGACTTGATTGTTGTGATCGGGAAGACTGAGCTGGTGCTTTCCTAGTTTGTTGTCTTGGAGGAAGAGGTGGTGGTTGTAGCTGATCATCATCATCATCATCAAACACATCACTATCAGAAGCTGAATCTGCATTCCTCCATGCATTATCCTCAGGAGCAACATAATTAGCCCCGGCACAATGACCAACTAGGTCCTTTTATAATACAACATCACCACTCTTCTGGTACACCCTGACCTGACCAAGACTGGAGTCAGTCATCTATTTGAGCTTGAGAAGGTCAGTAGCATCCCTTGGCAACATCTGCTCTGGCAACCTCTCATATATAAGCATCTGAACAAAACGAGGATACATATAAAATCGATCCTTAGCTTTGGTAATGTTATCAGACATATATCAGAAAATCATCGCAGAGAAATTGAACGGTTTGATCAAAATCAATGCTACCTTAGCTGATCACATCAAATCCGTAAGCTCATCGAATGTTCCTTTCCTCATGCTTAGGCAATGAAGCAATACATGTGCTAAAAACTTGTATTGTAGAGAAAGTTTGCCCTTCTTAATCGATGTAACATTGTAAGCTCCGAAGTATATAATCCGAAGAAAACATTCTTTGATGCACCTCTCTGGTATAAGTGTCATACAAGCAGGTTCTCCTTCGAACTCCAACACCCTTTTGATGTCAGCTTCGGTAATACGAATTGCTTGTTCAAGCACATTCGCCTCTATCACATATTCTTCATCAACAGATATCAGCCTAGCAGATTCCCGAAAGCTCTGAATGTGTGATCGGTAGATCTGACATGAATTGGAGATGGCATGATAAATCCGTGATCATCTAAGAAACTCGATCATAGGCCTGAAGTCTTTGCCATTTCTGGTTGTAGGATCCAAGTATGCACACAAGTTGTGCTTATCACCAAAGGTCAGATTCGTCATTTCTACAATCAGAAACAAAACAAATTAAAACAAACTTTTCTAAAAATAAAAATAACAAAAATTTCTAAGTATAGAACCCAGCGAACCTTCCCTGAGACGAACTAAGTCTATACGAACCTGCTGTTCAGACAAACATATTCAATTTGAACGAACCTTCTGATGAACGAACCTTGTATGAACGAACCTTCAATGAAAGAACCTTCATTGAACGAACCTTCATATCAAACGAAGCTGTCGGTCAAACGAACCTTGACCAACAAAGGTTCGGTTCTTTTGAAAACCAGAGGTTCGCCACGAACCTATCAGGTTCAGACGAACCTTCAAGATTCAGCGAACCTTAGTTCATCCAGCGAACCTTGTTCATCCAGCCAACCTTTTTCAATTTTAAGATCAAAATTTCAAATCTTCGAATTAAATGAAAAAATTTACATCCCACGGTTCGAAACTCAACGATGAACAAATTTAATGAAAGAAATTTGTCTAAAACTTAGATTTTAATAGGTTTTGACTCAAACAAAATAGGTTCGATGTTAAAACTCTAAAACCAGTCATATCTCCTAATTCAGCCAGTCAAATCCTAAGAGTTTTACCTAAAAATGATCACAATTTGATTACGAGTCTAATGATATCAGGCAAAAATCTTTGGAGGTTCTAGATCAAAAATCGAAAAATCAAGTCATAAAGGTTCGCGTATATCAACTGATGAAAGTGACGAACCTTGATCACGATCCTGGTATTTATATGCGAACCTATTAACCGAACCTGTTGGACGAAACTTTGATCAATCTGTTGACCGAACCTGTCAACGAACCTTCTCAGACGAATCTGTTGGGCGAACCTATTAGACGAACCTTCTCAACGAACCTGTCCAACGAACCAATTGGACGAACCTTCTCAACGAACCTGTCCAACGAACGAATTGGACGAACCTTCTCAACGAACCTGTCCAACTAACCAATTGGACGAACCTTCTCAACGAACTTGTCCAACGAACCAATTGGACGAACCTTCTCAACGAACCTGTCCAACGAACCAATTGGACGAACCTTCTCACAAACCTATTTAGGCAAACCTTTTGAAAAAAATGATTTTTATTTTAAATTTCAAAACAAACCAAGGTTTTAATATTTCAAAGTCAAACAAACAATCAAAAATTATTGATTTAACATCATATAAAAAATAAAATCTTTTTGTAAATTTTAAAAAAAATTTAAAACAACTAAACTACAAATTTAACAAATCTAACTAAAATAAGAAAACAATCACATCTTTTTGTTTAGGAAAGATCCAGACATGAGATCATATTGTTTTACAATTATCAACACATCTGATTGAATTAATAAATATATTTATTAGCAAATTACAATTCAAAGATGATTGTCAGTATATTTATCCTCTTTAAGTTTAATTACTTAGTTAAGATATCAATTAAAACAAAATCATCAAATACCTTATAATATCCATTTACTTGAACACATCCCTGATTTGTGAATAATTAATCAAACACAAATGTTCTTGAAACTAATTACTTCAATTTTAACTAGCTTGATCATGTAAAAATAAAGCAGTTTTTTGAAAATAATAAAATATAAAATAATTTGAATTTGTTCAAAATCTGGAATCAAGGTTGATACTTACGTATTCTCAGATGATCCAGATAATGAACTAAAAAATAATTTAAGATTAAGCTTTTAATAATCAGATCAATATTTTCATATATGCAGAGATTGTCCAAATCTTAATCAAAACCAAGAAAAACAAATTTAAATTGTTTAAAGCTATAACAATCAGGTCGATACGCAAGTATACACAAAGAACGTTTCAGC
The DNA here is from genome assembly GCA_009363875.1 of Mikania micrantha. Lineage (NCBI taxonomy): Eukaryota > Viridiplantae > Streptophyta > Magnoliopsida > Asterales > Asteraceae > Mikania > Mikania micrantha. Next base: position 38,211,577 of record CM018680.1, on the reverse strand, counting down.
TTTAAACTAAAATAAAAGAAAAACACAATTAGAATTTCTTTTGAAAATTTAAACACATGATCAAAACTAGCAACTTGACTTTTTGTTCAAGAAACATTTTGTAAGAAAAAATTACCACTCATTTAGGACAAAACTAAGTACTGTATTCTAAGCATCTGTTTGTTATAAAGCATAATCAAACTTTTGTTTAATTTCATCTTAACTAAGTTATAAACCTACTAACACATCAAACTTAGTAATTGTAACTGCTCTTTATGTTTATGTTTTTGTACGATACAAATGTGTTTCCAATTGCAAACAATGTACTATCATTTCACACATGGTCGAATCAATTTCTCAAAAATTTTAATTTTTTAATGTTTTTATGTTTTTAATTTTTTAAATGTTTTTGTATTTTTCAAAATTTTCTCCCCCCCTAAAAACTAAAAACATAAAACAACAAAAATTAAAATATCTGATGTTAATTCAATAAAAATTGATTAAGAAGGAGATTGATTTGGAATTACCTCACCCATGACCCGAATGCCATGTAATTTGAGTAAATACTAAAAACGGTTTTTATCAAAGGCCTTGGTGAGAAGGTCTGCTCGTTGCTCATTGGTATGTATCTTCACCACATCAATAAGTTTCTTCTCATAGCAATCACGTACGAAATGAAACCTAATATCAATGTGTTTGGATCGTGAATGATACATCGGATTCTTGGTTATAGCAATAGCAGCCTCGTTGTTAACATGAATCGGGGTAGTCAAAAAATTCAAACTGTAGTCTCTCATCTGTTGTTGTATCCACAAAACTTGTGAACAACAAATGGCAGCCGCTACATACTCAGCTTCACATGTAGAAGTAGCAACAGATGTCTGCTTCTTGCACTGCCAAGAGACTAACCGCTCCCCTAAGAATTGTGCACCTCCAGTTTTTGATTTAGCATCAGTCTTGCATCCTCCATAGTCATAATCACTATAGGAAATGAAGGAAAAGTTATCATCCTTAGGATACCACAAACCGGTGTCTGGTGTACCCTTCAGATAACGAAGAATTCTCTTGACTTCTATCAGATGTGACACTTTAGGTTTTGATTGATAGGGAGCACAGATACTTGTAGCAAATACAATATCTGGCCTTGAGGCAGTCAAATACATCAAACTTCCAATCATTCCACGATACAAAGTAGCATCGATTAGCTCCCCCTTAAGATCAGGCTCAATCCCGTGATTGGGCTGAATGGGCGTGGAAATCGGTTTACAATCAAGCATGCTAAACCGTTTTAGTACATCTTTAATGTATTTTGTCTGATGAATGAAGATTCCATCATCAGTCTGATCAATTTGTAAACCCAAGAATAATTTGATGTCTGACATGGCACTCATTTCAAACTTCTCAATCATAACCTCTTTAAACTCCAAACACAAATGCTCATCGGTAGATCCAAAGATAATGTCATCTACATAGATCTGCACAAGAATAATATCCTTGCCCTTTTCTCGCTAAAACAGTGTTTTGTCAATTTGACCCCTGTTGAACCCGTGTTCAATAAGGTGAGTTGATAAGGTCTCATACCAGGAACGCGGAGCCTGATGTAGACCATACAGTGCTTTGTAGAGGATTTAAACCTGATCCCGGTGGATGGGATCCTCAAAGCCCGATGGCTGACAAACGTACACTGTTTCCTTCAAATACCCATAAAGAAATGCAGACTTGACATCCAACTGAAAACTTTGAATTTCTTGTGGGCACCAAAAGCCAGAAATAATCGAAGTGCTTCTAGCCGCGCCACTTGTAACAACTGTAAGAAAATCCCAACAAACTAAAACATTAAATTGTAATTTGATATAAAGGCCCAATAAGATATAAAGGTTCAATAAGATGTGAAGGCCCAATAAGATATAAAGGTTCAATAAGATGTGAAAGCCCAATAAGAAACTTAGGCCTATTAAGGATTTTAAACAGATCATAATGTGTGAACACCGGTATTAATTAATTTAACGTTCTGACTCCCGAGCTGAGGTAAATAACTTTGAATTTACCTATTTAAAAATAATTATAATATTAAAGGTGCAAGAATCTTATTTAGAGCATGAAAACATTAAATCCGTTAAATATGGCGTATACGCGATATTAACGTATTTCAACTTAATTAATTTAACAAATTTTTGTATATCAAACAAAATAATCATTCTAACATCATTATGGGTTATTTTTACGTAATTTAGGAAGTTTCAGGTGGAGAATATTAATCAGATACGAAATACGATCGCAGTATGGGTCGGATACGCGTTAAAACCTAGATCTAACCCTAGATATTAAAAGGGATGCTACCCCTTTTTCCCTTCATTTATCCCAGCCGCAACACACACATAGTGTGTGTTTTCCAGCCGTTCAAAGAAACCGAGAAAGAGAGAGAGCGAGATCGAGAGCCAGGGTCGGAGACCGGCTGAGCAGCGGCTGAGCTGCGGAGGAGCCACGGCGGCCGGTGGTGGCGCAACCAGCTTTCTACACCACTTGACTCCCCTCCTCGTGCTCTATAACTTTCCTTTCTTCCTTTTTGTGAGACCACGACTCTAAGAGCTGTAAGACGGTGCCAGAAGGAGATGTGCGGCTAGGGTTTCACCCTACCCGCCGGCGATTAGGGGCTGAGATGAACCCTGGTCCTGTAGCAGGTTCAGACGATGGAAAAAGGACCAGGAAAGAGACATGCAGCGGCGGATGAAGGCTGTTTCGATGGTCCTCGTGCTCCAGCCGGCAACTAGAGGGATTCTTGGCAACAACGGTTGGGTGGTGTTAGGGTTCGGTACCCTCCCTCTATACTTAATAGCCGAAGGTAAGAAACGACTCTATGGACTTCGATATATACATTCATGCTGGTTGCTTGAAAGTTTATGAGTCTTACCATTGTTGGATTCGTTCTAGTGGCAGTAGTTGTCGACAAGAGCGCTAGGGTTCTGTTTGGTTGGTTAACAAGGGTTGAATGATGGTGTTCGAACCAAAGATGGTGCATTCAGGAACAGCCACGACGAGGACCCTTCGGGAACTGGTTCTAGCATGAGAACATGGTTGTTCCGGCCGTTTCTAGCTTCCCAGCCCACAAACACATGGTAAGAACGAGTCAATAACTTTCCATCGGTTCATGTAATGCCTTTTCCTTGATAATTTACATTCTGATATGTATTTTGGGTTATTTCTTGTGGATGTAACTCGTTTTGGAAGGCCGCTAGTGACGGTAGTCCACCACCAGCCCAAACGGTGGTGACCAGGAGTGCTGCATGCGAGAGTAGGAGCTTTGGAGCTTGTTCAATCCCCGGTCAACAGAAGTCAAATCAGATTAGGGCCGGTCAAACCCAGTCAGCCGTGGTCAACAACAAAAACCGATTAATCGATTGTATTCGTTTTATAAAAACGAGTTTAGAAACATGTTGGGGTTAAGAAACAAACAATCGGTTAATTTAAACTAGTTTTATATACGCGAGACGAACGAGTAGTAAAGGTAAAACCGCACCCCATAAACTTATTATTTACGATTTACATATATAAACTTGGTTGAGCTTGTGGTTGAAGAAGGAAAATATACATAAATTATACGTTTAAAAATAATGGTTAAAAACAATATCACGGGTGTGACGTATATTAGAGATTTCGGTGAGACATTTGCATATTAAAATAGCTACAAAATTCTAAAACAATAACATGTTAAAATTTGATTTAAACATAATAAAATGCTTAAGTATAATTGAATATACATGATTATGTGTTATAAATATGCTTAATTTCAGCATGTTAACAATTGAGTTTATATGTACATATGGGTAAACAAAATGTAAATTAAGTTAGAATTAATATGATGAATATGCATACATATGTTATAAGAAGTATTATAGTGTTAAACAATTAGGAGCTTATCAAAAGGTGTTTGACTCAATATTAATATGATTTTATACAAGATTTCAACCTTAAACTAATTCTCTAATAAATCATGAATTTGTAAATTTTTATGCTAAGAGTATTTACTCTTAAAAGTATTATTATTATTATTATTATTATTATTATTATTATTATTATTATTATTATTATCAACACCACTTTTATTTTTTTTAAGACTACTAAAGGTCTTACTAAATATTGCCTAACATTTTTAGCATATACATATCATTATCATTTCGTAATTCGAATTATTGTTTATAAATATTTAGAATTATTAAGAACATTAATATTAACCTAACATATGATACTACCCTATTCATATATTTTACTAATGATTAATACTTTGAAATAGGTATGTTGATGATATTGCTAGTGAAATGGTAATTATTATTAATACCATTATTATTAATGTTATTATTATCTTTAATAATAGCTTCATCTAAGAATATATACTTACATTTATACATGAAAAATTAATTATAAATATTTTATACACTCTTTTATTCAACATTTATAATAATTACAATAAGTAGTATATACAATGACTACAACATGTAAAATATAGTAGATATTACTGGTAATTGCAACTATTTTGTGATGTATGAAATACCTATTAATTATCTTTAATGCTAATAAGTTAGATGAATGCATTATAATAAATATTTTATTATCTTATAATACTTTATGCATTACATTAATTTATATTATTAGTAGGACACTATGACTAGTATTACACTTAAACAATTTTTTTTTTAATTCTCTCTCTCAAACTCACAATCAAGGTTAACCAACTTTAAAATATAAGACCATTAGTTACAATAAAATTTAATTATCTTAGAAGACCACAAACAACTAGTTACATAAGATGGTTATGATGTAGCATACTAGTAGTTATAGTAAACATAAATTAATAATAACATTTCACATACATTATATGAACAATTGTATGATAAGATATCATTAGGTATGGTAATATAGAAAAACTTTGAAACAGTAAACCTTATATACAAAATCCCAAAGAGCTCAACCACAATCACCAACCATAATGTATGAAATCTACAACTTATACATGTATAGATGATTACGAATAGGAACTTGCATTGATGATAACTCTGGGAACATAGCATAGCATACATAGTGGCACAATGACATACTTGTACAGGAAAAAAATGAATCCATGGAAGCAACCAGGTGAGTTCATGTGATCCCTTTTCTTTTTACTGTTTTGGGATACTGAAAGCATGCTCCATAAACTATTTACTTAACTTTTATTTATGTGATAATGAACGTCCGTTTCAAATAAAATTGCTTCCCCTAGACATTAAACATAATTTACAACCATTAACTCATATGGAGAGCCGGTGAGTATATGGGTAGTACTACTTGGGGAATCCCCCACGCACAGTGGCCCGAAAGGGTAGCCTTGTAAAAGTAAGGTTGAAACCCCACTGAGGTTAACATCAACCGTTGTGGCATATATTCTTTATGATACATGTATGACCGAGAGCAGGAACGGGTCTCGGAATGGGAAGTTAAATTAGAATGACCATGTTGTGGGCTAACATTGTATGAGGCAAACGCCCGAGCATGGAACAGGGTTGGTTGTATTGTTTTTGAATTATCACATGCATTTATTGTTGTGTCTATATACTAAAACTCGTGAGCTCACCAACTTTATAGTTGACGTATTTTAGCATGTCTTTCAGGTAATTAGAAACAGGTATGGCTCGGATACTTGGTTGCTAGAACAAGAATACAAGATGTAAAACAAGAGAACTTGGCTTAAAGATTAATAAAGTGTGCTGATGCCTGGATGGATCCAATAGCTCTAGAAAATCTCCCACTAGTTAAATCATAACTTTAGATTTGTTGTAAACAAGTTAGATACTTTGACTAAACCTTTGGTTAAATAGTTATATATATATTTTATCTTCCGCTACTTTGTGTTTTGAATCAATCGTTAGTCAAGCCCCCTGGTTGGGTTGTGACAGGTTGGTATTAGAGCCAAAGGTTTTAGCGAATTAGGAACCTTAGGATAAGTTCCTAGACTTTAACCTGAGTAATCTAGGGGCCTAAACAAATAGAAACAAGACCATCAATTCCCAGGCATATGAAGCACACGAAGGGTTAAACTAGAACAACCATGTAAATTAAATTCAGGATTATGGGTGCACACATAATGGTGAATTTGAAGTTACATGGGAAGTTCTAAGACACTCATAAAATAAAATTTGAACATAATGTTTATGCATATTCATATAAATACTTGTTATGTTAATAACTGTTGGAACAAACATTAGTTGACATTGGGAGCTAAGCATAGGATCTAAGTCACAAGATGTCAACAATTATTTTTATCGTACGTTATCTTCTCTTCATTCATTCTATCCTTGTGGAAACGATGTCCCCGTATGCTTATCTTCGTTCTACCTCAAATATTATGGGAATCATGAGTCATGACTTCTTTGTTATCAAGGTACTTAAGATGTCGACTTCCAATCCTCTTAAGGCGTCCAAGAATCTTTTGTTTTTATTCTACAAATTCCAAAATTTCTTTTGTACTTCTTTATCAAATTCATATTTATAGCCACAGAAGTCTGATTATGACCATCAACTATGCGTACTCCTCAACTGACTACAAGACTACACGAGTGAGTGAAAATCATGAAGACCCGGGAGAAAGCATGTGATGACATCAAAGTTATGCGACACACTCTACCTTCAAATTTAGATTATCATATGTGTAAACTTGCTTCTCTTATCGACTTTATGATTAGTCACCTTTGATAACCCACGACCATTTGTGTCTGTGATTACTATTTCGATTATCCTTAACAGTTCATCTTTGATCTCCAAACTTTCGTCAACAGTTTATTCTACTTGCGACACTACTGAACACGCCTTTAACTTAACCATTCCCAATTCTTGATAGATAAGGTACAAGCATTGGAATTGTTTGCTGTTGAGAGGAAATTCCTTAGTTCACACTGCAGGAATATAAACCTTCATTATGAAGTTTAGTTTACTCTACCACTTGAACTTTTGTTCCAGAAATGTTATTTCATAAGCAATCCGAATCAACATCGAAACTTTTTCCCTACTCAATCGAATCAATCGAACTCGTAATCCTAAACTAAACAACGATGTCATAGGCAAACAAGTTAGAAATCCCTAAAGGAACTCCACCTAGTGAATATAATAGATGGAACATGAAGCTGCAGACCGAGAACATAATTTGAGAAGTTAGTTAGTCATGAGAAGAATGTATACCTATGGATCATAAGAGAGATCAAGATATTCTCTACTAGCAAGGCAAAAAGGGAGGACGGGAAAGTCATTTTGTGCATGGTGTATCGAAGACCATAGATGATATTGGGCGAGGCATCCTATTACTGTTTAAACAACTTCATTGGTTGGGCGAATGGGACCTCCATACGCATTGATACACAATGATCAGTACCAGTTTCCGAATGATAGCAAGGTGAAGAAAGGTAATTAACACCAAGAAGAAATGACGATCTTCAAACCGTTAGAATCGATGATTATCGGAAAAAAGAAGAAGTGAAAGATTACATGGTGAAGGATTTAATCTTAGATTAGGAGATTTTATAGTGCCAATAAATGTTTTGAGAAGCACTGAAGACCAACTGCAAGAAATGGTATGTGCATCATAGCATCAAGGTGAATCTTATGAACGGGTGTAGTAGGTTATAGTAAATTGTTTAATTTATATCTAAGTATATACTAACATATTTACAGTCAAAGACGTTCGGCAAGGACACTATCGTAATATATCGAAACAGTGGTGGGCTGGCGGCTGATAAGGCAGGTAGCCTGACTCTACGTATGCCCTATATATAAACTATGTTCGGTATATTGGGATAGTGTTAGTGTTGAGCATTATGACAGTAGTAGAACAGCTAAAACATTTAAACATGAATATAAAAACCATAGGAAATCTCATGTTATACAACTTATAAATTCCAACAAGTCGGAGTTACGAGTAGTTACAGGGAAAAACTCTAGTTGAGTTACGACCACCTCATAGCAGAAGAAGAGATCTCCCCTAAAATATTAGAGTTTGGGCACTTGGAGATTTTGATGATTGGAGGGAACTACATCGGAATACACTCGTTCAAACACCATTAAGAGATAATGGATTGAATTAGCATGAAGGACAACTAATCTAGATTGTAACCGGAGGAAAATAGTTTCGTTACCAGGATTAAGCAGTATGGAAGGACTGCAAGAAAGTAAAGTAGGAGGAGCAATCTCATATAAGATAGAATGTGTTAAATTGTAAGAAGTAAAGTCACAAGAAGGTAGCGTAAAAAGTTAAAAATCATTTGCGAAAAGTCAGCCTCAAGAGTGAAAACTATGGAAATATCTGCCATACTTTGAGGATAACCAGTGAAGACAACGTTCGAGCCTAATGCCTCTTTTCATCAGTTCAATACGTAGGATAAATAAAATATGTACACCAGGTGTATTCATGACTAAGAGATACGTCAGAAACCTTATTACAATACGGAAGTTGTAAGATACAAGTCATAGGATGAAGTAGAACGACTAGTAAAGGAGAAAGGGAATGAAACAGACGACCAATGCAATAACACAGTGAAGTTGTGATCATGTGCATAATGTGAAGAAAGAAATCTGGAACATTCTATCAAGTACGCAAAACAACAAAATGATTATTGTCAGACCTACTGCGAAGCCAACAACAATCTATACTTCTATATCTCATAACTTCATGTATCAATTACAAAGTGGATAAATAATAGACAATGTGTCAATGGAAAAGATAGTATCATATACGAAAGTCATATCCATTTGTTTTATCAAAAGTGGGTACATTCATGGAATTATTAATGAGGATCAATACCTTAATCTCTAAAAGCACCTAAATGATGATTTGGTTCAAGAAATCATCATTAGGGTGATGCATGTCGAAAGGCTACTCTGAGTGACTTATTGAAAGTGGACAAATTATTATCATCCTAGAGTAATGGTATCCTCATCAGTTTCGTTTGTAACCATCATGTACGTCTTTTAAATACTCTATTCGTTTCTTTTACACTACCTCATACTAATAGTCTTCAAAAACTTCTTATATAACATTTATCTTAGTAGCATTTGAAAGCACTACTCTTCGACTTTTCTTAGTGAGGTTGAAACTTTCTTTAAATCTATTTATCTCTGAATTCTTATATTCCAAATCAGATAATCAGAAAGTTTGACAGATTCAAACAAGATGATGCCCTCCTCCCGAATGATGATTTTTCCTTCGATTATTATTTTGAAAGACTTCGTAGGAAGTAGCAAATTGCTGTAAAGCACTTGAAATAATTCTGAGTAATATTCTGACACGAACAATGAGTCAATGTCTTTATGTACTTAACACAACTCGAGTCTAGTTGAAATCTAACCCATCTATCCTTGTTAAATTGTTCCTTTGGAATTCCCTAATAACCCTAATTCAGGGACCTTTCGTCAATCTCCCGAATTCATCCAGGAAGCAGATAGGCATCATTACAAGGAAATGAAGATAATATCCTCAGTCTGAAGACTTCTCGGCACAAGTCTTTCAATAAAATCCTTAGCTTCTTCTAGATTCACTATCGTAACCACAAAGGATCCTATACTTTGCTAGTCTAGACTTATAGATCAATAACTTAATTTATATATAGCTAAGACACTAGTTAAATTCGTCATAAAACATGATTATGCCCTACTCATAATTACATTGTCGATAGGATCTTAATTTCGTTTCTATCTTATCTAGAAATTATTGGTCACTCCTTGGCCCTTGATAATCTATATGATAGACTTCGTCACTTGAAATGGTTACTTTCACTCTATTGGTTTTAGAAACCAGAGATATGTTCATAATCTAATAACTTTGTAGGCTCAGAGAAGAAATCATAAACCTATAGTAGAAAAGAAAGTAACCAAGAATTCAAGTAAATTTACATTATATATATAATATTGTGCCAATTGTCATAATTTTATTAATAACCAAGATGAGTCATTAAACGAATAACATGTATGCTTGATTGCTATGTTTATGTTGTAAGAAACATTTTACTTAGATATATAATCAAGGAACTATAAGCCTTGACGCCTATTGGTTACATTCAGTATAAGATGGAACGTTATGTTTGGAAACAAGATCCAAGTGATCGGGCTTAGGAAACTATTGACATATTGGATGCGTAATGAAACATGTGGGAATAATAGAATGTAACTTGTTATCCTATGGAACACTTATAATGCGAATACATTTTATATGAACTTTTAATTATGATAGCCTATGATCAATTTAACTTCAATACTTGTAGATTGTTACTTCTTGTTAAGATATACTGTTATGATTATTGAAATCTTTATTAACATCTTATGCAATAATAGGTAAAAGTGTATGCCTATTTATTTTAAGGGTAGTCCCCTAGGATGAACTAAAGCATAGAGATGCTTAGAAATGATAAACCAGATTTAAGCTTTAATAAAAGATGCACCAGAAATACCTACAACTATTCAAACATACTAAACCGTAGTAACATCAAATTTCGAGGACGAAATTCTTTTTAGTTGGGGAGGCTGTAACAACTGTAAGAAAATCCCAACAAACTAAAACATTAAATTGTAATTTGATATAAAGGCCCAATAAGATATAAAGGTTCAATAAGATGTGAAGGCCCAATAAGATATAAAGGTTCAATAAGATGTGAAAGCCCAATAAGAAACTTAGGCCCAATTAGGCCTATTAAGGATTTTAAACAGATCATAATGTGTGAACACCGGTATTAATTAATTTAACGTTCTGACTCCCGAGCTGAGGTAAATAACTTTGAATTTACCTATTTAAAAATAATTATAATATTAAATGTGCAAGAATCTTATTTAGAGCATGAAAACATTAAATCCGTTAAATATGGCGTATACGCGATATTAACGTATTTCAACTTAATTAATTTAACAAATTTTTGTATATCAAACAAAATAATCATTCTAACATCATTATGGGTTATTTTTACGTAATTTAGGAAGTTTCAGGTGGAGAATATTAATCAGATACGAAATACGATCGCAGTACGGGTCGGATACGCGTTAAAACCTAGATCTAACCCTAGATATAAAAAGGGATGCTACCCCTTTTTCCCTTCATTTATCCCAGCCCCAACACACACATAGTGTGTGTTTTCCAGCCGTTCAAAGAAACCGAGAAAGAGAGAGAGCGAGATCGAGAGCCAGGGTCGGAGACCGGCTGAGCAGCGGCTGAGCTGCGGAGGAGCCACGGCGGCCGGTGGTGGCGCAACCAGCTTTCTACACCACTTGACTCCCCTCCTCGTGCTCTATAACTTTCCTTTCTTCCTTTTTGTGAGACCACGACTCTAAGAGCTGTAAGACGGTGCCAGAAGGGGATGTGCGGCTAGGGTTTCACCCTACCCGCCGGCGATTAGGGGCTGAGATGAACCCTGGTCCTGTAGCAGGTTCAGACGGTGGAAAAAGGACCAGGAAAGAGACATGCAGCGGCGGATGAAGGCTGTTTCGATGGTCCTCGTGCTCCAGCCGGCAACTAGAGGGATTCTTGGCAACAACGGTTGGGTGGTGTTAGGGTTCGGTACCCTCCCTCTATACTTAATAGCCGAAGGTAAGAAACGACTCTATGGACTTTGATCTATACATGCATGCTGGTTGCTTGAAAGTTTATGAGTCTTACCATTGTTGGATTCGTTCTAGTGGCAGTAGTTGTCGACAAGAGCGCTAGGGTTCTGTTTGGTTGGTTAACATGGGTTGAATGATGGTGTTCGAACCAAAGATGGTGCATTCAGGAACAACCACGACGAGGACCCTTCGGGAACTGGTTCTAGCATGAGAACACGGTTGTTCCGGCCGTTTCTAGCTTCCCAGCCCACAAACACATGGTAAGAACGAGTCAATAACTTTCCATCGGTTCATGTAATGCCTTTTCCTTGATAATTTACATTCTGATATGTATTTTGGGTTATTTCTTGTGGATGTGACTCGTTTTGGAAGGCCGCTAGTGACGGTAGTCCACCACCAGCCCAAACGGTGGTGACCAGGAGTGCTGCATGCGAGAGTAGGAGCTTTGGAGCTTGTTCAATCCCCGGTCAACAAAAGTCAAATCAGATTAGGGTCGGTCAAACCCAGTCAGCCGTGGTCAACAACAAAAACCGATTAATCGATTGTATTCGTTTTATAAAAACGAGTTTAGAAACATGTTGGGGTTAAGAAACAAACAATCGGTTAATTTAAACTAGTTTTATATACGCGAGACGAACGAGTAGTAAAGGTAAAACCGCACCCCATAAACTTATTATTTACGATTTACATATATAAACTTGGTTGAGCTTGTGGTTGAACAAGGAAAATATACATAAATTATACGTTTAAAAATAATGGTTAAAAACAATATCACGGGTGTGACGTATATTAGAGATTTCGGTGAGACATTTGCATATTAAAATAGCTACAAAATTCTAAAACAATAACATGTTAAAATTTGATTTAAACATAATAAAATGCTTAAGTATAATTGAATATACATGATTATGTGTTATAAATATGCTTAATTTCAGCATGTTAACAATTGAGTTTATATGTACATATGGGTAAACAAAATGTAAATTAAGTTAGAATTAATATGATGAATATGCATACATATGTTATAAGAAGTATTATAGTGTTAAACAATTAGGAGCTTATCAAAAGGTGTTTGACTCAATATTAATATGATTTTATACAAGATTTCAACCTTAAACTAATTCTCTAATAAATCATGAATTTGTAAATTTTTATGCTAAGAGTATTTACTCTTAAAAGTATTATTATTATTATTATTATTATTATTATCAACACCATTTTTATTTTTTTTTAAGACTACTAAAGGTCTTACTAAATATTGCCTAACATTTTTAGCATATACATATCATAATCATTTCGTAATTCGAATTATTGTTTATAAATATTTAGAATTATTAAGAACATTAATATTAACCTAACATATGATACTACCCTATTCATATATTTTACTAATGATTAATACTTTGAAATAGGTATGTTGATGATATTGCTAGTGAAATGGTAATTATTATTAATACCATTATTATTAATGTTATTATTATCTTTAATAATAGCTTCATCTAAGAATATATACTTACATTTATACATGAAAAATTAATTATAAATATTTTATACACTCTTTTATTCAACATTTATAATAATTACAATAAGTAGTATATACAATGACTACAACATGTAAAATATAGTAGATGTTACTGGTAATTGCAACTATTTTGTGATGTATGAAATACCTATTAATTATCTTTAATGCTAATAAGTTAGATGAATGCATTATAATAAATATTTTATTATCTTATAATACTTTATGCATTACATTAATTTATATTATTAGTAGGACACTATGACTAGTATTACACTTAAACAATTTTTTTTTTTAATTCTCTCTCTCAAACTCACAATCAAGGTTAACCAACTTTAAAATATAAGACCATTAGTTACAATAAAATTTAATTATCTTAGAAGACCACAAACAACTAGTTACATAAGATGGTTATGATGTAGCATACTAGTAGTTATAGTAAACATAAATTAATAATAACATTTCACATACATTATATGAACAATTGTATGATTAGATATCATTAGGTATGGTAATATAGAGAAACTTTGAAACAGTAAACCTTATATACAAAATCCCAAAGAGCTCAACCACAATCAACAACCATAATGTATGAAATCTACAACTTATACATGTATAGATGATTACGAATAGGAACTTGCATTGATGATAACTCTGGGAACATAGCATAGCATACATAGTGGCACAATGACATACTTGTACAGGAACAAAATGAATCCATGGAAGCAACCAGGTGAGTTCATGTGATCCCTTTTCTTTTTACTGTTTTGGGATACTGAAAGCATGCTCCATAAACTATTTACTTAACTTTTATTTATGTGATAATGAACGTCCGTTTCAAATAAAATTGCTTCCCCTAGACATTAAACATAATTTACAACCATTAACTCATATGGAGAGCCGGTGAGTATATGGGTAGTACTACTTGGGGAATCCCCCACGCACAGTGGCCCGAAAGGGTAGCCTTGTAAAAGTAAGGTTGAAACCCCACTGAGGTTAACATCAACCGTTGTGGCATATATTCTTTATGATACATGTATGACCGAGAGCAGGAACGGGTCTCGGAATGGGAAGTTAAATTAGAATGACCATGTTGTGGGCTAACATTGTATGAGGCAAACGCCCGAGCATGGAACAGGGTTGGTTGTATTGTTTTTGAATTATCACATGCATTTATTATTGTGTCTATATACTAAAACTCGTGAGCTCACCAACTTTATAGTTGATGTATTTTAGCATGTCTTTCAGGTAATTAGAAACAGGTATGGCTCGGATACTTGGTTGCTAGAACAAGAATACAAGATGTAAAACAAGAGAACTTGGCTTAAAGATTAATAAAGTGTGCTGATGCCTGGATAGATCCAATAGCTCTAGAAAATCTCCCACTAGTTAAATCATAACTTTAGATTTGTTGTAAACAAGTTAGATACTTAGACTAAACCTTTGGTTAAATAGTTATATATATATATTTTATCTTCCGCTACTTTGTGTTTTGAATCAATCGTTAGTCAAGCCCCCTGGTTGGGTTGTGACACCACTGGTGCAAACACTTCATCGTAATCAATCCCTTCGACTTGTTTGAGACCTTGAACCACTAAACGTGCTTTGTTCCGAACAATTACGCCTCGATCATCTCTTTTGCACTTTAACACCCATCTAGTGCCAATTTTCTTCTCGCCCTTTGGCAAATCAACTAGATGACAAACACCCAATTTCTGAAACTGATTCAACTCCTCTTGCAAAGCCTCCACCCAGGCAGGCTCACGCAATGCTTCAGTAACAGATTTTGGCTCAATCTGAGAAATAAATGCAGAATGCATCCATAACTCTTGAGAACCATGAGTTTTTTCCAACTCAACATACAAACTCTCCTAATTAGTAACTTGACTTCTGGTCTGCACTCCTGCAGATGGATTTCCATGATCTGTTCAACATGATGATTAACATGAATTCTAGTGACTGGCACTTGCAGGACACCAACATTATGATCAAGATTGGTGATATTCTGATCAACATCTTGATCATGATAAACTGCATCTTCAAAAACATGATGATCATCATCAGATGACCAATCATTGATTACTTTTGAAACTCCTTCCTCAGGTGGATTATTATTTTCAGCTTGATGAGATACACCTTGATCATCAGAATTCTGCAAATCATATAACATTTGCAAGGTTATTTCATCGTCAGAAACATTTGGAGACAAATTAAAAACTCAAAAAGTTTATCACAATCAAAAAGCCAATTTGGTCCTTTTCCGTAAGGTATCGGTGTATGTCTTTGAACATCCACATGATACCATAATTCCACAACACCCGTACGTTTGTTAAACACACGTTTGTTGGGAAGACTGTAGCCAAGAAAGAAACCTTCTTCAACTTTAGAGTTGAATTTTGCATCTTTCTTAAGCATGGTACTAGGAGCCCTGAAAGGTTCCAAGTGTTCCAAATTAGGTTTTCGATTTTGAAGTAATTCATAGCATGTCTTATTATGTCTTTTCACAATCAAAACTCGATTAAGAGTAAAACAGGCGGTCGCCACAGCTTCACTCCAGAATATAATGGGGAGTTTAGAATAAGCGAGCATAGTTCTAGCAGACTCAATCAATGTTCTGTTCTTTCTCTCAGCTACATCATTCATCTGTGGTTCATATGGTGCATAGAATTGCTGCTGAATGCCCTTTGAATCACAAAATACTTCCATTTGATGATTCTTGAACTATATCCCATTATCAGAATTAACACGCCTTACTCACAATTTGTATAATGTCTCCAACCTGTTAACCAACAAAACAAAATTTTCATAAGTCTCTGATTTAAACTTTAAGAACATGACCCATGAAAATCTAGAAAAATCATCAGTCACAACAAAACAATATAATTCACCACCAATACTCTTCACATTGATAGGTCCAAACAAATCCATGTGAAAAAGCTCAAGTGGTTTATCAATAGAAAACACTTTCTTTGTTTTATGGGACCTCCTTTTCTGTTTACCCTTCTTGCAAGACACGCACACATCAGGGAGATTAAAGTGTTTAAACGGTACACCCACAACAAAATGATTGTGTACTAAATGATTCATCTTCCTGATATGTATATGACCTATCCGTCTGTGCCAAGACCGCGTATTCGGTTGTCTTAGACACCAGACATGCTTCCACTTTGTTTACAGTGTCTGCTTTTTCCATGTCTAGAACATATAAATCCTTACTCCTGTCGGCAGTCATCAGAATCCAATCCTCAGGAATCTGAATTCCTTGTTGAAGCACATAACATCTTTCATTGTCAAACATCACTTTATAGCCTTTGTCACAAATCTGTGAGACACTCAACATGTTGTTAGTTAACTTTTGGCAGTAATTAACATTGTCAAAGGAAACTTTACCATTAGTTAAACTACCAAACCCGGTAATCTGACCAGCTTTGTCACCTGCAAAATTAACATAACTCCCTTTCATCGCCTTAAAATCTTTCAACAAACCTAACTCTCCCGTCATGTGCCGTGAGCATCCACTATCAACAATCCATCGACTATTGATATGGC
This sequence comes from Mikania micrantha, assembly GCA_009363875.1. Taxonomy (NCBI): domain Eukaryota; kingdom Viridiplantae; phylum Streptophyta; class Magnoliopsida; order Asterales; family Asteraceae; genus Mikania; species Mikania micrantha. The sequence continues at coordinate 38,194,923 of CM018680.1, read as the reverse complement.
CTATGAATGCCACATGCACAATAAATTAAAATTTTGATCAGTATCAAAAGGGATGACTCCCGCCATTCCGGCGTCGAGTCTCCCTGAATGGAATTCTGCCATTCTGTTGTGATGAACTGTTTGAAGACCCATCTACACAGTTATCATCCTTTCTCCTAGAAATTTGATCCCCTGATTTGCATCTCAATTTCCAAAAAGATTTTGACTTATCAGTTTGTTTTAAAAAAGATTTTGAAGAAAATTTGTCATAAAAATCATCATCAGATGATCTCACTACTTTCATTAACTTTTTTATATGTTATTTGTTATCAAAAACTTTCTTTTTCTGATTATTTTCTTCTCAAACCCAGACACATTCAGGATCAAACTTTCTGAGGACTTTCATTTCCTCCTCACTAGGCTTCAATTTCCTAGGACTCCCACCAGACTTAATCACCCGACTGTCATCAACTAAACTCTTCCTAATCTTATGATTTGGACAATTTGCAGAAATATGTCCTTTTCCACTACAAGTAAAACACTTTCATGTTTCTCTTGGAGTAAATGACCTAAATCTGTTACAAGTATCCAACTCACAATCAACGATTACATGACCCGCTTTACCACATCTGTAGCATTTTCTTTGTGAAAGACTCTTTGGTTTTAGTTCATCAAAACATTTAGATGAACTGAAAGATTTAAATGCAACAGATGTAGATGAAACTGTGTTTCTCAAACCATTGGCTTTTATCTTGGAATTATTCTTTTAATTTTGAGAAAATTTTGATTTTCCCTTAATTCCAACCCCAAACTTATTACCCTTGTCATCAACTTTGTCAACCACCTTGTTAACTTTTTCAGAAAAACCATTTTGTTTATTAGAAACACTACTAGTCTCTCCTTTATATGTAGTGGATGACTTGACAAACATACTTGGTTTGATGGTGGTAGCAGTTTTGACTTTCATCATTGGTTTGGAAACAACAGTAGGTTTAACCACTGCTTTCTCAGATGGTTTCATTTCAGACTTTGATTTCTGAAACTTCAAACTCTGCTTCTCAACAATCTGAATGTGATAACCAGTCTGTCTGAGAATATCATCTGGATATTCTGATTCTGTGATGTCCTCAATAATAGGAGCATCACAATCAACAAACACTTTATCAAGAGATGATGAACCTCCCACATCCTCAGTCACTTGTTCAGACACATTTTTCTTTAAGGAAACCGGATGAACTTCCAAATCCGGATCAAGTTGTGGTCTTGATACATAACTAGGAGGAGGTGGAACAGAATGAAAACCCAATCCAGTATTATCATTTGATGATCTTTGCAAGGCAGCAAAATAATCAATGACACACTAAGAATTTTGATAGTTTTCAAGCTTGCTCTTGTGCAATTCAGCTTCAGCTTTTGCTGTTGATACTTCCACCTTCAGCTTTTGAATTGATTTAAGATGCACAGACACAACATGGTTATTTTGTAAAACTTTGATTTTCAAATCTTCATTTTCTTTACCAAGATCAATTATCTTTTTGTCAAATGATTTTTCTCTTAAAATAAGCTTCTTGTTTGCTTATGTGCTCTCTATCAATTCAGCAGTTAGCTGAGCATTCATCTCTTTCAGTTTATCTATGATCTCTAACAAATCCTCATTTACCTCATCCACTTTCTCTTTGCCTTTACCAGTATCTTCCTCCAACGAAGCCATAAAAGCACCCATCAATTCATCATAGTGTTTCCCCCAGTCATAGCCCTCATCAGCTTGACTCACCAAAGCTTTAGATGATGATTCTTTAGATTTTTCTTTCTTTTTCTGATAAGTTTCCTTCGGCTTAAATGGGTTTAGATTCCCTTGTTTCTTTGGATTCTTGCATTCTCTGGCAAAGTGACCTAGCTCACCATAGTTGTAGCATTAATTAGTCTTCGGATTAAACCCAAATTTGGTGTTGCGGTCGAAAGAAAATTTCTTGCATGTCTTCTTCTCATAATGATTGATTCTTCGAATAACACTCGCCAGTGCCCATTGTGTATCAATTAGTTCCATTTCATCATCTTCAATTTGTTCATAATCTTCAAATGTCAGATTAGCATTTCCAATTCGTGCTGCAACTTGTTCATCAAATGCACTGACTACACAAGACAGAATCGACATGTGATCCCGAACAACTTCGACTGTAACTTTCCCCAGATTTGTAGTATTTAGCTGAACAGGAGATGGTGTCGAGTTAGACTTCTTCTCGTTTGTAGAAAAAGATGAACCAGAACTTGCACATGCAGAAGAAGCAGGAGAACTTTCAGAAGTACTAGACACAAATGTTGTCTAAATCTTAGCAGATGAAGCTGGTGGTGTAACTACAGATCCACCATATAATGAAGGATCTTGTGTAACATTCAATCTTCAAGCTTTTCGCTTATCCTTTATCTCTTGCTCTTCAAGCTTTTGAACAAATTCTACCAAGGTCATTCCTGGTAAATTCTCTCTCAAAATTAGAACTAAAGACTTCCATTTGTCAGGAAAAGCATCTGCAAGGCGATCAATCTTTTCATCTTCAGTATATTCGATGCCAGACTTTCTAACTTCTATCAGCAGATGTCTGTATCTAGTGATCAATGCTTCCAGACTTTCATTGCCTATAAAATTGAACTTTTCAAACTCCTTGCGAATGTCTGTAGCTTTCATCTTCTTCAGATTTTTATTTCCCTCAACTCTAGCTTTCAAAGCATTCCATAGACTATAAGACGTCTTGTGCTCATCAAATTGATGTAATATCTGATTTGGAATGGCTTGGCTTAACATCCAGTATGCCTTTTTCTCCGAATCATACTTCTTTCTTTCATCAACATCTAATCTTTCTAAGAGTTGATACAAATCAGTTCCCACAACTCTAGGTCTTTCATATGGAGATAAAATCCGTTACCAAAGATTAGTATCCGTTCCATTAATGTGTGTTTCAAAACAACCCTTCAAATTGTCATAGTATGCCAAATCCAACAACTTAGGAACTTTATTCATGCTTCCAACTTCGGTTTCACTAATCAGAATGTTATGAATCTTACAATTATGACTTGCCATCACAGCATACATCTCCACCATGATTTCAAGATTTTTAACAGCGAACCTTTTCAGAAAAATAACTTCATGAACCTATCAATTAGGCGAACCTTCAACAAGCTGTGAACTAGACGAACCTTCAGTGATGAACCTGAAGACACGAACCTCAAATTACACGAACCTTAAGTTTCGAACCTCAATTCACACGAACCTGAGACACGAACCTTTAACCACACGAACTTTAAGTCACGAACCTCCAATCACACGAACCTCAGGCTGCGAACCTCAAGCAACGAACCTTGATCACCAACATTGAGACAAACGAACCTCAAGTCAGACGAATCTCTGCTGAAAAGCAATGAACCTCTTTTGAAAAGCAACGAACCTTGCAGAAAACCTTCAGAAGAACCTTGCAGAAAACCTTCAGACGAACCTTGCAGAATACCCACGAACCTTGCAGAAAAGCAACGAACCTTAGCTTAAAATCCACGAACCTCTTCTGAAAACCCAAACGAACCTCAGAAAAATGTCTTGAACAGCGAACCTTTCCACAGGTTCGGCTCACGAACCTGTACTACAAAATTTGAAATTTTGGAGGGAAAACCTTTCAAAATTTGAAAAAAATCCTTACAATTCTTCAAATCAACACCACAAATCTGTGAATTATAGTATTCCACAGCAATTGATGATGAATTTGCACACAAAACATCAATCAATCACAATGAAAAGAAGAATTTTGATCCATAACTTGATCTTCTAATCTTCTAATTACTTGAATTTCTTTGATAAACTTGTATAGAACTTCACCAAAAGCTCTGATACCACTACTGGTTTGGTGAATCTGATCTGGATCGTATCAAGAAGCTCTATGAACACTTAAATACGTGCGGAATCCGTATTTAATCTATTAGAATCAAAGAGTAACAAGCAATTTCATAAACATCTTCATTTGATTAATCAATCTTCAATGTTTACAGATCTCAACAGAGATTTCTCACACAGAGAAAAACACACACAATCTCTAAAGTTGTCTGAAATTTTCCAAGAGTTATCATAAAAATCAGACAAACCTTCTATATATACAGACCTGTCAGCTGAACCTATTCCTAGCCGAACCCGTAGGTTCGCAAGCCGAACCTATTCATGGGCCAGGCAAACCTATGCAAAACCTTTACAAAACTTAACTTTACAAAACTTTCTATAATTTACATGTTTGAATAGCAACCTATTACAAATATGTACTAACACCACCTAGCATTCATTCAAAATCATATGATACAAAACTCCTATCAGCACCGAAATCAAATAAGACTGATGCATAGGAATTATTAATCAGGAACGTACCATTGACAACATCTTGGTTGGCTTGAGCTACCAGAGCGTTCAATTGAAAAGCTCTGCCTCCTGCCACCCTCTAATTGTTCCCCGTTAGTCTTGGGCATTGATTTCTGAAATGACCCACATCGCCGCACTCGTAACATGCACTTGCCTGTGCAGGTACTTGGCAAACTGGTACAACTTGAATTGGTTGTGCATGTGGAGCTGGCAGGGCAAGCTGTGCATGTTGCATCCTTTGTGCTTACGGTGCACTCCGACACACATTGGCAAAATGACCATACTTGCCGCAGTTGTTGCAGACACGACATGGCAAGTTTGGTGCATGGTGTTATCGTCAGACATTACAATGAGGAGTGACCCCAACATTATTTCTGGTGTTTGAGTTGCTTGATGATTACTGAGTAGCATTTGCAGCAGGAGTAGTAACAATGAAGTCTCTGGTCTTTCGCTTCCGATTGCCGCTTTTTGACGAGCTAGCTTGATCAGTTTTGACTTCGGTTGAAGCCTCCTTTGCAGCTGATTTTATGTCAGTCTTCTTAGTTCCCCTTTCTTGTGAGTGTTCCAGCCTTCACGTGATTATCAGTCAAGGTTGCAGACAGGCAGATTGCAGCTTCCAGTGTGGTAGGGTTGCTACAAAAGACAGTGTCTTGTATCTGCATAGGTAAACCGCCTATGTACTTCTCAATTGCTCTTTCAAGTGGGGTCACCAGATGAGGTACCAATAAACTCAGCTCATGAAAGCAAGAAGTATAGATCACATTCTCACCGCTGTCTTGCTTGAGTTCCCAGAACTCAGCTTCAAGTTTCCTCATCTCACTACGAGGACAGAAATCTATGGTCATCAAAGTTTTGACCTCAGTCTAGGTCAGTGCTAGGGCTGCATCAACTCCCCTAGTTCGCTTTTCGACATTCCACCAAGTTAGTGCTCTCTTTTGGAAAACACTGGTGGCATATCTCACCTTCAAATTCTCAGGGCAGTCACTATTGATGTAGGTGTTCTCGATACTCTCAAACTACTGCAACAGACCAGTGGCTCCCTTAGAACCCGTAAATTTTGCTGGGTTACAGGAGTTAAAGTGCATAAATATGCAAACTGTGGGGTTTGTGTTGGTTCTATCTGCCCAAGAGACATAATAAATTGATGTGGCTAGTATGTTATGATTCAAGTTGGGTCATACCCAATAACAAACTAGACAGACACCTACTATATTTATTTGATTGATATGATCAATTAATTAAATAACAACACTTAGAAAAAATTGTGTTTTCTAAATAGAAGCACTTGTGAAATTAATAGATTACCTGGGTAATTTATTTATGAGAGATAACTTTATTTTGTTATTTAATTGGTTAAATAACATTTATAAAGTTTAAATAAAATGTAGCAAGTAACTAATTAAATGTCACTAGCTAAAATAGTTTTTACTGTGACACCCGGCAATTTCAGGTAAATTGCAACTCTTATATTCTTTACATTTCACATTCATACTTGTTGCATTTCATTTAATTATGTTTAATTAGATGAGTTGAACACAAACTATCTTAGATAATTCGAGGAATTATCGAAACACACACACGAGTCTCACGAACGTTGGTGATCAAACTTATATGTTACTATATGATTATGTGCTAAACGTGTATTAGATGCTTTGGATAAACGTTAGGAATCGAGTACGAGCGAAATCGTATCATCGAAATCGAAAAACAATGAAGTTGGCCTGTCGCGGTACGCGATACCCCCTTCGGCGAGAAGCTTCGCGATACGCGAAGCAAACCGGGAGTCGAGACTCCCGAATTACATCGCGCTACGCGATGATGATTTTTGATCGGCCTCCGCGGTACGCGAAGGCCATGCAGATCAAAATTTCAATATAAACCAACCCACTTCATTTCAGTCGAACTCCTTCCCATTTTCTCCGAGTTCCCACTCACTGTTGCGACCAAAACCCACCTGAAAACAAGCTTAAACCTCTGCTAACACCATTAGAAGCCATTGTTGGTGATTGGAAGCCATTGGAGCACCAAAGGGAGTTCTTGGAGGCCACCAACAAGCAAGACGATCCACACCAGCCTTCATTCGAGCTTCCAGAACCTGTCACACCACGGATTTAAGCTTCTAAGGTAGTTTCTTGTGTTTATCTATAGTTAGATCACACATGCAATGGGTAAAAACCCACATGCAACTCCGTTTAGTTATTGTGCTTGAAACCGTTGGTGATTTGTTGAATAGATGTTATAGATTTACTGGTTTGATAATATTAGAATGTTAGATTTGAGTTTGATTGAGTTATTGGTAGATTTGACGATGATTTGGACAAACTTGCCATAAAAGGAAACTTTTATGTGCAAGTCTTGGATTTGTGATAATCTAGACATGTTAGACATGTCTAGATGTTGTTAAATGTGTATTGAAGTGTTTAGAAACACATTGGGATATTTGATTTTGTCAAAAACTTAGTTTTGTAGAAACTTGCTAAAAATGGAAACTTTTATAAATCAAAAGAGGGCTTTTGATGTTTTAAAGTGTTTTGATGAACTTGGGATATTGAAATATGTTTAGAAATGATTTCTAAGCATATTGGAAACCTTGATTTGCGAAAACGAGTTTTAAACGGATACTTTCCAAATAAGGAAACTTTATTTGGGCAAAACGGCATAAATGGTGATTTATGCGCAAACGACGTGTTTTAAGAGTTTAAACATGTTTTATAAACATATTGGAAGTTATTAGTTTATGAAATGGGATTTCATAACCACACTTTCCTAAGTTGGAAACTTTCTAAAAATAGCAACTTATGTGATTAGAGTCATAGGATACATTTTGGTGTCTTATGTGCATCAAGGCACATAAACACAACGATCGTGTCACCAACGATTCGTCGAGTCTCACAAGTTAACACACGCACTCGGTTGAGCACACCGACACTTGGAGTTGTATGGGATACAACACAACACATAACACATACTCACACCTATATGGTTATAGGTGCTTACTAGCAGGACTGCTAGCTTTCGCAGACGCGAACACACGAACATACCGGAACTGCTAACCAGGTGAGTTCACGGCCCCTTTTTCTATTTTCTACTTTTGGGGGAGAAAACATTGCAAACAACTGTTTTGAACAACTTACACACTTTTGGTTATTTTTGTACATGCTAATATCGTATATGCATATGTGTGGCATTCATCCACAAAACTGATAAGTCCTCATTAAACACACCTCGAACCGTTAATAGCGCGTAGCGCTCAGCGTGGTAATTCTGAATAGTACTATTTGGGCCTGACAAGCCCCACTGTTGCGAGCCGTATGGCCACCCCGACTGGAGGTCGGAACAGTGCAAAATTGACCAAACAACATTTGCCATATCTTGGATGGATATGGCGGGAGGCAGCATGTTAGCTTCGGTTGCGAACCCGCATATGATATAAAACATATTGACTAGCTATCAATTGATATTGCATTGTATTGAAAAATAGACCTGCTAAACATTTACTTTAAACACTTGATGTTTACTGCTGATTACAAACCTGTGTTCTCACCAACCTTTGTGTTGACCTTTTACTCGCATGTTTTCTCAGGTAACTAAGGCACGCGCACAAGGAATAGGATGCTAGGCTGGAGTCGCATGCATCTGTTTAAGTGTCTTAGTCTATTAAACATTGTGTTCATTTGATCATGTTACTTATGTATTGTCAAACATCTTTAATCGCTTCCCCAACTATTGTTACTTAACATTTTGAAAACCGTTTTAAATTAACGCTTCCGCTACCTATGAATGTTAAACTGTTTTGTTAACATATATTTTATTTCCGCAACTCTGATTTTACAAACTATTTTATCCAAGTTATTGGACGTATGTATGAAACCAGACATATAGGTCTCGCATGTTGTGTGACCGGAGACTGCGATCCTGACAATCTGCCGCCGCTCGCGCCCCGGAAGGGACGGGATTTCTCGGGGTGCGACAGATTGGTATCAGAGACTCCGGTTATTGCGAATTAGGTTTGCATTTAGTGAACTTAGTCTATAACCACTAGTCTCCACACAACACATAGAGCTTAGTATTGTGATGCTTGTATACATGATTACACTCACACTTAGTATACACACTTACTATATGATATCGCCATCAACACCGTATGTGACTGCACATGACGGACAAGAGCCGATAGTTTTACATACTTCTTTACAATGCCTACCACACACACTACATTAGTCATTAGTCAAACACTAACACGTATTCTCGCTATGAAGATCATGGCTGGAAGACGTGGAGGACGTAGGAATGCGGGCGGACGTGGAAACATCAACTTGACTCAAGCTGAGTTGAACGCCCTCATCAACGAACGGGTTGAGGAGGTACTTGCTGCACGGGAAGCTGCCCGTAACCAAAACCTACTGAACCAAGGTGATGAATCCTTTTCATATTCACCTCGCATCATAATCACTTGTTTCCAATTCAATACACTCACTCGATACTTAACCCAACTCTACTCTTTGCATATTCCAGGAGCAAATCCTAACCCACCTCTCTGCACGTTCAAGATGTTTCTGGACTGCAAACCTCACTCGTTCAGCGGCACTGAGGGAGCCGTTGGACTATTGCGATGGATCGAGAAGGCGGAATCAGCTTTCGCCATGAGCAACTGCAGGAACGAGGACAGGGTCAAGTTCGCTGCAGGGACGTTCGAGGGAGCTGCCCTCACTTGGTGGAACGCCAATGTCCAAAACCTAGGGCTTGATGCAGCCAACGCTCTGCCTTGGGAAAATTTTAAGCAGATGTTGAACCGCGAATACTGTCCTCGCGGTGAAGTGCAGAAACTTGAGACGGAGTTCTGGAACCACAAAATGATAGGTTCCGAGGTTGAGGCCTACACTGCCAGGTCTTATGAACTGGCAAACCTGTGCCCGGAGATGGCAAATCCACCTTTCAAGCACATAGAGAAATATATCGATGGATTGCCACCTCAAATCCAGGGAATGGTACTCTCTGCTGACCCCATTACCATGCAACAAGCCGTACGACTTACCCACAAACTCACTGACTCGGCGGTTGCACAAGGACTCTTACCACCACGTGGTGCTGTGACCACAACCAACGATAAGGGAAAACGAAAATGGGATGACACCCTGAACAAACCAACCACTCTCCAACCACCACCGCAACAGCGCAAGTTTGGATCAACCCAAGCTTATGCCCCACCCATCCCAACCACCCAGAACCAAGGAGGTTATGCTGGAAAACACCCCAAATGCCACAAGTGCAACTTCCATCATGCACAGGGACAATGTGGCCGCTTCCAATGCCAGCGTTGTGGAAAAGGGGGACATGCAGCCAAGGACTGCAGGGGTGAACTGCTCGTAAAGACCCCACAGCCACAACAACAACAACAACTTGAAGCACCAAAGGGTTGCTTCGAATGTGGCAAACCAGGGCATTTCAAGAAGGACTGCCCGCACCTGAAGAACAACAACAACAACCAACAGAACAACAACAACGGGAACAATGGCACGAGGGGACGAGCCTTCGTGATTGGGGCCAAGGAGGCCAGAAGGGACCCCAACCTTGCAACCGGTACGTATCTCTTGAACGATAATTATGCATCTGTATTGTTTGATACTGGAGCTGAGAAAAGCTTTATATCTAAGGATTTTAGTGAGATATTTGCCCTTACCCCGACACCCTTAGATGTGGACTACACGGTAGAGCTAGCTGATGGTAAATTGATTGTAACTAAGCACATTCTTAAAGAATGCACTCTAGAGCTAGCAGGCCATAAATTTAAGATTGATCTCATGCCAGTTACACTAGGCAGTTTCGATGTCGTAGTGGGCATGGATTGGTTGTCTGAAAACCAGGATGAAATCATTTGCCACGACAAGGTTGTGCGCATACCCCTCCCTAACGGAGAAACTCTAGATATCAAGGGCGAAAGGAGTGACACTCCTCTGAACATCATCTCGTGCATGAAGGCTCACAAATGCTTACGAAAGGGATACACAGCCATATTGGCACTTATCACCGACAAGACTGAAGAGGAACAGAGAATAGAAGAAATCCCAGTCGTATGCGACTATCCCGATGTATTCCCTGAGGATCTACCAGGACTACCACCACCTCGGCAAGTGGAGTTCCGCATAGACCTTGTGCCGGGAGCAGCGCCCATTGCACGAGCACCATATCGACTTGCACCTTCGGAGATGCAGGAACTGTCCAATCAACTGCAAGAGCTGTTGGACAAAGGTTTCATTAGACCAAGCTTCTCACCCTAGGGAGCTCCGGTCTTGTTTGTAAAGAAGAAGGATGGCACGTTTCGTATGTGCATTGACTATCGGGAATTGAACAAAGTAACAATCAAGAACCGTTACCCCTTACCCCGCATCGACGATTTGTTCGATCAACTGCAAGGATCGAGTTATTATTCCAAGATCGATCTGCGATCTGGGTACCATCAGTTGAGGATTCAGGAGGAAGATATACCCAAGACTGCTTTTCGCACTCGGTATGGCCATTATGAGTTCTTGGTTATGCCGTTTGGGCTAACAAACGCACCAGCAGTATTCATGGATCTTATGAATAGAGTATGCAAACCCTACCTCGACAAATTTATCATTGTCTTTATAGATGATATTCTCATCTACTCCAAAACCCAAGAGGAACACAAAGAGCATCTTCAATTGGCTCTTGAACTGCTACGGAAAGAGAAGCTGTACGCTAAATTCTCAAAATGCGACTTTTGGATTCGAGAAGTCCAATTCTTGGGACATGTTGTTAATGAACAAGGGATTCATGTGGATAAGTCAAAGATAGAGGCGATCAAGAACTGGGAAGCACCGAAGACCCCAACTGAGGTACGACAATTCCTAGGATTGGCCGGCTATTATCGACGATTTATTGAAGGATTTTCGAAGATAGCCCAACCCCTTACAGCCTTAACCCATAAGGACAAGAAGTATCTCTGGACTGACAAGCAAGAAGCTGCATTCCAACTTCTCAAGCAGAAGCTCTGTAGTGCACCAATCTTATCACTTCCTGATGGAACGGATGACTTCGTAGTATATTGCGATGCCTCGATACAAGGACTCGGCTGCGTGCTGATGCAGCGAGACAAGGTGATCGCATATGCTTCTCGACAACTGAAAGTCCACGAGAAGAACTACACCACCCACGACTTAGAACTTGGAGCCGTGGTATTCGCCCTCAAGATCTGGAGACACTACCTGTACGGTACAAAGTGTACGATATACACTGATCACAAGAGTCTCCAACACATATTCGAGCAGAAGGAACTGAACATGCGACAACGTCGCTGGCTCGAGCTCCTAAACGACTATGAGTGTGCTATCAAGTACCACCCAGGGAAAGCCAATGTTGTGGCCGATGCCCTAAGCCGGAAAAACACATCGAAACCCAAGAGGGTACGAGCTTTACAACTCACCATCCATCCCAATCTTCCTGAACAGATACGCAGTGCCCAGGTGGAGGCACTTAAACCTGAAAACTTAGCGGCTGAATCATTAAGGGGAATGGAACAGCAACTTAAGGAAAAAGCCGATGGCCTACAATACTTCATGGAACGCGTCTGGGTTCCACATTACGGGAATTTACGAGACCTTGTGATGGACGAGGCTCACAAATCCCGGTATTCCGTTCACCCTGGATCTGATAAGATGTACCATGATCTGAAGATACTTTACTGGTGGCCACACATGAAAGCTGACATCGCCACCTACGTCAGCAAATGCTTGACTTGTGCTAAAGTCAAGATCGAGTACCAGAAACCATCTGGATTACTCACACAGCCCGAGATCCCCATGTGGAAATGGGAACAAATCTCCATGGATTTTATCACCAAATTACCCCGTACCCCAAGTGGATGTGACACAATATGGGTGATTGTGGACCGACTGACTAAGTCAGCACATTTCCTTGCGATCAAGGAAAATGACAAGATGGAAAAACTGGCCAGAATCTATGTCAAGGAAGTGGTCTCGCGACATGGAGTGCCGATCTCCATTATTTCGGATCGAGACGCCAGATTCACTTCTAACTTCTGGAAATCACTACAAAAGTCGCTTGGCACGCGGTTGGATATGAGTACAGCATACCACCCACAAACTGATGGCCAGAGTGAACGCACGATACAAACCCTTGAAGATATGCTACGAGCATGCGTAGTGGATTTTGGAAGTAGTTGGGAAACTCACCTGCCATTGGTGGAGTTCTCCTACAACAACAGTTACCACACAAGCATCAAAGCAGCGCCTTTTGAGGCACTCTATGGCAGGAAATGCCGATCACCCATATGTTGGGCGGAAGTGGGCGACAGCCAGCTCACTGGCCCGGAACTTGTGCATGAAACAACAGAGAAAATCGTGCAAATCAGAAACCGCATGGCAGCAGCTCGTGACCGTCAAAAGAGCTATGCCGACAAACGCCGAAAGCCTTTGGAATTTAAGGTAGGAGACAAAGTCCTTCTGAAAGTTTCACCCTGGAAAGGCGTCATTCGTTTTGGTAAACGAGGCAAACTGAACCCACGGTATATTGGACCTTTCGAGATCCTGAAGAGGATTGGTCCGGTGGCATACCAACTCAACTTGCCAACCGAACTCGACGGAGTGCACAACGTATTTCATGTCTCGAACCTGAAAAAGTGTTTATCGGATGAAACACTTATTGTTCCACTGGATGAGATCCAGGTGGATGAACAGCTACGGTTCGTGGAAGAACCGGTAGAGATCATGGACCGTGAGGTCAAACAACTCAAACAGAGTAAGATTCCTATTGTCAAAGTCCGATGGAACTCAAAACGCGGACCTGAATTCACGTGGGAACGTGAAGATCAGATGATGCGCAAATATCCCCATCTCTTCAAGCAGACAACGTCGAATGTCGACAACAGCAAATAAATTTCGGGACGAAATTCCTTTCAACAAGGGGATGATGTGACAACCGGAAAATTTTTGTCTTTCAAACACTGTTGCTTCTCAAACACTACCAACAATTAAATGTCACTAATTAAATAAAATGTAGCAAGTAACTAATTAAATGTCACTAGCTAAAATAGTTTTTACTGTGACACCCGGCAATTTCAGGTAAATTGCAACTCTTATATTCTTTACATTTCACATTCATACTTGTTGCATTTCATTTAATTATGTTTAATTAGATGAGTTGAACACAAACTATCTTAGATAATTCGAGGAATTATCGAAACACACACACGAGTCTCACGAACGTTGGTGATCAAACTTATATGTTACTATATGATTATGTGCTAAACGTGTATTAGATGCTTTGGATAAACGTTAGGAATCGAGTACGAGCGAAATCGTATCATCGAAATCGAAAAACAATGAAGTTGGCCTGTCGCGGTACGCGATACCCCCTTCGGCGAGAAGCTTCGCGATACGCGAAGCAAACCGGGAGTCGAGACTCCCGAATTACATCGCGCTACGCGATGATGATTTTTGATCGGCCTCCGCGGTACGCGAAGGCCATGCAGATCAAAATTTCAATATAAACCAACCCACTTCATTTCAGTCGAACTCCTTCCCATTTTCTCCGAGTTCCCACTCACTGTTGCGACCAAAACCCACCTGAAAACAAGCTTAAACCTCTGCTAACACCATTAGAAGCCATTGTTGGTGATTGGAAGCCATTGGAGCACCAAAGGGAGTTCTTGGAGGCCACCAACAAGCAAGACGATCCACACCAGCCTTCATTCGAGCTTCCAGAACCTGTCACACCACGGATTTAAGCTTCTAAGGTAGTTTCTTGTGTTTATCTATAGTTAGATCGCACATGCAATGGGTAAAAACCCACATGCAACTCCGTTTAGTTATTGTGCTTGAAACCGTTGGTGATTTGTTGAATAGATGTTATAGATTTACTGGTTTGATAATATTAGAATGTTAGATTTGAGTTTGATTGAGTTATTGGTAGATTTGACGATGATTTGGACAAACTTGCCATAAAAGGAAACTTTTATGTGCAAGTCTTGGATTTGTGATAATCTAGACATGTTAGACATGTCTAGATGTTGTTAAATGTGTATTGAAGTGTTTAGAAACACATTGGGATATTTGATTTTGTCAAAAACTTAGTTTTGTAGAAACTTGCTAAAAATGGAAACTTTTATAAATCAAAAGAGGGCTTTTGATGTTTTAAAGTGTTTTGATGAACTTGGGATATTGAAATATGTTTAGAAATGATTTCTAAGCATATTGGAAACCTTGATTTGCGAAAACGAGTTTTAAACGGATACTTTCCAAATAAGGAAACTTTATTTGGGCAAAACGGCATAAATGGTGATTTATGCGCAAACGACGTGTTTTAAGAGTTTAAACATGTTTTATAAACATATTGGAAGTTATTAGTTTATGAAATGGGATTTCATAACCACACTTTCCTAAGTTGGAAACTTTCTAAAAATAGCAACTTATGTGATTAGAGTCATAGGATACATTTTGGTGTCTTATGTGCATCAAGGCACATAAACACAACGATCGTGTCACCAACGATTCGTCGAGTCTCACAAGTTAACACACGCACTCGGTTGAGCACACCGACACTTGGAGTTGTATGGGATACAACACAACACATAACACATACTCACACCTATATGGTTATAGGTGCTTACTAGCAGGACTGCTAGCTTTCGCAGACGCGAACACACGAACATACCGGAACTGCTAACCAGGTGAGTTCACGGCCCCTTTTTCTATTTTCTACCTTTGGGGGAGAAAACATTGCAAACAACTGTTTTGAACAACTTACACACTTTTGGTTATTTTTGTACATGCTAATATCGTATATGCATATGTGTGGCATTCATCCACAAAACTGATAAGTCCTCATTAAACACACCTCGAACCGTTAATAGCGCGTAGCGCTCAGCGTGGTAATTCTGAATAGTACTATTTGGGCCTGACAAGCCCCACTGTTGCGAGCCGTATGGCCACCCCGACTGGAGGTCGGAACAGTGCAAAATTGACCAAACAACATTTGCCATATCTTGGATGGATATGGCGGGAGGCAGCATGTTAGCTTCGGTTGCGAACCCGCATATGATATAAAACATATTGACTAGCTATCAATTGATATTGCATTGTATTGAAAAATAGACCTGCTAAACATTTACTTTAAACACTTGATGTTTACTGCTGATTACAAACCTGTGTTCTCACCAACCTTTGTGTTGACCTTTTACTCGCATGTTTTCTCAGGTAACTAAGGCACGCGCACAAGGAATAGGATGCTAGGCTGGAGTCGCATGCATCTGTTTAAGTGTCTTAGTCTATTAAACATTGTGTTCATTTGATCATGTTACTTATGTATTGTCAAACATCTTTAATCGCTTCCGCAACTATTGTTACTTAACATTTTGAAAACCGTTTTAAATTAACGCTTCCGCTACCTATGAATGTTAAACTGTTTTGTTAACATATATTTTATTTCCGCAACTCTGATTTTACAAACTATTTTATCCAAGTTATTGGACGTATGTATGAAACCAGACATATAGGTCTCGCATGTTGTGTGACCGGAGACTGCGATCCTGACAATCTGCCGCCGCTCGCGCCCCAGAAGGGACGGGATTTCTCGGGGTGCGACATTTACTATGAGTAAGTTAGTTAAAAGTGAAATGGTAAAAGTAAAATGGTAAAAGATAAAGTGGAAAGTATCTCATTGGTGAAGAGATGCATGGCCCATGAGTGGTCAATCCCACACATGCTTTACTACCTTTTTCACTAACCAATCATAAGACATGCAATTACACATTTTTCCATATAAGTATCTCTCACACAATAAAATGAACTCTCTCATCCTCTCTCCTTGAAATTTTCGGCCAAGAGCAAGAGCAAGAGAAAAAAAGAGTTTTGTGTTGTTCAATCCTAGCACATCTTGGTGTTTGTTGTAGGTTTGTGGGTATACAAGCTTGTGGTCTTCATCCTTTGGAGATTTCATTAAAGAATCATCATCTATTTCAAGAATCACATCCTCTAGAGGAGGAGGTAGTTTTCTTGTTTCTAACTATGTTTGTTTGTAAGCATGAACATCCTCATATGGATCCTTTGATTCGGGTTAATCATAAAATGGTTTATGAACATTTTAAAACAAGTTTTAAATTACTAATATCCGCTGTGTTTTTACATTTTAAATGGTTAAAATGGCTTTGATAAACTTGTTAAAAACCCAACAATGGCATCAAGAGCCACTTATGTGGATGCATGCTTCAAAAATCCAAGAAAAAAAGGTGATTTTTGACAAACTTGAGCCTAGGGGCTGATGTGTTTTGATAAAATGGTTAAACCCTTGTCTTTCAAAGTTTACAATATGCATGTGGAAACATTGAAAGATTAGTCATTTGGATGATAGTTAATTTGGACAAAATCGGTTTTGTTGAATTTTTTTTGTGTTTGGCCGTAAGTTTCAACACAAAAAAGGGACCATTTTTTTTTCTTGAATACTTGTATGATTGTATATTTGGTGTTCATAACCTAGCCATGACCTTGTGGATGTGTTTGGTTGATTTGGTAGTTTTTGGCATTTGACCATTCAACGGGTTGTAATAATTATTTTATTCATTTGGGCATGTAATTTATTTATTTCATTTGGTATGTAATAAATAGATTAGTTGTATTTTGGTTTCATTTACTAGATAAAAATGTATTAGGATATTTTTTGTAATTGTAAATGGAAGACACAAAATGGTGTTTTTGGTTTGGGCAAATTTGGGTCCAAAAGGACTTCATAGTCCATAATGGGATTCAAGCCCAAAACCAAATAACACCTTGGAGGCCCAACTAGATTTTGGAGCTGAAAATGAAGCCCAATTGAAGCCCAAAGCAACTTGGAGAAATCACAACACAAATGGACACTTGAAGCATTTGGATGCAAGATCAAGTGGGAGTTCATGGACACAACACTTGTGTCATTTTCACCCTTAGGAAAGACCTTTTGGCACACTTGTTTTGGCTAACAAGTGTGACAAGATTAGTTGGCTATGGTTATGCACTTATTCAGTTTATGTTTATTTGGTGGTTGTTTGTATTATATTGGATATGCATGATTAACAAACAAACAAACGCGACAAACTAAAACCGGTTCTTAAAAATCATTAAAATTGGTAAAATACTTTGATTTTATTAAACATAATGATTTAATAATAAAATGGGTTTTATTATAAAAGAACCTAAGGGTACCACTCATTTGGATGCATACAAATGCAAGGTACACAAAGTTTTCTAAACTAGAATTAAGAAAACTAAGAAAAATTCCCTTTTTAAAACAAGTTTAACACCATCCTTTTACGCAACACTTGAATCACTTAGAAAATCTTTGTGGGATAAAGGTCACCTAACCACTTGGAGGAAACTTGTGTTTTAAGGTGGGAATACTATACTTGTGGGATAAAGGTCACCTAACCACTTGTGTAAGTAAACTCACACGAGTGTGTAAGTAGGACAACTTAATTTGCAAACCGTGTGGAATGGATCACCTTCCACATGGGTTTCCAAATGGTGTTGATGGGATAAACATGCCAACTAAATATATGATATTTAATCGATCCCAAACACTAGAAGTTGCAAAGGTTGCAATTGTCAAATGTTGACTACCTTGTTAATTTAAAAATGGGATAAAGGTCACCTAACAATTATTTGAATGTAACATTGGATTCTAGATTTATTTATTTATTAATTGTCATTAAGACACAAAGGGTATTAATAATTAAAACGTAATAAAGAAAGTACTAAAATCAAATTTTGTTAAATTCTTGTAGATGGCCGCAAACGATGCTAGTAACGATAACCCAACCCGTAATAGCCAATCACTAAGAGCAATTCTCCAAAGAGAACGTCTAAATCACACAAACTTTATGGATTGGTATCGAAACTTGAGAATTGTTCTCAAGCAAGAGAAACGATCCTACATTTTAGACGATCCCATCCCTGATGAACCCAACGAGGATGATGAGGATGCCTATCTCGAACGGGTTAAATATGTCGAGGATTCCGTACAAGTCTCTTGCCTAATGTTGGCAAGTATGACTACCGAACTCCAAAAGTAGTATGAGCTCCACGGGGCTTATGACATGATTACTCAATTGAAGGAAACATTCCTTCAGCAAGCAAGGGTAGAAAGGTTCGAAACGGTTCGGGCACTTCATGCATGTCGTATGGAAGAAACCCAATCGGTTTCATCTTATGTACTTAAGATGAAAAGCCACATTGATCGCCTCGAAAGGCTAAATTGTCCCGTCTCGAAAGAGTTGGCAACGGATTTGATCCTCAACTCTTTGTCAAAAAGGTTTGACAACTTTGTCATGAACTATAACATGAACGGATGGGACAAGAGCGTTGGTGAACTTCACTCAATGCTCAAAACTGCCGAGGCTGCAATGGGTAAAAAGGTTTTACCCGTTCTCAATATCAATGAAGGGGCTAACAAGAAAAGGAAGCATCCCGAACCTAAGGCAAATGTTGCCAAAGGTAAAGGGTACTCAAAGGGAAAAGGGAAGGGTAAACCTCAGGTACAACTTTCAGTCTATGTCAAAGAGTTGAAAGAAAAGAGGGATGCAGGGCAAACCTCAGGTACAACTTTCATGATTCATATTGATCTTAACGTTATTTCCTCTAACACATGGGTACTGAATACCGGATGTGGAACTCATATTTGCAATTTGTTGCAGGGGTTCAAAAGAAGTAAGGACTTCAAGAAAGGAGATGTTAGCCTCTTCATGGGCAATGGAGCAACAGTTCAAGTTGAAGCCCGAGGAGACTATACATTAAAACTTCCAAGTGGTTTGGAAGTAATTTTGAGAAATGTTTTGTATGCTCCTAGTTTAACTAGAAACATTATTTCTGTTTCCATTTTAAGACAATATGGTTATGGTTTTAAATTTATTGAAAATTGTAAAAACGTGATAGGACCGGCGATTTCACTTTGGACGGAAGGTTAGGGTTTTGACACACGACGAACATGAAGATGATGAACAAAATCAAATGATATATTCATAGAATCGAATGATTATATGATTGTATTCACATCATAAAAGAACATAGTGTTGCCGGGGAGAGATCGAGCATGATCTCTCCCCCTCTTGTGCTCAAACCCAAGAACACACACAAAAACCTTAAACCCTAAATCTGGAAAACTGGTATTTATAGGGGCCGTCCTTCATTCGGCCGAATGAAGCCATTCGGCCTCTCATTCGGCGAATGAACCCCTTTACATTTCATCCATTCGCAGATGCTCCTGCAAACGACTCAGTTTCCAGTTTAAACAACATACAAACACATACAAGTGATTACAAATAATCAAATACAAATCTAATCTATTCAAATAGCAGCGGACATCCAAAATATGCACCAACAAAAATGATATTCATGTTTCTTTAAATGATGTGTTTTATTTCAAAGCTATTCCTTTAAATGGTATTTATGAATTGGTTCATGATAATGCATTGAATGATAGCTCATTGTACCAAGCAACCACCAAGAAACTCAAAATGGATTTGAGTGAGACCTATTTATGGCATTGTCGCCTTGGACATATAAACAAGAAACATATAGAAACACTTCAAGTGAATGGTCTCTTGAAAACGAATCAAAATGATTCATTTGATATATGTGAATCTTGTTTACAAGGCAAAATGACCAAAGCCCCCTTTAATAGAATTAATGAAAGGGCCAAGGATTTATTAGGAATCATACATTCGGATGTATGCGGTCCTTTTAAACCAATAAGTAGGAATGGTGAAAGATACTTCATTACCTTTACCGATGCCTATAGTCGTTATGGGTATGTGTACTTGTTAAGACACAAAGATGAAGCTTTTGAAACATTCAAAATCTTTAATAATGAAGTAGAAAATCAACTCAACAAGTCAATTAAAATTCTTCGAACCGATAGAGGAGGTGAATACCTAAGTGATGCCTTTCAAGAGCATCTAAGAAGTTGTGGGATCACCTCACAACTCTCTCCACCTGGAACACCGCAACATAACGGTGTGTCTGAAAGGAGAAACCGAACCTTATTGGATATGGTTCGTTCTATGATGGCTAGAAGCACACTACCTTTATCATTTTGTGGTTTCGCTTTGCTCTCTGCAGCCCGTATTTTAAATATGGCACCAACCAAGAAAGTTGAAAGGACACCTTATGAAATATGGCATGGAAAGGCTCCATCGCTATCATATTTAAGGGTATGGGGTTGTGAGGTTTATGTTAAACAACATGTTCCAAACAAACTAGAAGCCCGATCCGCTAAGTGTGTCTTTGTTGGATATCCTAGAGATTCTATGGGATATTATTTCTATGATCCAACCGAGCAAAGAGTATTCATTGCTCGAAAAGGGGAGTTCATGGAAACTAAGTTTCTCATGGAAGAAACTAGTTGTAGAACAGTGGAACTTGAGGAGGATCAAGAACCGCGACCCGATACACGTTTGGTTGATACTAGCACTCAACAAAAGGTTGTTGAAAATGATCAAATGGTTGATCAATGTACACAAAACGTTCGTACATCTGGTAGAATAAGCAATCCACCTGAAAGATATGGATTTTTCATGGATGGATGCTATCTGGTAGATTCGGATGAACCGACCACACACCGAGATGCAATGTCCAATCCAGATTGTGACAAATGGCTCGAAGCCATGAACGTTGAGATGCAATCTATGTATGACAACCAAGTTTGGGAACTGGTTGTACCACCTCTTAACTCCAAATTAGTTGGAAGTAAGTGGGTTTTCAAGAAGAAAACGGACATTCATGGAAACTTGGATACTTATAAAGCTAGACTTGTAGCAAAAGGTTTCACTCAAACTCAAGGGGTTGATTATGATGAAACTTTTTCGCCTGTGGCGATGCTAAAGTCTATTAGGATATTATTTGCCATAGCTGCACATTATGATTATGAGGTATGGCAAATGGATGTTAAAACGACTTTCCTAAATGGACATCTTGAGGAAGATGTGTATATGGCTCAGCCTGTTGGTTTTGTCGATCCTAAACATCCCAATAAGGTATGCAAGTTAAAGAAGTCAATCTATGGATTGAAACAAGCATCAAGGAGATGGAATCAACGTTTTGATGAGGAAATACAAAAGTATGGATTCATCAAGAACGCTGATGAAGCATGTGTATATAAGAAAGCTAGTGGGAGCATCATTACCTTCCTAGTATTATATGTCGATGACATTTTACTATTTGGGAATGACATTCCGACCATGGAAGGTGTAAAAACCTGACTTGGAAGTCGTTTTTCCATTAAGGATCTTGGAGAAGCCGCCTATATTTTGGGAATAAAGATCTATAGGGATAGATCTAGGCGGTTGGTAGGCTTAAACCAAAGTGCATACATTGACAAGATCTTGAAAAGGTTCAAGATGGAAAACTCTAAGAAAGGTTTGGTACCTATTCAAAGAGGGACAATATTGACTGCTTCTCAATGTCCAAGCTCAAAGGATGAGCAAGAGAAAATGAAAGGAATCCCATATGCTTCGGCTATAGGATCCATCATGTATGTAATGATATGCACTAGGCCGGACGTGTCATGCGCTTTGAGCATGACAAGTAGATACCAGCAAAATCCTAGTGATAGTCATTGGATGGCTGTCAAAAGCATACTAAAGTACCTGAAAAGGACTAGAGATATGTTTCTTATCTATGGATCTGGTGAAGAGGAACTCGTTGTAAAGGGTTACACGGATGCGAGTTTTCAAACCGATAGAGATGATTCTCGATCGTAATCGGGTTATGTCTTCATTCTAAATGGAGGAGCTGTTTCCTAGAAAAGCTCAAAACAACACGTCGTAGCATTGTCCACTACAGAATCAGAATACATCGCTGCTTCAATAGCAACACAGGAAATTGCTTGGTTGAAGAAGTTCATATCCGATCTCGGGGTTGTTCCTTCCATTCAGGATCCCCTAGAGATCTTTTGTGATAACGAGGGTGCGATTGCTCAAATCAAGGAACCTCGTTGCCATCAAAAGACGAGGCACATTGAACGTAGATTCAACTACATAAGGGATGAAGTTAAAAAAGGAAAGATATGTATTCGCAAAGTTCACACCGATCAAAACATTGCGGATCCACTCACGAAGCTCCTTGAAAGGCCAAAGCATGAGGGTCATACTTGTGGCATGGGACTTCGATATTCTAGTGATTGGATTTGATCATATGTTGTACTTAAATGTTGGAAACTTTTGATTATTTGAATAAATTATTTGGTTATAATGTTTCATATAATATTTCAATTTTGCATGTTTAATCCATGAATAAGTTAATTATTCTAAATGTCCGTAGTCATTCATACTTGTGGGAACAAGCATGAGGGTAAGACTATTATGAACCTGGATTGGTGGATATCCATAAGGTATGAATATAAAGCAAGGGTTGCTACCAATGTTCATAGATATTTGTGAGGTACAAATATTGGACTGACCCGCTCTCAAACATTACTGCATGGAATCTTAATGATTTGATCATAAGTAATTTTGAGTAAAGGTGAATATCGTTTGTATCCTCAGACCTGAGATACATATTGGGTCTTGATATTCATCAAGTATTATACCTTGACTTAGTTCTTCGATGTTCTGAAACATGGCAGTACATAAGGCTAAGCTCAGGTGTGGTACAAGGTGATAGTGAGAGACGTATGTAGTCAAGATGGAATTTGTCCCTCTTATTCGTTGAGAGTAAGATGTCTAAGGCCTGTTAAAGTCAAATCATAGGAGAATGATCACTCTATGTCTCTAGATTTTGACATGACATCTGTGACAAAAGGATAAATGATTGATTCATCTAAAACATTAAGTAAGGAACTTGAAGAAGATGATGTTATTGAATGGCACTTAGGCATACGTATTAGGGGTAGTAAACCGTTGCTAGGCGGTATTTACTGCTTGCATGAATTTTCTATGTATCATGTGCAAGTGGGAGATTGTTGGTTCTATCTGCCCAAGAGACATAATAAATTGATATGGCTAGTATGTTATGATCCAAGTCGGGTCATACCCAGTAACAAACTAGATAGACACCTACTATATTTATTTGATTGATATGATCAATTAATTAAATAACAACTCTTAGAAAAAAATGTGTTTTCTAAATAGAAGCACTTGTGAAATTAATAGATTACTTGGGTAATTTATTTATGAGAGATAACTTTATTTTGTTATTTAATTGGTTAAATAACATTTATAAAGTTTAAATAAATGTAGCAAGTAACTAATTAAATGTCACTAGTTAAAATAGTTTTTACTATGACTAAGTTAGTTAAAAGTGAAATGGTAAAAGTGAAATGGTAAAAGATAAAGTGGAAAGTATCTCATTGGTGAAGAGATGCATGGCCCATGAGTGGTCAATCCCACACATGCTTTACTACCTTTTTCACTAACCAATCATAAGACATGCAATTACACATTTTTCCATATAAGTATCTCTCACACAATAAAAATGAACTCTCTCATCCTCTCTCCTTGAAATTTTCGGCCAAGAGCAAGAGCAAGAGAAAAAAAGAGTTTTGTGTTGTTCAATCCTAGCACATCTTGGTGTTTGTTGTAGGTTTGTGGGTATACAAGCTTGTGGTCTTCATCCTTTGGAGATTTCATTCAAGAATCATCATCTATTTCAAGAATCACATCCTCTAGAGGAGGAGGTAGTTTTCTTGTTTCTAACTATGTTTGTTTGTAAGCATGAACATCCTCATATGGATCCTTTGATTCGGGTTAATCATAAAATGGTTTATGAACATTTTAAAACAAGTTTTAAATTACTAATATCCGCTGCGTTTTTACATTTTAAATGGTTAAAATGGCTTTGATAAACTTGTTAAAAACCCAACAGTTTGCACCACCCCTGTTTTGATTGAGAGTTTGGTTGGCTTGATTCAGTTGAGTCACCAACCCAGATATAAAATTTGCTAACTCTTGCAAGCCATTGTTGGCATTACTGTTGTTAGCCTCTCCATCGTGTGGGTTTGTAGTATCTTTGTTGTGACGGCGCGGTGGCATGTTTCTGAAGATATTAGAAACATGTTACTACCGTTTACACCGTAAGTCATACAAACTATGGTCAAATAAGTTCATTACAACATTAGGATTATATACAGGAACTATATTTTTCTCCTATCTGTCATTAACCCATAATAAAGCAATAATTTCCTAGTATTATACTAAAGCATCTTAATTGGTCATATCTATTTATAACTACATATTCCTAAGTTTCAAAGATGCCTCACCCTATACTAACACTGACAACCTCCCGATGTAGTGCAAAAACTTTATATATAGGGCCTACGTAGACTTGACCGCAGTCGCATCATCCGCCGTCCCACCACCATTGCAATGCACCATGTTTATGCCCTTGTTAGAATTTAGGGTATACATATGTTTTTCCAAAGCGCTCCATTTCACAGCTTTATCCTATGAAGATAATTATGAGTGAAGTGTGTTCAAGTACTTGTGGCATATAGGTTTGCCTAATGTCTAAGTTCACCTGACTATAGGTGCACCTATTTTCTAAGTTCACCTAATGTCTAAGTTCACCTGACAATTAAGCTCCCCTAATGTCTAAGTTTACTATATGTTCACCTCATTATCAAGTGTTTGTACCATCACTAAGTGTTAGTATCATCACTACGTGTTCATATTGTCACCAAGTGTTCATTTCAGCACTAAAGGTTCAGTTCGTCACTAAGTGTTCATATTGTTCACTGAGTCTTTCCGATAAGTGTGTTCATATATATGTATATGTGTCCATCAAATGTGATCGTCAAATGAGATCATCCAATGTGTCAATCGAACCCAATTCCAACCAACATTTCATCTACCATAACATTTCCCAATATACTACAAATGGTATATGTATAGGGCATATGTAGGAGTAGGTCGCAACCTCTCCAGACGCCATCCCACCACCTTTGTAGTATACTACAAGTGTGTCCTTGTCTGGCGATCGAAGATCAAACAAGCAATTCCTAATCAAATAATTTCCTAGGCAAGTATTTTCCCAAATGGGTAGTTCCCTTATTCCTCAATACTGACATCCACCTAATGTACTATAAATGGTATATGTATAGGGCATAAGTTTCTAAGTTAAAACTTATGTATATTATAGGGTGGGGAAAGATGGTTCGGTGGTAGCCCCTAGTTCGTAGAGGTTCATAGCCATTAGGGTTCGTTCATCCCAGATTCTTAGCACATAGGTTCAACCACCTTAGGTTCATTGGATTGGAGGTTCGGTCATCTCAGGTTCGTGGCTTCCAGGTTTGTGGCTCCCAGGTTCGTGGCTTCCAGGTTCGTGGCAGCATGGTTCGTAGCAACATGGTTCAGCCACCCCTTTGGGTTCGGCCATTCTGCTTTTTCACGAACCAGCAGCTTGCAGCTGTTCATCATCATCATCGAACCCTAAGCTGTTGCAGAGATGTTTCCATGACTTCCAACATCTCATATATTGTTCGTTTTAAGGTTTCAATATGTAGAAATCGTTTAAAAGGTGGTGATATTAACCGGTTGTTTTAGAGTGAGAAAGCAAAGCGTGAAACTCACGATTTACCTTCAAAACTCGGTCAACAGCTCGAAATCTTCGTAAGTTCTTGTTCTACTCGATCATAAGAACGATTTGGCACCAAGGTCTCGTGAATATCGTTTCAGTATATTATTCCTAATAATTATATTCGTGTGAATCGTCACCCACACGAATACATTATTATGTTTAATATTTCTGAAATAATATTCGCGTTAAATTTATATTCGTAATCTCACCATCACGTAGTTATTTTATATAACAATTTAAATATTTTATTGATTATTCCCATTAATTTTCAAATCCCTAATCCAAACCCCGCTAAACCATATCACTGACACATTCATGATAGACCGAAATAGTTTTATGTATAGGGCATATGTAGGAGTAGGTCGCAACATATCCAGCCACCGTCCCACCACCATGTCGATTGTAACATCATTGTATTTCGGGTTGTCCGTAGATGTTTAATTATACTGTTACGACCTGATATGATAATTTTTAATGATGATGAATTATTGGACGTTATTACTGACATTGCTATACATATTGAGAACATACTATTATATGCATAAACCATGGGAAGTTTAGTTGAAAGACAACTAAACAGAATCAGAGAGTTTATCACAGTTAAATTCACATATTATGGATTATTGATTAGGAAGAGTTGTGGTTTAGGTTGCTATAATCAAAGATAGACAAGGATATAATCATGGTCTATCAAAGACGTGGTGGGACGGTGGCTGAGGCAGTTGCGACTGACCTCTACATATGTGTAACATCACCGTACTTCCGGTTGTCCGTACATCCGTACGATTGTACTATTACGACCTGAGATTTGTAATTAGTAATGATGATAGATTATTTAATGATTATCACTATTATTGGTATACATATTTATAGCATATTATTATATGCGTAAACCATGGGAAGTTTAGTTGTAACCCAACTAAACAGAACCAGAGAGTTTATTACAGATGATGGTTTACTGGTTGGAATGAAAGGAATTAGGAGTTTGTTATATTTTGGATTGCTAAACATAGCCAAGGACACATGGTCATGGTTTATCGAAATAGCGGTGGACGGTGTAGGGGAGGTTGCGATCTAACTCTGCATATGCCCTATACATATGCATATTTCGGTCTATCATGGATGTGTCAGTGACTTGGTTTAGTGGATTGTGGATTGTGGATTGGGATTGATAATATTAAAGTTAATTAAATAATAGAACTGTAATTGGAAATGAATATGCGAGGGTGTGGTTACGAACATAAATTAAAAGCGAGTATTAATTCAGAAAATATTAACTTAATAATGTATTCGCGTGGGTGACGATTCACACGAGTATAATTATTAAGAATAATATTCTGAAACGATATTCCTGAATTCGTAAATCGATTCGAAATACGATACGAGCGTCGGATTCGGAAAGGTGACGATCTTTACGAATACGTACGTAAGTAATGTGTTTCGACGAGATAACGTAATATTATTAAACGGTATTAAATTTAATAAATGAAAATTTAAAACATTTATTAGGAATCACAACATTAAACAAAAACAAATGAAATTATTTAAATAACTGATTTCATGAAAATAAACGGAGACACTTTATTTAAACGATTTTCTTTAAAACTATTTTTATTAAAATGTGAATTGATTGTTTAAAGGTGTTAGGTTCTAAAATATGCACGAGTTAAAAACCGAGCAATTAATTGTTTTAAACGCGATATAACGAGACCGAGCACGCGGGGATCGACCGGGCTATAAAAGCTCACCTCCTTTTCTTCCTCATTTACAACAGACCATCTCTCTCTCTACAATTCCATTTTCGTCACTTTCTCACTCTAATACTTCTCTCTACGATATCTCGCTGGTTTTCTCAACGGAATCACGAGATCATGGCGCCCACGCGTTCGTGTGATCGAGGAGATCAAGACTATACGAAGAAACCCTGACTTTGAGTGACGATTCGAGGTAAATCTGCTGCTTTTTTTTCGGATTTTTGTAAGAAAATTCATAGGTGTTGGAGTGTTATTCTAAACCACGTTTTAAGCTTTATTTTGTTGAAACTGAGTTAGTATTAAACTGAGAATGCCATGGGAGAACAGGTAATCAACTAGAATATGTTAAGGATGATGATGAACAGCAAAGTATAACAGGTTCGGCATCATGGTGATGGGTTCGCTGCAAGGCAGCCCACGAACCAGAGAGGTTCGTCTAGGGTAAGTTAGGGCTGAACCCTTTTGGTTGTGGCGAACCTTGTTGAGCCGCACGAACCTTTGAGGGATCCCCGAACTATTTCACCAATGAACCATGCGTGGATGGAGCTAACCTTCTCTTGTGTTAGCCGAACCCACACTCAGCCTCGAACCAACTTGCAGATCGGCGAACCCTCTTGGCCTTACGAACCTAATCATGGGTACCGAACCATCGACGAACTTTCGGTCAGCTTGTAACCCTGGCCAAACCCTACATACATCCTAGCCGAACCCAGCTAGGAAACTAACCTGCATGGTATCCACGAACCATGCGCAAGTTCACGAACCTAGGGTGACGGGATTTGGGAGGGCCGAACTTGTTGGCTCGCGAACCTGAGGATTTTCGAACTCACGAACCCATTCTCGGCAGCGAACCTATCCTACCTGAACGAACCCTAGGGTTTCTAACCTATAGCCGAACCTTTTCTTGCTATGACCGAACCTAAGGATAGCGAACCTTCCTTGATCTAAGCTGCATAGAAGTAGCCGAACCCTAGCATCTTAGCCGAACCATAGGACTGATAAAGCTGCTAATGGGCTAACCTATTAACGTTTGATAAACAGCGAACCTAGTCACGCAATTTATCCAACGGCCGAACCTATTCTCCTTAACTAAGGCCGAACCCTAGAGGGTCACAAACTTTGTTTATGGGTTAAGTGGGAGCCGAACTTAAGAAATTACAAGGGCTAATGGGCCATAAAACTGGGCCTAGGGCCGGACCTAAGTGTTCGAATTAAAGATCTCAAATTCGGGTTAATGGTAAATCAAGGAAAGTGAAAGCATGCATGGATGTTCAACAGACTACCACGGTTTTTAATAATGTACATATATATATACATATATGTATGGATGATTAAATTGGAAATTTCAAAATATGAATATCCCAAGTGAACAACATACGTGTATTTTATTAAACTTAACTTAGAATTGATAACTTAAAACATGGTAGTGAATTGAACAATCATTTATGCATGGATAGATATATGAGTATAACTAAATCTACCATTTTCTAGTGTAACTATCGACAACAAATGACCATAAGGTTTCATATTTAGTTCATTACTATTATATACATTAAACTAGCAAGTTTAAACTATCTTTAATTTTGAGCATCGATAAGAGATTGGGTAATCGTTTCAACTTAGATTAATCAAAATAAGTGGGTGAAACACCTAATGAGTTAAAAAAAAAAAAAAGAAGAGTGACAATAAATAAAATAAGACACTTATGCTTATGAACACAAAAACACTTACAATTACAGGTTGATTGAGTTGGTTAGATTCACTTTCGCGAGCGCGCATATTACAGGAATAATGATTCTAAGGATTCAGGTGAGTTCTCATAACCTCCCTTTCTTTAAACTGTTTTGTTTTAAACTCGGAGGTGAAACATGTATACCAAATTACAGATTGATTTGATAACACAGGGATGACACTTGTTTGATTGTATGAGATCCATAGATATGGATTGTCATATTCCATGAGTTGTTACTAATGACTTCGGCCATCTGTAATAACTACATGTATTGTCACTATTCCATGAGTTGAAGCTAATGACTTTGTGTCATTTGCGACGACTGCATGTATTCTCACGTGGATGTTTCCACAACTCTGTGTATTCGTTGTGGTTGACTTCGGTCTACCTAAATGTTTGCATGTATTGTCACGTGGATGTTTCCGCAACTCCGTGTGTCGTTGTCATTGACCTCGGTCATATACAATGATGCATGTATGGTCACTTATATTAATTGAGAATATTGATGGATTGTGTTTGGTTGATTGAACATATGATTGATTATTTATGATTTATTAATACATGTGGTTGTGTGTTTGGATTATGTGTTTTGATTGTGTAATTGGATATTGTGTTGAATTATCTCATAGGTGTTCATGCGGATGTTATCAAGAAAATATAAACTCTTGAAACCCTTTTGTAAAACATTTTTTTTAAATATAAAACTTATGATTAGTCACCAACTACTTTGTAGTTGACACTTGATTTTCACACGTTTCAGGTAATGAAGCTAAGTAGGTTGAGGAAGAAGAACTCAAACTTTTGGACATCATCATATAGGATCTTGGACTTAGCTAAATAACTGAATTTCTGGCGATTAGAATTTAGTTAGATAGCTAAATCTCTTTTGTATTTGATGTAACTAATTCATGATAGACATGATTTTTGTGTGTAATTATTTTGGTTGATTGAATGATATATGATGATTTGATTTAGATGCCCACGAGCTTTTGAACAATCTACACATCCCTCGTGGCATCCCGACGTTTCCGCCATCGGTCGGGGTGTTACAATATTCCCTATACATAAGCCATCTTCGGTTTATCATGATTATATCAGTGTTGAGGCTTTGATGATGAGGAGAATCCGAGGTTTGGTTTGGGATGTAAAGTAGTTATGGAGTTCTTATGGTTTGGTTACTAAACATAGTCAAACACACATGGTCATGGTTTATCGAAATAGCGGTGGGACGGTGGCTGTAGGTTGTGACCTACTCCTACATATGCATTATACATAAGCATATTTCGGTCTATCACGGATGTGTCAGCGATATGGTTCAGTGGGATTGGATTGGGAATTATAATAGTAAGCACCTATGATCGTATAGGTGTAAGTATGTGTTTTGTGATGCGTTGTATTCCATACAACTCCAAGTGTCGGTGTGCTCAACCGAGTATGTGTGTGTTGACTTGTGTTGACTCGACGAATCGTTGGTGACACGATTGTTGTGTTTATGTGCCTTGACGCACATAAGACACTAATATGCATCCTATGACTCTAGTCACATAAGTTCCATTTTTAGAAAGTTTCCAATTTAGGAAAGTGTGGTTATGAAATTCCATTTCATAAAACTAATAACTCTAGTATGTTTGTAAAAACACGTTTATACACTTAAAACACATCGTTTGCGCATAAACCATCATTTATGCCGTTTTGGCCCAAATAAAGTTTCCTAAAATAGTAAGTACTTGTTTAAAAGTTCGTTTTCACAAATCAAGGTTTCCAAATATGTTAGAAATCATTTCTAGACATGTTTCAACAATCAAAGTCCATCAAAACTCTTTAAAACATCAAAAGCCCTCTTTTGATTTATAAAAGTTTCCATTTTTAGTAAGTTTCTATAAAACCATGTTTTTGACAAAATCAAATATCCCAATGTGTTTCTAAACACTTCAATACACATTAACAATATCTAGACATGTCTAACATGTCTAGATCATCACAAATCGAGGACTTGCAACATAAAAGTTTCCTTTTATGGCAAGTGTACCAAAACATCATCAAATCGAATCTAGCTTAACCAAAACTCAATTCTAACATTACTAAACACTAAAATCAGTAAATCTACAACAAGTACTCATCAAATCACCAACGATTTCAAGCACAATAACTAAACGGAGTTGCATGTGGGTTTTTACCCATGCATGTGCGATCTAACTATAGATAAACACAAGAAACTACCTTAGAAGCTTAAATCCGTGGTGTGACAGGTTCTGGAAGCTCGAATGAAGGCTGGTGTGGATCGTCTTGCTTGTTGGTGGCCTCCAAGAACTCCCTTTGGTGCTCCAATGGCTTCCAATCACCCACAATAGCTTCTAATGGTGTTAGCAGAGGTTTAAGCTTGCTTTCAGGTGGGTTTTGGTCGAGTATAGCCGAGGTTGTTCGAAGAAAATGGTTAAAGATCGGATAGGAGGTGAATGGAATTGATTATAGAAAATTTTGATCTGCATGGCCTTCGCGTACCGCGGAGGCCGATCAAAATTGTTTGTCGCGTACCGCGATAGTATTCGGGAGTCTCGGCTCCCCTTTTTTCTTTCGCGTATCGCGAAGCCCTTTCGCCGAGGGGCCATCGCGTACCGCGATGAGTCCACTTCTATGTTTTTTTCGATTTCGTTGAAACGATTTCGCTCATACATGATTCCTAACGTTTATCTAAAGCATCTAATGCTCGTTTAAGCACGTAAATACAAATAGCACATAAGTTTGATTGATCACCAACGTTCGTGAGTCTCGTGTGTGTGTTTTGATAATTCCTTGAATTATCTTCGATAGTTTGTGTTCGTGTTCTACGAAGTGTTTGCACACTTGATTAATCTTAATCAACGTGTATGCACAATAATAGTCCAAGCTATTGTTTTGTGTTGTGTTTAGCTCATCTAATTAAACATGATTAAATGAAGTACAACAAGTATGAATGTGAAATGCGTAGAGTTCAAGAGTTGCAATTTACCTGAAATTGCCGGGTGTCACATCATCCCCTTGTTGAAAGAAATTTCGTCCCGAAATTTGGTTGTTGTTGATAGTGTTTGAGAAGCAAGAGTGGTTGAGAAACAAAAATTTTCTGGTTGTCACATCATCCCCTTGTTGAAAGGAATTTCGTCCCGAAATTTATTCGTTGTTGTCGATGTTCGACGTTGTTTGGAGAGATGGGGATATTTGCGCATCATCTGCTCTTCACGTTTCCACGTGAATTCAGGTCCGCGTTTCGAGTTCCATCGGACTCCGACAATCAGAATCCGACTTTGCTTTAGTTGTTTGACCTTTCGGTCCAGGATCACTACCGTCTTCTATGAACCGTAGTTGTTCATCCACCTGGGTTTCATCTCTGTGGAATTACGAGTGTCTCATCAGAAAACACTTCTTTAAGTTTGAGGCATGAAATGTTGTTGAACTCCATCGAGTTCCGCTGGAAGGTTGAGTTGGTATGCTACCGGACCAATCCTCTTCAGGATCTCGAATGGTCCAATATATCGTGGGTTCAGTTTGCCTCGTTTACCGAAATGAATAACGCTCTTCCAAGGTGAAACTTTTCAGAAGGATTTTGTCTCCTACCTGAAATTCCGGTGGCTTTCGGCGTTTGTCGGCATAGTTCTTCTGACGGTCCTGAGCTGCTGCCATGCGATTTCTGATTTGCACCATTTTTCTCCGTTGTTTCGTGTGTGAGTTCCGGGCCTGTGAGCTGACTGTCGCCCACTTCCGCCCAACAGATAGGTGATCGGCATTTCCTGCCATAAAGGGCCTTAAAAGGCACCGCCTTGATACTTGTGTGGTAGCTGTTATTGTAGGAGAACTCTACCAACGGTAGGTGAGTTTCCTTGCTATTGTCGAAGTCTACTACGCACGCTCGTAGCTTGTCTTCAGGAGTTTGTATGGTGTGTTCGCTCTGGCCATCAGTTTGTGGGTGGTATGCTGTACTCATGTCCAACTGAGTGTCAAGCGACCTTGGCAGTGAATTCCAGAAATTAGAAGTGAATCTAGCGTCTCGATCCGAAATGATGGGGGTCGGCACTCCGTGTCGCAAGGTCACTTCCTTGACATAGATTCTGGCTAGCTCTTCCAATCTTGCCGTTTTCCTTAATCGCAAGGAAGTTTTGTTGACTTAGTTAGTCTTTCCACGATTATTCAGATAGTGTCACCTCCACAAGGAGTACGTGGTAATTTGGTAATGACGTCCATGGAGATTTGTTCCCACTTCCACATGGGGGCAGAGGAGTGTTGCTCCATTCACCGTTGATGTCTAAGGTTTCTCCACTAGGGGGAGGTATGCGCACCACCTTGTCGTGGCAAACGATTTTTTGCTTAGTTTTTAGACAATCATTCCATGTCCACTATT
Organism: Mikania micrantha; assembly: GCA_009363875.1. Taxonomy (NCBI): domain Eukaryota; kingdom Viridiplantae; phylum Streptophyta; class Magnoliopsida; order Asterales; family Asteraceae; genus Mikania; species Mikania micrantha. Next base: position 38,161,121 of record CM018680.1, on the reverse strand, counting down.
ATCTCAAAAATGCCTAATGTAACTGGCATGAGGGCGTTCTTAAGATTTATGGTTTGCTATCTTTAAAGTGCATCCTCTTTGGATGTGCTCAGTTACAATCAGTTTTAACATCAGCTAATTCCACGGTGTATTTAGCCTTTAAGGATATTGGGTTTTTGACAAGTATTTACTAAGGTACTTAAATATAAGACTTTCCTCAGTTTCAGTATCAAACAATACAAAAGTGTAATGACTGTTTGAGAGATACGTACCCGTTTCAAGGTTAAGATCATTTTCTGGATTCAGTAGTCCCAATCACGAGGGTTTGTCCCATCGGACCATTGTTGTTTCTCGTTATTGTTGTTGTTCCTCAGATGCGGGCAGTCCTTTTTGATGTGACCTGGATTTCCACATTCGAAGCAACTCTTCGGTACTTTGTCACCACTGTTTTCACATGGGGGCAGTCCCTCTTAAAGTGCCCTGGCTCTCCACATCTGAAGCATCCTTTTAGTGCTTTGTATAGCTGCTGTTGTGGCCGTGGGATTTTGGTCACTAGTTCACCCCTGCAGTTTTCAGCTGCGTGACCTAACTTTCCACAACGTTGGCACCGGTATCTTTCACACACGGTCCTCGTTGATGATGATAATCACAGTTGTTGCACTTTGGATTTTTGCCAGCAAGGTACCCTTACGTCGTTTGGGTGATTGTAGAGTGGGGGTTCGTTTTGAGAGTTATCCCATTTGCGTTTGTTGTCGGTGGTTTTGATTACTGATCCAGGTGGAGGCAATAATCCTTGAATAACTGCCGTATCAGTCAGTTCATGGGCTAAGTAAACGGCTTGTCGCAAGGTAGTGGGGTCAGCGGATAGCACCATATCCCGAACCTCTGGTGTGTCAATCCCTCAATGTATCTTTCGAGATGCTTGTAGGCTGGGTCACCATTTCTGGGCACATGCGTGCCAACTCATAAGATCGGGAAGTGTATGCCTCGATCTCAGAGCCGATCATCCGGTGGTTCCGGAATTCCATTTCTAATTCCTGAACTTTGTCGTGAGGGGAATATTCGTGGTTCATCATTCTTTTAAACTCTTCCCAGGGTAGAGCATTACATGTTTCCCATCCTATGGTTTGAACATTCGTGTACCACCAAGTGAGGGCTGCTCCCTCTAAGGTTCCTGTTGCGTACCTCACACGATCATTAACCCTACAGTTGCTCCGGATGAAAGCCGATTCCAATTTCTCAATCCATCGGAGGAGACCGGCAGCACCCTCCGTTCCATTGAAAGGATGTGGTTTGCAGTCTAAGAATGTTCTGAATGTGCAGTGGGGTGGTTTAGGATTGCTCCTTGGTTCGGTGGGTTTTGGTTACGATTATTCTCTCGTGCCGCTAATACTTCATCACTCGCTCGTTGATGAGTGCATTCAATTCTGTTGCAGTGAGGTTAATGTTTCCTCGTCCTACTGCGTTCCTGCGTCCTTCGTGTCTTCCAGCCATGACCTTCATAGCGAGACTGAGTGTTAGTATAGATCTGATGACTAATGTAGCATGTGATTGATACGGTAGGAAAACATGTATTGATTGGCATAGACAGAATTTTCAATAACAGCTATTAGTCTTGATATAAAATAAGTCGTACTGGTTACAATTCATTTAATACCCAAGACACTAGTATTCCAAAGTTTCGAGTAAAGAGACGCAACTCAAAACTCGTCTCTACCAGGCCTATGCTAAGTTAATCGGGGGCATTATCGATAGTGAAATCAGAATCAGCATCCGACACTGGTTCCTCTTCCTTAGTGTCAGGTTCTTCTGGGACTGGACCGACGACCTTGTTTTCCAGCTCCTCGATTCTAGCTTTAGCGATGGCAGCCCGGTCTTCGACTGCCTGGAATATTGAAATCAACTGGGTTATATCCCGCCCCAGCTTGTTGACTATGCTACAAGGTCCTGCTTATTGGGCATTCGTATATCTCAGTTCCTTTGCAAGACACTCGATTCGGTTGTTTGCCCAGGTCAGGTCACGAGTCAATCCACTCAAGACACTGCCTCTCAGGCTCAAGTGAGTCTGGTATGAGAAATGTATTGTCGGGTGGCTCTTCCAAGGGGTCCTCCTCAGGATCTTTGTCATGGTCCTTATCAGAAAAATTGATACGTTGCTTCATGTGAAGTGTAAAGTCGCAACATGAGGTCTTCGGGGATATATGGTAGTTCGAACTATGGATGGGAATTGATGAATGTTATGTTGAAATCTTGATACGTTGCTTGAATTCCGTTGCACCCATCAGGGTGAGGAATAAGCGAATGTCAATGCATGTGTTTTCGGAAATAGACTCATAATAGAATTTGCCAGAATTCATGCGTACCTGTAAATTCACGATTATGTTGCGCACCATGATCGTCAATTTACCTTACGTAGGAATTCTAGTTCCTCCTTCTTCTTAGTTATTAGGTTTTACTGGATTCAGAGTTTATTCATGACATCAAGATTCAAACAAGAGTCATATGAGGTATGGCTGAATAGCCTATCTACGTGGCTTGTGTGTTTTTTCCTTATGTCACTGAGTGTTGGACACTCATGGTGTGAATGTTAGGATGACACTGCCCGTTTGATGGTATCCTAAGAGTGACAAGGAGTCGAGTTTGGTATCTCCTCGTGTTATCCTTGCAAGTAGTAGGTGTTGTAGTACAAAAGGGCTACGAGAATGTTGTTTGAGAGCGGGAAAGAGAATCAATGTCTTTTCCAATCATGATTGAGCCACAAGGCCTATTTCATCCCTTGACTTACGATAGTTTCATCCCCGATCAGCTTCTGTCTTCGCCTCTTCGATTCGGGCACCGTGATGTAGCATATGCGTACCGGCTGCTCCTCTTGCGATGGCTCAGACGTGCTGCGTCGTCCGGGTGATAGTTGGTTCATTTTGGTAACTCAACTGCTGCTACCCGATAGTGTTGATACTGAAGGTGTAGGAACAATTTGTTCCTTCCAGTCGGATGCGTGCATAGGTGGTGATGACATTATGCCACAACTAAATGAGTGAGTTGTGTATATGTACGATAATGTATACAAGTAGTACTAATACTAAGCACTATGTGTTGTGTGGAGACTAGTGGTTATAGACTAAGTTCACTAAATGCAACCTAATTCGCAATAACCGGAGGCTCTGATACCAATCTGTCGCACCCCGAGAAATCTCGTCCCTTCCTGGGGCGCGAGCAACAACAGATTGTCAGGATCGCAGTCTCCGGTCACACAACATGCGAGACCTACACGTCTGGTTATATACGTACATCCAATTACATGGATAAATCGATTTGCAAAATCAGAGTTGCGGAAGTTATACAATCTCAAAACAAATACAGTTCGTAAGTTGCGGAAGCGTTATTTAAATAGTTTCAAAATGATAAGTAACAACAGTTGCGGAAACGAGTAAAGATGTTTAAGATGTCATAACATAACAAATGATAGTAAATGTTTAAGAGCCTAAGACACATATGTAGATGCATGGACTCCATCCTAGCATCCTAGATTCCTTGTGCGCGTGCCTTAGTTACCTGAGAAAACATGCGAGTAAAAGGGTCAACACAATGGTTGGTGAGATCACAGTTTTTTCATAAGCAGTAAACATCAAAATGTTTAAAGTAAGAGTTTTGCAGATTTACATATCATACAATGCAGTATCGATTGATAGCTAGTCATACAGTTATATTATATTGTGGATGGTACCGAAGCTGACAGATTGTGCCTCCCGCCATGTTATCACGAGACAATGGCAAAGTGTTGGTCAATATTGCACTGTTCCGACCTCCAGTCGGGTGTAGTGGGGCTTGTCAGGCCCAAATAGTACTATTCAAGATTACCACGCTAGGCGTTATGCTATTAAGGTCCGAGGAGTATCGCGAGGACTTTTAGTTGTGATAGGGGCCCACACATATACATATAATGATAAAGCATGTCCATACATAAATGAAATGAGTTGTTTTCCAAAACAGTTTATCATGCAATGTTTTCTCCCCCAAAGGTAAAAAGGTAAAAAGGGGCCGTGAACTCACCTGGTAGAGCAGTTTCCGGTTTTCGTGTGTTCGCGTCTGCGAAAGCTAGCACCTGCTAGTAAGCACCTATGATCTATAGGTGTAAGTATGTGTTTTGTGATGCGTTGTAATTCCATACAACTCCAAGTGTCGGTGTGCTCAACCGAGTATGTGTGTGTTGACTTGTGTTGACTCGACGAATCGTTGGTGACACGATTTGTTGTGTGTTATG